>CM062817.1:1294917454-1295462454 GCA_031772625.1 Pinus tabuliformis | reverse complement strand
TAGTGCATAGGTATTCAAGTCAAGACAACCTCTGTGCAAAATTATGGCCAAAAATATCTCTTCTAACACTAGGCAAGAGTCTTTGCCATTAGATCCCTACATACCATGTCATAAGCACTGATAACAAACAAGTTAATTCAAAGGAGAATACTTAACATTGTTTCATATAACTATTTTTCATACACTTCATTGCGAACACATCAGATCGCTAAAACATAACTAACAGTAACAAAAGCCTCTCCCAACTACAAAGACTTCATATTAGTACAAGAGACATTGTTATTTTTGCATACATTCCTTCTCTACAATACCATTCAATACAATCATAGAGAAACCAAGCATAGCTCGAAAAGATAATCCATGGTTATATTACATTCTCTGCATACTCTTTTGGTTTTGCAAAAAGCCTTCCAAAATTCACTACAAGGTGATTTTCCAACCCTGCAATAACACAATGATATGAATGCTAACCTCTATAGCCAATTAGTTAACAAAAATACACTTTAACAGGCATATGTCTTTAGTAATATATAGAATGAATCAATTAGTCTATATACATATTAGTACGTGCACACATGTAGGTAGTTTTTGCATTGAGACACATCACATAATTAAATAAGATATATATCATTATAGTTCAATAAACAACCATGTAAAGGCTTTGGTAAACACATGATTCATGATGCAGAGTGTGCCAAGAAGGCAATGAACTTCCGATCATTATATGCACATTTAGACAAAGTGACTCACATCTTAAAAAAATTAAAAGGAATATTTAGTCATCCTTCATTTCACCTGCAGTCAACAAGTTAGATCATAGATTTGAATTCTTGTGTTCCCTTGCACAAACTTGTTGAGACAATGCATAAGAAATTCAAAGACCAATGCACACACTGAGGAAAATTTTACGGATGGAAAAGTTTCTTGAAGTTTAAAAACACTAGCGAATCTCACTAATCCCTAATATGCAAACTATAAAATGTTTATTGATATATTTGTAAAATTATTCAAATTTATAATGATTTTATATATAGTCTCTATATAATGTTGGTGATTTTTAAGGTAAAATAATTTTATATTCTAAAGTTTGGGCGAATAATCTCTTATAAAAATTGGAAATTGGTGAATCTTTTTTGCAGAAAAATCATCGAAAATTAGCCCACTGGGAGAACATTAGCCCCTAAAATTTTCCATGGCACACAAATTGCTCCAAATCAATCCTCCTTATATAGTATTTGATCCTCCCAATACCTCAGGCCAAAAGCCAATATTTTTAGATACCACTGGAAAATAAACTAAGATAATTGTTGACCAGGTCAATACCATCCATGTGCATAAGTTCCATGGGCGAACCCATGGTTTCACACATGGTTTTTATTTTGCATCACCTACAGGCATGGCCACATGGATGATCTATTATTGAATTTTATTTTTGCAGTGATAATTTCAATTAGAAATTTATGAACAAATGCTTGTCCATTGCTTCTTGTGCATAGGTTTCCTTAGGTTGTTTGTGAATGTAATCAGGTAAATATGATCAATTTTAATGTGGCATTCATGAGAAAAATAACATAAAAAATATGTGTTCAACAAAATCAATGAAAAGTACAGCAAACCATCAACATGAACAATTAACACAGTGTTTTGATGAAGGAGTTCACCCCTCAGCTACATTTCCGGGGTCTCGCTTCCATGGCTTTGGCCTCTGTATTAGATCAATATGGAAAAAATGTTGTTTAGAAAGCTCTAATGCTCTTGAAACCTACTTCAATGTGTTCATAATGTCCAAATTATCTAGGAACACCTTTTCCTGAGCTCAAATTGGTTGAATTTTGCTCCAATTATGCTCAAAACAGTTTTCCCTGGGAAAACTCCTCTAAAACTCGGGAAACTCTAGTTAGTCCTGCTAAAATTGGAGAAACCTCCAAATTTATCGGATCCTCTAAACATGCTGGCAAAGTTAAACTCTGTTTAACTGGTGGTTTAATTATGGGTAAGCGTGGATTAGTGAAGGTTTAATGGAGGATTAGTGCAATAAGCATAGTTCTATTAATTGTTACTCTGACGATCTTGGAGGAGGTAGACACATGGGTAGATTAACCGTCGTAGTTTTCATTAGTGCGTTGGTTGTTGCTTCTACTGATCGCAACCGTAGTCATTATTGCTAGAGTTTGGTGTGTTCACATAGGAGGGTTGGCCCGCGGGCTGGCCCTCCTAACCGCCAACCTTAACCACTTTAAAATTAAAATATGCGCAGTGCACTATACAGGTTCAGTAACATAGCGTGGTGTAGTGGTATGGCACAAAGTTTGTTAGGGGAAGGTTCTGGGTTCGAACCCCGGCCTACCATTAAATTTTGATAAATTGCTTGCCAAGCCGACCTCTAGGGAGGGACATGTGGTGGCCTCCAGGCTTACCACTTATCCCCTCCTCATTGGTCCTCCATTAACCAATTGAAATGTGCCATGTCACCAACCTAATAACCAACCACAATAGGACACTTGTCAACCTGTGATTAAGTGTTGACCAAACTTGACTTTGCACAGTCACCTGCCACGTCAGGAGTACAAACTACTGACTGTGCATTTTTTTTTTTAATTTCTTATGTTTGGAAAAGTAGACATAACTCAATATATTATTCATATGAAATCAGTTTTAGTGAAATGAGTTGCATTAGGATTCTTTCGTCGAGACAAACACAGTCCTTCAGGTTTCGAGCCATTCTGAGAACTTTGATTTTTGAGCTAAACACTGAGCGCCTTATCATTCCTCCGCACTAGAAGCCTTTTGGACCCCAAAATATACTATGATTTATTCAAGAGGAGAGGGTACAACTCACTCACCTTATCGATCTGCAACCATTTTGATTCGGAAGGCTTTTGTCACTTGAGTCCCACTCTAAGGTATTCGACATTCCCTCTTTTTGAAGTTTTGGTTCTTTTGTCAAGTATGAGATCCTGCTAAATTTCATCAAGATATTATGGTAATAAATCATCTATTGATGGCAATTGAACATGCTCTCCTTGATCATCTATCAAAGGAGGCTTAAACAATCTCAAATTCTGAACATTAACAACAGACTATATTTGCATATAAGGAGGCAAATCAAGCTTAAATGCATTGTTACCAATCTTTTCCAGAATTTTAAAAGGACCATAACGGATTGGCTTAAGATTTGTACCTTCCCCTTGAAGTCTCTCTTTGCTAATATATAACCAAACTTTATCTCCAACTTGAAATTTGTGATCAACCCGGTGTTTGTCATGCCTTGCCTTATAGCTTCTTTGACTCTTTTCTAGTTGTTCTTGCACTATGTGACGTATCAACTGAATTTTCTCTATGAACTTCCTTGCCTTATCGATGTCGCTATGACCATAGATAGCGACATATTTCTCAAAGATGAAGTCCAATGGCAACCTTGGCAAGTACCCAAAACATGCCTCAAATGGCGATGTATTTGTGGAAGAATGCTTTGCCCTGTTGTATGCATGTTGTGTGTAATGCAACTGTTCATCCCATAGCTTGGGATGTTTGATGCAATATCCTCTAAGAAGATGAATGAATTTCCTGTTCACCACCTCGGTTTGTCCATCCTTTAGTGGATGAAAGGTTGTACTCTTATTCAACTTAGTGGCTATCATGTCAAAAAAATTTGTGCAAAAATTCCCCACAAATCGAGAATCTTGATCACTTACAATGAAAGTAGGAAGACCAAAATGAACCTAAATGTTTTGGAATAAAATATGAGCTATTTGTTCAACTGTAATTTTCTTTTTACATGGTGTTAGTATACACATTTTGTTGAACCTGTCTACAACTACATATAAGTAATCATGACCTTTCCTTGAAAATGGAAGATCTCCTACAAAATCCATTGAGATACTCTCCCATGGACGTGAAGGTACCAGAAGTGGAGTGTACAATCCTAGTATCCTATTGCTAGGCTTACTTGTTGCACACAAAGAACATCCTCTAATGAAATGAGATATATTATCAAACATGCGTGGTCAATAACAATACCTTTGGATATTTTCTACTATCTTGCCTACACCAAAGTGTCCAACAATCAATGAAGTGTACACCTCCCTTATGATATTGTTTCTTTCTCCCTGTGGAATACACAACATGCCCAAGTGATACAACAAAATTTTATGTACATGGTCATCCAACTCTTCAATTTGGTTTCCTTAACTCAAGTTTGCATACACATCTCAAAAGTCATTACCATATGCATATTGCTCAATGTGACTTTCATGCAAAACAAAATTATTCTTGAGTATAATAGATGAATTTACAATAGGCCTTGAAAGCATATCAACTACCTTATTATAGATTCCCTTGTTTTACTTGATAACCAAATGAAACTATTGTAGAAAACCCATCCATCTGAAGTGTCACGACTACTGCAACTTTGACTTTGACTATAAGTACTGCAATGGTTGATGGTCAGTATGGATAATGGTCTCCTTCCCCATCAAGTAGTGTTTCCATTTTTTGACACTTTGTACCAATTTGTAAAGTTCCTTGTCATAAGTGGGATAGTTAGTTACAGCCCCATTAAAAGTTTCAAAATGAAATGAAATGGGCCTACCATGCTACATAAGAACTACTCCCATGGCATAATCACTAGCATCTGCTTGAATCTCAAGTGGCTATCTAAGATCCGAAAGAGCCAATACCAGTGTTGAACTGATCTTTTTCTTTAAATAATTGAATGATTTATGTTGTACATCTCCCTAATGAAAGACTTTCTTGAATCTAGTCAATGCATGTAATGAAGTTGCAATGGAAGAAAAATTAGCAACAAATTTCCCCCAATATCGTGTTGCCCCTAAAAAGCTTCTTACTTGTGTAACTGTATTGGGCTTGGGCCAATTCAGAATGACGTCAACCTTAGAGGGGTCGATCTACAGCTCACCTCCTCCAATAAAGTATCCAAAATACACTAAAGAAGTCTCACCAAATTCACACTTAGACATCTTTGGAAACAAATGTTCTTTTCTCAGGAGATCAGGTAATTTGTTTACATGCATGACATGTTCATCTTTGGATTTGCTGAATATGAGAATATCATCTAAGTAAACAATGACAAAGTCATCTAGAAATGGTCTTAATACATCATTCGTAACTCTCATGAAAGTAGCTGGAGCATTTGTAAGACCGAAAGGCATAACAAGCCACTCAAGCAATCCTTGTTTAGTTTTAAATGAAGTTTTCCAAATGTCCTCTTCAACTATTCTAAGTTGATGATAACCACTTTGTAAGTCTAACTTAGTGAAACAATTTTCATACCTCAAATGATTAATAAAATCATCAATTCTTGGGAGTGGATAACGATTCTTTACCTTGATTTTTTTTTAGTGCAGGGAAATCCACACACATGTGCCAAGACTCGTCCTTCTTTGGCGCCAAGACAATGGGCGAATGACATGGAGAAGTAGATGGGTGTATTATACATCTGTTCAACAATTCTTGAATTTTCTTCTTGATTCACATTATCTCCATAATTGACATGTGGTACATGCCAATGTTTGGAAGTGGAACATCTTGCTGCAACTGTATCTCATCCTGAATTCCCCTCTTGGGTGGTAACCCCTTTAGTTCCTGAAAAATCTCACCATGCTTGCTTACCACATCAAATAGATTAGATTTCAATTTTTCACCACAACCTTCAAAAGATTCATAATCAATATCATTCTTTTTCTTGATCATGAGAAGCACAAAATTTTTACTTGCATTTACTGGTCTCTTCATCTGCCCTGCATTAACGAAAGAAATGTTTATCTTTTTGCGATAGGCTCTCACAATGTACTCCACCCCATTCTTGAACAATAAGTATTTGTTCTCATGGTGCTAAAATACTTCTTTCCTATCATACATATATGGACTACCCAAAACGATTCCTGATATGTCAAGTGGAACTACATCTAACTCAACTTCTTCAATGAACTTTTCAGTAATGGCGAATTTGAATAAGCACTTCCTTGTAACCTATAAATTTTCATTATTGACTATCCAATGCAATGGATATGGCTTATGATGAGGTACAGTTTCAAGGTTAAGATTTTTGACCAACTCTTTTGAAATTAAGTTTGACTGTGACCCACTACCAAATAATGGATCAACCTTTATATGATTTGAAATTACCCTTACATGAAACAACTCTATTCTTGATTCTTGATTTGTAGTGTTGTTTTGACTATGTGAGGAACTAGTGCTTGCAACAAATTCCTTTTCTTTTTTAGCCATGGCTGAAATCTTGGTCTCACCACCAGAATCTAATCCAAGGTCATGTTGTGTGGTCGCGGTTGTTTTTTGGTTTCCCTTATTGTTTGGTTTCTTAGGCCTTAGTTCAACATGTAATTTCCAACAGTGGGCTTCATCATGCCCACCTTTGGAACAATGTTGGAATATGGTATTATCCCCTTATTTCTTCACACTTTCATTCTTCTTTCCTTTCTATTTTCCTCCCTTCTCTTTCTCCTTATGGTAAAATGGCTTCTTCTTTCTACCCTCTTCCTGAATGTTCTTTCCCCTTGCTTCAAGGTGTGTGGCTTGCACATATACCTCATCCAAATTGCTTGGATTGAACATAAGGATAATGTGTTTTAAATAGGAATGTAAACCCCAAATATATTTCAACAGTGTATCTTGGGAATTCAAATTTACTCCTAACAACAAAGCCCTCTTTCTAAACTCTTGGGTTAGTCTTAGAATGTTTGGGCTTTTAACCACTTAAAATTTTTCCAACTCATAATGGCTTTTTGCACATAGGCTAAAGGATAAAATGGTCTTTTAATTGTAGAAACAAATTCAACCCAATAAATGGATGTGTTACCATGAATTAGCATTTCCTCTTGAGTCTTTTCTTCCCACCAGACTATTATTGTTCCTTCTAGCCTCAATGAAGCCAACTGGATCTTTATGTCATCTTATTGAAGGTTCTGAACTCTAAAATAAACCTCCAATTGTCAAATTCAATTGTCTAACTTTTCTACATTCAACTCTCCATTGTACATGGAAAGTTCAAACTTAATTTCCAATTTGAGTAAGGGAGTTTTTCCTTTTGGGGTTTGGGAATGACTGTGGATAGTTTTTGTGGTAGAAGTGGAAGATGTTGCTGTTTGAAATGAAGATGATGAGGAAGATGAAGATGAAGATGATGGAGATGGAGGAGGTTTTCCTCCATTACCCTTTGAATCCTTCTTATCATCTTTTTATCTCTTGAGCTTCCCTCTCCATGTGAAGGCTTAGAACTCTCTCCAACCATTCTAGTATTCCTCTCTTCATAGAGGACTCTAACCATCTCAGTTAAAGTATAGAAATATTTCTTGAATGCTTCCTCTTATGAAGAAATACCTTCAGTCTCTTTTTCTCCAGACATAATGGATGTGGATTCGGGCTTAGTTGTTGGTACTACATGTACCTCTTCAATCTCGATTGAAGGAAAAACTTGACATGTTTCAAGTGTAGCTGGAATTGGAACTTTCGGTAGAGATTGAGGCCTTGTGGTTGTCCTTCTTCTCGGCATTACCTCAGGAGTTGAAACCAAGAGTTTCCCTTCTCCTCTCTGCAACTTTAACCTTGTAAGCATCATAATTTTTCAACCATTAAAACCCTAATTGCACAAAACTCAGGAAATCAAACAAATAAACCTTTGCTCTGATACCAACTTGATCTGTTATTAAATTTTAGTTTTGTTGTGCTAATTTCAATTACAGATTTATAAACAAATGCTTGTCCATTGCTTCTCGCACATAGATTTACTTACGTTGTTCGTGAATGTAATCATGCGGCTGACTTGAGACATGGGAGATCCAAGTCTTCAGCATTAGTTGAGCATGTGGAAAAGACCAAGCATCATGTGTCTATTGAGGAGACTAAGGTTGTTGCCAAAGTTTCTCAGTTCCACCATCGTAAATTGAGGGAAGCTATTGAAATTGAAAAGAAGCTGAGCAATCTCAATAGAGATGATGGCTGGAAAATCAGTAGGTGCTGGATTCCAGCACTCTCTTCTTAGTCGATTTTTCTGCCCCCTCCTTTTTTTTTTTAGAATATATATGTATATATGCAACGTTAACAATATTCAATAAATAATTTAATTAAATAAATAAATTACCTTTTTAAGCTAACCTTTGAATTATTCTATTTATTTATATAGTATTTTATCCTAACTTTATAATTTTTATTATATATATATATATATATATATATATATATATATATATATATATATATATATATAATTATTAATAAATAACTATTAAATCACTTTTTTAAACTAACCCTTATAAATTATTATTAAATCAATAAATGAAAATTCTCAACCTATTATTATGATATTATATATATATATATATATATATATATATATATATATATAATAATAATAATTTAAGTAAATAAATAAATTATATTTTTTAATCTAACCATTAAAATTATTTTATTAATCCTAACTTTGATCTTAATAACCTAATATTATAACTTTAATTAGAATATCTCTCTCTCTATATATAATTTAAATAAAAATAAATTACTTATTTAACCAACCATTAAAATTATTTTATATATTTTTAACTTTTTCCATAAATAATAATAATTAAAAATAAACTAACCATTAAGTTGCTCTTCACTTAACAACCTAATATTATGATTTTAATTAATAATAATAATAATAATAATAATAATAAAAATAATAATGAATTAATTTAAATAAATAAATAAATAAATTATTATTATTATTATTATTTTTATTTTTATTTTTATTTTTGATTTATTTATTTATTTTTTTAACTAATCATTGAAATTATTTTACTTATTAATCCTAACATTTATCTTATTAACCTAATATTATAACTTTAATATATATATATATATATATATATATATATATATATATATATATATATATATAATTTAAATAAATAATTAAATTTCTTTTTAAACCAACCATTAATATTAATTTAGTTATGTATTTTTACCTAATTTAACTTATTTCAATAAATAATATCAAGATAAATAATAATAATAATATTAAAATGATTAGACCCTGGTCCTTAGGTCAAAATTAGTCGTTAGTCAATTTAGCTGTTGGAGACTTTGCTCAGACTATTTATCATGCTAAGCTGGATCTGTTTCTTCAACTTGTCCTGAGGATGAACCACACTAGTTGGTTCGAAATGCGTCGACAAATGTTTGTCTTCATGTGATTTACGCTGAAGTTATTATTTCAGCTATTATGGATCATAGAAGCCTCAATTCAACCATGTAAATTTGATCAAGTTTAATGTGACATTCATGAGGAAAATAGCATGAAAAACAAGTATTGAACAACATTAATGAAAAGTTAAAAAAACCATCAACATGAACACTTAACATAGTGTTTTGATGATGGAGTTCACCCCTCCTAGGCTACATCTCCTTGGGCTAGCTTCCATTGCTTGGGCTTCTGTATTAGCTCAATATGGAAAACATATTATTTAAAAAGCTCTACTACTCCTGAAAAGTACTTCAATGTGTTTAGAATGTCCAAATTAACTAGGAACACCTTTTCCTGAGCTCAAATTGGTTGAATTTTGCTCCAGTTGTGCTCAAAACAATTTTCTCTAGGAAAACTCTAAAACTGGGGAAACTCCGGTTAGCCTCACTAAAACTGGAGAAACCTCTGAATTTATCAGATCCGCTAAACATGCCTCCAAGTCAAACTCTGCTTAATTGGTGGTTTAATTATGGGTAAGCACGGATTAGAGAAGGTTTAATCGAGGACTAGTGCAATAAGTGCGGTTCTGTTAACTGTTACCCTGACGGTCTTCGAGGAGGCAGACACATGGGCGGACTAACCAAGTAATTTCTGTTAGTGCCTTGGCCGTTGGTTCTACTGACCGCAATCGTAGTGGTTACCATTACAGTTTGGTGTGTTCACATGGGAGGGATGACCTTTGGGCTGGCCCTCATAACCCCAAACCTTAACCACTTTAAAATTCAAATATGTGTGGTGTTCTATACAGGTTAAGTAACATAACGTGGTGTAGTGGTATGGCACGGAGTTTGTTGGGGGCAGGTACTGGTTTCAACCCCCTGGCTTGCCATAAAAGTTTTATAAACTACATGCCAAACTGACCTTTGGGGAGGGACATGTGGTAGCCTCCGGGCTTGCCACTTGTCCCCTCCTCATTGGTACTCCATTAACCAATAGAAATGTGCCACATCACCAATATGATAACCAACCACAATATGACACTTATCGACCTCTAATTGGTTGTTGAAAAACCTTGACTTTGCACAGTCCCCTACCACGTGAGCAGTATGGACTGCTAACTGTGCTTTTTTTTTAAATTTCTTTTGTTTGGCAAAGCGGACATAACTCAATATCTTCCTCATACGAACTCGATTTTCAGTGAAACGAGCTACATTAGGATCGTTTCGCCAAGATGGAGACGGTTGTTTAAGTTTCGAGCCATTATTAGATTTTTAATTTTTGAGCTAAATACTGAGCGCCTGATCAATGGACCAAACATAATATTTTCATTCAAAAATTTCTCAGTCGCTCTATTAACAAGCCTTCCAAGGGGCTGCAACCTTCCATCATCACTTACGAGCCTTCCTCCATGTGGTTGAGGCTTGAACTAGGGAAACACTACTCCTTTCGATCCAAAACTTAGCCGCACTTCTACCTCCTACTTTGCAACATCCTATAAACCTTACTATAGCCTCTCTATCACCCTAGTAGACCTACTCAAACTTCTACAACCTCTTCCTACACTTCAACAATCCATCAATCCTCTGATGAGACCATGTAGATAACCACGTATATATTTTCAGATGGGATCTTCCATCAATGTCGCACTATCAGTCTATGGACAATCACGCATTTGCATATCAATCAGCATCCTAAGACAACATTCAGGTTGACATCAAGGCCAACACATTAGTCATAATGCTAACAATTTTGTCTTAAAAAAATGTCTTAAAATCCCCCTCCATGTAGTTGTGACCCAAAATCCTTCTTCAGTCATATTCATTAATTCCTCCTCAACATTTCAGACTCCAATCAAAGTAATAAAACGATTTGGCGAATGCAAGGGAGACTACTTCAACAGCCAAAGTCATCCCCGAACATATTCTTCTACCCGATCCAAAGGGGATGAGTTCAAAGTGTTGGTCGCTTACATCTATATTTTCATGTTTGCCACCCTCCATAAATGATAGTTACCAAGTTTGAATTCAAATTCAATTCGATACGAAAAAAATTCCACTATCTAAAATTCAATATGGAAAAAATTCGAAATTATCCATCTTAACATTACTAAAAAATTGTTTTTTAGATAAATTTTAAAATATGGAAATTAACAATCTTAATTTTCAGATACTTATACTCAAAAATTGTTTTCAATTACATTAAGTAAGTTGAAAACAAAATTAGATGTGGAGATTAATAGAATGAAGTCATCCTTGATGGAGGTGAATGAGACGGAATGAGGAGAAAGAACTCCTTTTACATGAACAAGAAAGAAATGACATGTCTTAGACAATTAGAGTTTGTACTTAGCGAATCAATAAATAATAATTAATGATATTATTTTCTAACGATACATTATAAAGTAATTTCCTAATAACTAATTAAATAAAAAATAGATCAAAAGCCATGTGAATAAAACTAGTCTCCATATTCTCTTCATTCTTCAAAAAAATCTAAAAACTATATAATCTACTTCGCAACCAAAATATCAAAAACAAGATATTAGATTGCAATAAACCTTAACATAAATAAACACTTCAATATTAAATTCAAGAAAATGGAAAAACATATATTTTAATTTTATAAAATAATTTTCACAACATTCAATATTTCTCATTGAAATGAAAACTTAATTTCCAAATTACTTTATTTCACTTTTATTTCAATTTTGATTTTGCTTTTGAAATTTTTTTATTAAAATATTCCTTGGTCACCTCTTTATTTTCACTAAAAATATTCTTTCTCATCTCTTTATTTCACTTTGCTTGAATTTTATTTTCACTGAAATATTCCTTCTGAATATCGTGTGACTCCATGCATTTGTTAGCAGTATGTTTGGACCATAGAATATCCTTAAATGCCTACAGAAAACATAATGAAAGGTGAGAGGGTAAATTTCACTGATCATCCCCAATTGCAAGTTTTTAAACCACCAGCTACCGCACGAATCAATCACTAGTCGTGATGGAGGATCATAAATCTTCTAGTGCGAAGGCTCCCACTGACCCTTCTTCTAGCACCACGATCCCGACCACGAAGGTGTCGCGAATTGCAGAAGGCTCTGGATCTCGATCTGGTCGTGATAGAGGGTAACTGCTAGTGAAAATTACAAATTGCAAAAGCTTTTAACAAATTTATTCCGCGACCGTTCGTACTGACCGAATCGAACGGAACCGCCGAATTTCCGAATTCTTCATCCTGATTGGGCCAAATTTGGTAACTATACATAAATCTCTCGGGCATGAACGCCAAAGTGTCCTCCCCCTCACACATCTGGATGTTTCCCTATGGCCCACCAATTCACAATAAGTCCTTTTTGTCTCCTCTGAATTCATCTACTCTCATACAACTTGCAGAAAATTAGCAGAGTTACAAAGCAAGTACCCTTTTACAAAGCAAGTACTTTTTTTTACAAAGCAAGTACTTTTTTTCATTATATTTATGGCACAGTATTTTAACAGTAAATCTAATCACCATCATAAAAAAAAATTAACATTGGATCTAGTCACCTTATAAAAATCAGTTTAAGAATGTATCCACTCTAACATGCTTTAGACCTGTTTAAAAAAATAAAAACTTCGTGAGTGAGTTTTCATAAAAGTGTTTTAAGAGTGAATCCAATAATCCTTATAAAAGTACTTTAACAGTGTATTCGTTATCGATTCAAAGCTCTAGGGAACATAGTTTAGACTAGTTAAAAAAAATCCTTGGTGAGTGAGTTTTCATAAAAGTGTTTTAAGAGTGAATCTACTCACCTTTATAAAAACAATTTAAGAGTGTATCCATTATCAATTCAAAGCTCTAGTGAACCTTCTTTATATATGATTGAGTTTCGATCCTTTATGCTACACAAAATTTACCAGGGAGTTTAATATAATTTTTTTAAATAAATATTTAAAATTTACTGATCATATTTATATTAATGAATTTTTAATCATTTATTTTTAATTTTTTAAAATAATTAAAAATATTGTAATTTTTTCACAAATTTTTTTATCTCTTCAAAATAAAAAGAGAGTTGAGTAAAGATGTTTTGCCCAACAAAAATCTCATACAATGATATTATTTATTACAACACTTATATATATAGGATATTAAATTCAACACTTCTACATAATGACTCCAACTCATTACATAGTAATCAACAATTTCTAGACTAATAACTAGGGACTTATAATGGTGACTACATATGACATGGAAGCATTATTTCCAACACCCTCCCTTAATGTTTACATGGAAAACACTGATAACACATATTACAAGGACAATATGATATATGTCTCACTGCTTTCATTGACACTCACATACACTCTGGAATCTCATAAATATTGTTATTTCACCACGAGATCTTTGAGTTGTGACTTGACCTCCATTTAAGATGTAACAGCCTCTCACCATCGTTGATGAACTTGCAAGATCAATAATATTGACACCTCAGCTCATCGGAGTTTTTACGATAATAGTCGTCAAGTAATAAACGATCATATAGACTAATCACCATCTATAGCTGCTGGCCATCCATTTGTTGCTAGGATGGAGGTCTAGATACTGAATGTGTTCAAAAGTTAATCAAACAACTTGACCTCACCGGGCTTCTAGTTTAAGAACCACCAACTTTTTATATAACAAATAAAAACACACAAGAATTGATGTTTGAGAGAGTGAGGCTTTAGTTTAAGAACCACCAAACTTTTATATAACAAATAAAAACACACAAAAGCTGCTGTTTTTGAATTTTAAAAACCACCCTGAAATAAAAGACACATTTGGACACACTAACCAACACACCCACAATCACTATATTAAGTAAAGAAATCGCCCAAGTTCAGATTTCTGCAGTCGTAAAACACTAAACGACCTCCCAAATTCTTCACCTCTTTGATCTGTCAAATTTCCTCCACGCAGGCAAAGAAAGATCAGTTGGGATTCGAACTCATTCTCCCAAATTCTTCACCTGTCAAATTTCCTCCACGTAGGCAAAGAAAGATTAATTGGGATTCGAAGTCATGCTCTCGGCATAATCTTGTTGGAACCCTATTTTTCATTGATGTCAAAGCTGTAGATCGTTGTAGTCTTGTGTGTGGATTGGAAAATGTAGTTACGTCAAACATGATGGATCGGTTCTACAACATCCCACCGTGAGGATCTACATGCAGGGAGTGGCTGGAAACAACCCCTCCACTTATTCTTCGTGTCAAGAGATGAACCTTCAATGCGCAGAAACTAGGGACGACAATAGAAGAATCTTCCAGTTTTAGAGACACGTTACAGCACGTCTAAAAAATTCGAGGTCGATTCTCAGTCATACACATGGGGGTCAGTGTTTGAGATTTGGGTAGAGCGGCTGTAAAAGCATTGCTGTCACGGACTATAGTTGCTAGTGGAAAATAAGCCCGTGGTTTCAGGGTTCATACTTTTAAAGGCAGGCCTTGTGAGCTACAACTATAGTCATCGCTTGGACGCGTGCGGTCATCGCTTAACCAATTAAGCCATGGAAAATAGTTTCTTTACCACAACTGCGGCACTGGTGAATTAACACTATGGCATGCGATGGTAGATCTCCTCAACCAATTCCACGACTGGCTCCTCCTCCAGCAACAATAATTTACCCTACGTTTTTTTTCAAACGACAACAATGGAAAATTGTCTCTTACGCCCTCACCATTGGCTAGCAATAACGACACACAGACTAATTGTAGATCCCGATTAAAGCAACACCCTTATTAAAGCAACACTGACTTTGAAGATTCCAGCGGCAACAATATGTGGTTTCTCACAAACTCGGAGCCGTGCACCACACAGCGACTTTAAAATAAACAACTATCACAAAACAAGATTGGAGGGGATTTAACAATCCATATCTTACCTCTCACATCTCAGCCAGGCTCTCATACCATAATATAAAAATAAAGAGAGAGCAAATCTCATACAATGATATTATTCATTACAATAGTTACATATATACGAAATTACACATTTATTTAGATATTTCTAGATAATGATTCTAACTCATTCTATAAGAATCAACAATTTCTACACTCATCTTTATAGATTTACAATAATAACTACATATAACATGGAAGCATTACTTCCAACCCTATTAACATATTTTGTAACATTTTAACTATTTATACACATCTACCAAATCAAAATAATGAATTTAAATCACTTCTGATTTTTTATTATTATCAAATTTGTTTAAAATATAATTAGAAAATTTAAAAAATTATTGATAGTGTAGATATTAATACTTGTTGAGATTATATAATAAGAGTTTTAAAATATGTAAATTATTTTTATATAAAAATACATTTTAAACATTACAAAGTTGTAATCTTATTAACGGTTAAATTTAATTACTTATATCTATATTATTTTATTAAAATGTGATAATATATGATTTTAGTGAGATTATGTTTATTAGTTATTTTAAAAACATTTTTAAGTTAAATTTAGACCAAATGTGTCTAAGTGTGGGTTAGGGTTTTACTAGAGATCTTAGAGTTTCAAAGAATATAGAACTTTTTCAGTGGCTAGATGGTCAAATTCGACACAACTCTTCTTCCACCTCCACTTGATGTTATGAATATCCCTAATTTTAACTTACATATCACAAATTGGCCATGGTACTAGAAGGAAAAACCTTCTCATTTGGTCAAGAAGATGGAAGAAATTCTAAAGGTCAAGGTTTTTGTAGCACATTCAAGAGAGAATACCCTACAACTGTATGAGCATTGCTTGGTACTATCGGTATTTTTCCCACCGTGCGTTCTGTGAGTTTGTGGGTTGAAAAAAATTGAAACCCAGGATCAAGGTTTGTGTGACTTCAACTTTCTACATAAAATATGTGTTTACCTTCTTTTTTGACAGCAAGAATGTTTGGTATATGATCCTTAAGGTCTTACTTATATTTGGATTTATGGAGCCCATATTTTAATCCTAAAAGTGATACCAAACAAGTTCTCTTTTCACCTACTATATCTTTAAAAATGCATTTTAAAAATTGAAAAAACATGACCTAACCAAAATTTATCTTGTCAAATTCCACCCAAAAACTCCTAAACCTAGTATGGCTAGAAAACGCCATTAAAAATTATTTAAAATTTTACAATATTAACAACAATTTATCTTAATCAGCCTATTTTGACAACTAATAGATCCCTCTTTAATAAATTCATTTTAATGGCTAATCAATTGCTATGATCACTACATGGGAGGGATTAACAAATATAATGCAAATAATTTTACATTTATCTTTATCTTTAAGGTTATATTAACTTTAATTAATTTTCCAAATTATTATTAAAAATGACATAAAGTTTCGTTAATTCGTTCAAACTATTACCAAAAATAATGTTCAAATAAGTAAATATTTATAATCATAGTCATTGTGTAAATTGATTATTAATTATTATGCATGGTAAAAGATCTAAAGGGCAAACTAGGTTTAAGAGACATCATTCATTTGTGGACCATCTTGTTACTCTTAGGATAATTGTTGAGGAATGGTGCAATAACAGATCTAAGATCTTTTAATTCTTTCTTTTTCTTTAGAAAATATTTTGACACTATTTTTAGGACAAAGCTATGGAAAAGGCAAGAAGAGAAAATGGTTACTCTCAACTTGAGGGTTTATGTCACAAGGTTCGAAGAGATTGTTATTTCCAATATTAGGACCACTAAGGGTTGGTCAGTAGAAATTAATTGCGATTTCAGATTCAAGCAATGGCGTTGCTTATCTCGTACTTTTTTTTGCATATACATTGATAAGCTAGACAAGTGTTTGGAGGAGGCAGGTTGTGTTGGCCCCACACTCTCTGGTATATCCATAAATCTTCTCCATTATTCTATGATATTGTTCTTTTGGAAATGAGCCATTATGATCTTATGATCTTGGAAACAAAATAAGAACACTCCAAGATGGGTATTATTGTTAAAATTTAAAATACTAAAGCCGTGATAATTAAATCCAAAAATATCACCTATGATGCTTTCATTTATGATAGTCGTCCATCATAAGATAAAATGGAATTATACTACTGATAAAATGATAAATGGAGGTTGGAAAGCTTGCAGTAGGCTTGAAAAAATTGTAAGTTGGTAGAACTTTGGATATCGGGAAAATCTATCTTCTGTGATATTCTCGTCACTTCTATTATTTTATATGGATTTGATATGTGGGGCATCTATAGAGTGATGACAAAACCTACAATATCAATATTAAAGGAAATAATCCGTACTTTATCCTCTTGATTGAATTAATACGTTCCCCTATTGAAAATATGGATATGACTAGGTACCTTATGTAAAAGAAGAATTTATAAAATGTGGAAGCCAACATATTTCCTAAAATTACTTTTAACTCTAGTCAAAATCCCATCTTGAACTCAAGTGAGGATGGCATGAGGATGGCATGAGGATAGCATAAGGATTCCTAAGCTTCGTTAGGTCATTGGGGGATAACGGAGGATATCATATTGTAGAATAAGAATAATATTAAACATGTTATTACTTCCATGTTTAATGAGAATTTGTGGGGAAATAAAGAGTTAGAGGGAAGAGGTAATTTAAGATATTATAACGAGGTGATCAATTGTAATATCGAAAATAAAATTATCTTCTCATATCAACTAGTGTTAAGAAAAAAAATGACCATTGCTATCATTAAAACTAATTCTCATGAACTCCATAGTGAAACTGGAAGTTGGGAGTTCCAAAACCCCTTGGCAGGAAAGAGTCTGTCACCTATGTGATACCAAGATGGTGTAATATGAACATCACTTTATCTTATATTTTCTTTTATCTACTCACATTTTATCTAATTTTGAAAATATTTTCCATAATGCTAACCTTCTTGACCTTTTAGGTAAGCAAAACCATGGTGATATCAGAACACTTCTTTCACTTCCTTTCAAGTATAGAAATAAAATGTTAAATAATTTTAATTAACCCATTACCTTCTTAAGGTTCACTATACAATATAAGTCTTTGTAGATGTTAATTTTCATCATCATTATCGTTAGAATTTTGATTCCTTCATAATGAGCCAAGATTATACTAAGAGTGAATATGCCCATTGTGTTTACTTCAAATTTTTTAATAAAAAAATCATTATTTGGTTTATATGTTGATGATATGCTTTTTGCAAGAGAAAACATGGATTAGATCAACCTGTTGAAGGGTCAGATGGCTAGGACCTTTGATATGGAGGATACAGTAGTAAAGGTAGAGAAATACACAGAGACAGGAAAAATTGTAACTGTGGGATTTCAGAATAAAACTATGTCAAGGGAATACTTGTAAAATTTGGAATAAATAATGTTAAACTTATAAATATCTCTTTTGCTTCCATTTTAAGCATTCTTTAGTTGTATTTCCTAATAGCGAGGAAGAAAATGATTATGTGTCTCATGTACCAATATACTAGTTTTGTAGGAAATTTGATGTATATGATGGTATGTACTACAGATATTTTACATGTAGTGGGTATTGTTAGTAAGTGCATGGAGAATTCAAGAAGAGAGTATTGAGATGCAGTGTAATAACTGATTTGGTATCTTAGAGGAAAAATTGATTATTGCATCACATTTAATGGTTGTAGTGATTCTATCTATAATTATTTTAACTCAGATTTTACTAGTAATTTGGACAAGAGGGGATATAATTTAGGTTATGTCTTCACTCTTGTAGGAAAATCAACTAGTTGGATGTGAAAAATTCAAGGAAAAGTGCATTATCCACTAGTGATGCAAAACATATCCCTATCTAACATGCTTGAAAGGAGGTAATTTGATTGAATGGGCCTTTTTGGTAAGCTTGGAAGAATGCAAGATGATTTAACTATATTTTGTGATAGTGAAAGTGATATATAATTGAATAGAAATCCAATTTTTTTTTACATAAACGGTTAGTTTTTATTTGAAATTCATAAAATTAGCTGTCGAGGGCTTTAACACTAATACTATGTATTTCTTTGAAACAGTCGGTAGGGAAAGTAGATTTGGCTTTTGAATAGTCCGCTGAATGAGTTACACTGTGATTGCAGATAAAGGTTTGAAAAAGAACTTGATTTTTTCTCGAATGGCGCCTTGGATTTCCGCTACCTTTTCTTAGCTTGCAGAGAGGAGACCCACCACACTAGAGTGCCAGATCAACCCAAGAATCACTTCGTTTTCTTATTGAAATGTCTGGTGGATTGCTATATTGGGTTCAAGAATGCCAAGAGCATTAAACTGGCCTTGAAGAGGCCCTTGTGAACTCCCCAGCACCTACCCAGACACATCAGTGAGTTCCAACGATGAACAGAGATCGAAAATACCAAGGTTGTGATCTGAACATTCCCTTGTGGATGAGTTCGCACCTCCTAATAGCAGCCAGCTTAAAAAGGATTGATCTAGAAGCTTTGGAGAAGCTGAACCAGTGAAATACAGAGGCCTAGACATCTCCAGAATTAAGGAATGTTATAGTAAGATTCAACATCATTTACTAAAAGGGATCTCCTGCTCCAGATAGAGCCTAGGTTGGCTACCAAGTCCGCCTGAGAATTTAACTTCCTTAGAACATGATCGAAGGAGATTTGTGAAACTTGGGCAACACTAGTCTGATTTTTTTGAGGATGAGGGCTAGCTGCACCTGAGAAGGGATCTTTTGAGAGTTCATAGCCTGTATAATTAGTCTGGAGTCTCCAAAGACTGAGATGGAGAGATGATTCCTCTTGATAGCCAGATTTAGACCTTGCCACAGAGTAAGAGCCTCCGCTCTGTTGTTTTTTTCATTCCCCAGACCCCAGAAAATCGCAGCTCAATTGAGCCACCTGGGCTTAAGATAAATCCACCGCCACCCGCCTTTCCTGGGTTACCTTTAGAGGCCCCATCGAACAACAGGCGGTGATCATCCAAAGCAAATCTCCATTTGATGAATTGCTATTCTTCCAGATGAATTTCCCAATGAGAAGGGGCTTTAGCAGGAGAAATGGGTCTATTCTAATGATTAGGAACAAGCTCTTTTAACCATTGATCTTCCTCGCTGTCCAGAATCATTCCATTTCTTATGGTGGATTTGATTTCTAAAGCCTCCCCCAACACGACTTTTATCTTAGTGATAATTGTGACCGGGTTACAACTCTCCTCCCTAAAAATTTTGTTGTTCCTCTCTAGTCCATAGTTTCCAGCATGTGAATTTGGGAATCCACATCCAGCCATTCTTGAGAAGGCTTTTTTTGGAGAGACAGAACGGGGATAACTTGGCCCAGTTTCTTATCAGGTCCTGAATATTTCCTGGAAGCTCTATTTTGTCAGGTCCTAACATCAGGACACCCCTCAAAACTTCTTGAGCAAAGGGGCACAATAAGAACAAGCGGCTAGCCGTTTCTTCATCCGAAACACAAAGAGGGCACCTGGAGGGACCTTCCATTCCACGTTTCCTCAGGTTATCACTAGTGAGGATGCTCTTATGCGCCATAGTCCAGCAAAAGAAGTCAATTTTTGGGAGAGCAGGAAAAGACCAAATAAATTTCCATTGAGTTGGCTCTGGGGGGATGCTAGGGATAGCCATCATACTTTTGTAACCTTCTGTTGCTGAGTAAGAGCCTGAAAGAGAACCCCACCCTCTTTTGTCCTTAGAAGAGGCCTTTAAGGGAGATTTTCCTTGAACCAAATCCAAAAATCAGTTGGCTTCACCATCCAGCCAAAGAGGGACCTCCCTCAGATTCCAACCATCCCATAGACTTTCTACATCATTTTTCCAATTGGAGATGTCCCAAAGGGTTTCAAGATTGCTGGCCTGCAGCCAAACTCTGATATTTTCTAGTTCTGCCATCTGATTCAAGGGCTGATATCCAAGAATCGAATCTTCCAAAAAAATTATTTTTTTCCCATTACCTGGGATCCAATAAAGCTGATGACTAAAATGTTTCATAGCTGTGAGATAGAGTTTGAAAACTGGAGATCCTTTGGATATTCTAGGAGGCTAGTCCAAACACCTCAAACGCTGCCCATGAAAATATTTTTTCCACAGAACTCTCTTGCTCCAACTAGGATTCCCAGAAACAATGTTCCAAAGGAGCTTGGAGCCCAGAGCAAGATTTTGTGCTACCATATCTCGCATTTGGAGACCTCCTTCCAAGAATGGCTTCTTAATAGTGTCCCAATTTACTAAATGGAGCCTTCTTTCATTATTTTTCCCTCCCTCCCACAGAAATCTTCTCAGGAGACCACCCACTTTACTAATAAAGGTTTTAGGGGCTAGTAGAATGGAGCTCTAATAAACCGAGAGACTTATGAGAACATATTTCATTAGGATTACGTTCCCAGCATTATTCAACCATGAGGCTCCCCAAGCTTGTATTCTAAGTTTTAGCTTGTCTAGCAGGGGCATCCAATGAGCTACCTTAGGATTTGATTTGAAGATTGGGATACCAAGATACTTAAATGATTCCCAGGTCAGGGTTCTTTCCATTTCTAATAGCCTTGATATGTCTCTCAATTCCTTGGTCGAGCAATTCCAACCATAGGTAGTTAATATTGTTGCCCGAAACCTCCCTATAAATGTCTAGCTCCTTCTGGAAGGTTCTAGAAAAATTTATGCTAGCTCCTCCTAGTAATAATGTATCATCAGCAAACTGGGCATGGTTTATGTCTTTAACATTTTGAGCCATTCTCAGGCCTGGAAGAGTTTGTATCTATTGACAGTAGTCTAGCTGGAAGCTAAGCACTGAAGCTTGAATGGTGTAAAGAAGCGGAGACAAAGGGAAACCTTGTCTTAGCCCCCTTGAGGCATGGAAGAAATCCATTGAACGACCATTAACCAGAGGCGCTATCCAAGGGGAGGCAATGCAGGCTTTCACCCAAGTTATGAGAACTTTTGAGAAGCCAAATTTCTCCATCAGAGAAAACAGGAAATCATGTCTCACCCTGTCAAAGGCATTTGTCAAATCTAGCTTAATCACCATGCCTTTCTCTTTTCGGTGAAAGCTTGAATGAATTGCTTCTTGCACCAGCACAATATTGTTAAGAATCTTTCTCCCTTTTATGAATCCTCCTTGGTTTTCAAGGATGATGACCGACGGAATTTTCTTAAGACGGTTGGCTATTATTTTTGTAGTTAGCTTATAACTTGTATTACACAAAGAGATGGGCCTGAATCTGCTAAAGTCGGTGGTGCCTTTGTCTTTTGGAATCAAGGCAAGTTTGCCTCCAATCTTGGTAGAGGTTTGAGATTTACGGATCATTCTTAGAAGGTATTTTTTAAAATAATTGTAGGCCAGCAAGTTAGGTAGAAACTTGTCATGAACCCATCTAGGCCCAAGGCTTTATCTGGATCCATGCAATCCAAAGCTTTTTTAATCTCATTCATACTGATCGGAGCAGTCAGCATAATATTGTCAGAATCTTGAACATAGTGAGGAATAAGATCAATTGGATAGGCTTGAGAATCGATCGGAGGGTATTCCGAGGCAGAGTAAAGATCTTTGAAGAAGGAGTGGGCTGCTCACTTTATGCCATCGGAATCTTTAACCACAATGTTTTGATAGTGAATTTCATTTACTATTTTGAAGTGCTTGCGTGCTTCAGCTTTCTTATGGATGTAGCTTGTATTTTTTTCTCCTGCCTGTAACCAAATATTTCTAGACTTTTGTCTTCAGAACTCTTCTTCATTCCTACTTGCTCTATGGAGATCTTTTTGTAGCTCTACTTCTTTTTGAATAAGGATTTGAGTTACATCGGAATTCTCCATTGTTAATTGATGGCCTGCTAAACTATCATGCATCTCCTTTCTTTTGGCAGTGGGTGTTTTCAACCTTTTAGCCCACTCCTTGAGCTCCCTTTTAAGTCGCCTCATTTTTTCTTCCCACACAAAGAAAGGGGATCCTTGAAGTTGCTGGTTCTAGGCCTCGGAGACCACCTCCAGGAATCCTTCTTGATGAATCCGTAGAGAACTGAATCTAAAGGGAATGGGGCCAAGATTTCCATCCAAGGAGAGCTCAAGCAGAATGGGTTTATGGTCAGAGGTGTAGTTCGGCATAATTTTAGAGGTGGCCATAAGACCACAAGTCAAGAAGGAGGATTGGACTAGAAATTTGTCTAGATGAGCAACAATGTGGCCAGGGCCTAACCTTTGGTTTGACTAGGTGAATTTCCCAGATGTGGGCTTGATATCCTCCAAATCCCAATCTAGAATGAGGTCTTCAACCCATTCTCTAGTTGGGTCCCTGACCAGCGAGCCCCCCTATTTCTCTTCTGCAGCTAGTGTAACATTCAGATCACCTGCAATAATAATATTTTCCGGATTGCGCAAGAAAAGATAGGATTGGAGCGAGTTACTTAGAGGGTAAAACTGGAGCATAAAGATTGAACATACTTACTTGGTGGCCAGATTCTTTATGGAGGAGCTTAGTGAGAAGCCAATGGGGGCAACATTCTTTATGAATCAGATCATATTTGGAGCTGTCCCAAAATGAGGTAATCCCTCCACAGGCACCTCTGGTGCTAACTACTCTCCCTTGGCCTTTATGCCAAAATGCTTTGCTTTCTTGGAGGAATACAAGGTCCTCCAGTTTTGTCTCCTGGATGAGAAGGATTTTAGGTGAGTACATGCTCACAATGTCTTTCAGAGCTTCTTATTTCAACCTGCTGCCTAACCCTCTGCAATTCCAGGAGAGGTATTTCATTATTTACTGGCTTGGGAAGTTGTGGATCCTTTTGGAGCCTTACCATGCTTGCGCCTAGATCTGGTATTCATCATTCCTTTGAGAGTTTTCTGAGAGCCTTGGAGAGCATCCAGATAAGTTTTCTCCTCTCTCTGTTTCTTCTTGGACTTTCAACCCCTGGCCGACTTGATAAGAGTGACTTGCGAGCTGTCTGAGTTTGCGACTCCATCTTTTGAATCTCACTCAGAATCGGAGCCCAGATTGATGTGCTCCTCGTTTTCTTCTTTTTCCCCTTGCTCATCCTCTAATGGAGGAAGAGTTGACTTTGCTTCAGGTTCTTTCACTTTCTTCGACGGGTCTTCTAGTTCCTCTTGGATCCCAATGGCATCTGTCTTCTCCCCAGAGGAAAAACCCTCTTTAGGAACTTCTTTGGCTTTTGGTTTAGGCTAGGGCTTCACCAATGGCCCTGAATTTTTCTTCTTAGTTAGTTTTGGGGCTGCCTTGCCCTTTTTTATTTCTTTCCATCCTTCTTCGTCCACTTTTCCGCCGGTTGGGGCTTTTGGGCAATTTCGTTGGAATTGTCCATGTTCGTGACAGGTTCTGCAGTTAAAAGGCAGTTCCTTATAATCCAATTTTTGATAGTGATGCCATTCTCCGACTGTAAGTTTTACCGCTTTAGGCAGTCCAGCTTCCAGATTGACTTCCACACAGATTCTTGCATAGGTATATTGGCCCTAGTTATCTAGTTTGTCAATGAAACGACTGAGACTATTTCCAATCTTCTGCAAGGTGTGATAGCTCCAGCAATTGATCGGAAGATTGGGAAGCCGGACCGAGACTGGGACCTCTTTAGGGGTATCGATTGAGGGATCGAAGTCAGGGGTCCAATTATTAAGATACAAACCCCGATTTCCCATAAAATAAGGACCGTTTCTCAAAACCAAATCTCGATCTTCTTTGGAGGTCAACTCGAAAATGAAGTACCCTCTTCCAACAACATAGCAGATCACATTTTTTTCCAACTTGGGCCTCAAGTTCTGTTGGATCCAGTCATCTGTTTTTTTTGTAGAGGGCCATCATCCCACAAATCGTCCTACCAACCCTCTATCAGCGAGGGCTAGGGTGATTTTTATCGGTTGGTCTTCTGGCAGGGCGATCTCAGGAATTTCCTCTAGTTTTTTTATGAATTTCGGGACTTCTAGAATCAAACATTTCTTCCCTTTCTGCAATAGCAATCTTCTGAATGCTTCTTCTGAAGATATTGGTCGGGTGGGAGAAGGCTCCCCACCTCTAGGCGCACTCATGGTGGCGGCTACGCTCCTCTGCAATTGCAAAACCCAGACAGGAGGCAGAGCTTGATTGCGGGGATGTCGGGAAGGAAGATTGAGAGCCCAGCAGTAGGGGCTCTAGGCAGGAGGCCTGCGGAGCACCGTCGGCTCTAAGGAAGCAGGGGTGCGGGAGCTCCAGATCAGAACGTGCACGCAGTTTTACTATCGATGAAAATGTTATCGAATAGAAATCCATGTTACCATAGTGAGACTATGTGTATTGATATTGGGTATGATTTTGCAACAATAGTTATTTTTGGAGGTGGAGTATATCTTAAAACAATCCACACTAAAGAAAATTTGTACACATTTTTACAAATCCAGTGTTGTTATCAAAATTGTGTTGATGTTTGATTTTCTTATCTTATAGAAGAGGCCATGAAAGGGATTGGGAAAAATATCAAGTAAATTGTTGTTAAGGTGGAGATTGATAAAATTTGTTACAACACAATTAAAAAATTATTGTGAAAAAAACAAAATTTAGTTCATGTAAATTTTTTGGTAGCCTGAATAATGTTGTTGATTTTTGAAATTGATAGATGTTTGTATAAGGAATGTAATGGTGTCAAGATAAAATATATCAACCAAAAATATGAGTAGAATGAGTTGTAAATCTCGAAAAATATATTAAAATATATTTTCAAATTTTAAAGTTGAAAAAATATTAATATAAATATTTCAATTAATATTAATTATGTCGATAGACGTATCTATCTCAACCTCTCGATGTGGTCTTAGGGAGATAATTTTTTTTTAAATTAATGGATAGTATTTCATCTTTATGGAATGTTCTTTATCGTAATTTCTTCAAGGGTTGTGATTTAATACTCCCTTTTCATCTTGTGCGTTACGAACTTCAGTAAATATTTTAATATTAAATTGTTAGAATTAATGGAGAAAGTTACAGTTAGTTGTTTTAAAGACAGGATTAAGACTCTAAGGTTATGTCTTAGATCCTACTATCTAGGGAGTGGTTGAAACCACCCTATTACTGTGGAAGCCTATATGTACTAGGTTATCCTGATTGAATAGTAGTGTGTATTGTGTGAAGTACTTAGGCACTCTCCAGGTATCTCACCTGGAGAGCCACTTAATTAATAGAATATCAGGTTTTTATCATGGTATTAGAGCTGCAGGTTTGAGAGGGCCTACGAATCCCTGAGTGGAAGTTGGTGTGGTGGCATACGACTTAATTTCTAAAGTATCAGTCACAAATGGTCAGTCTATGTGACTGTTAGATGAAAGATGAATTCTAGAAGGTGCAACGGAAGTGTGAAAGGACCCAACCTTTGTGTGAGACCTGCACACACTTGTGAAGGAGATGCGTGCCGTGAAGAACTTGAACAGGAGCTTGCAGGATCAGAACCACTACAATAAATTGTGTGTCACAGAACTCGACGAGGGAAATCTGCAACTCTTTGTGTGAATTTGGAGAGCATCGGTGACATCTCTTGAGGAATTTGTGGATCGTGATGACTTGGTGCTAGCTGTTGAGAGACTCACTCAGAGAATATTGCTATGAGAGCTTGAGGCCAAGTTCTCAAGGGATAGAGGCTGCCATGGTAGAAGAAGATGGGATTGTAGGTGCGTGGAGTCTGCGAGGAGCTTCACAGCCATTCCACCTGCAGAATTTCCAGACTGCCAGATCACGTGAAATCAGCGGAGGAGAGATCGACATGCCTAGATCTACATGTCAATTCAGGCACCATCACTGTTGAGAGTCGCTTATGTAAGGATCTATGAGTGGTGAGGTGGAGCAAGAGATGTGATCCAAGCTCATTTGCATTTGTTGCCAAGGGGCTCCTGGAATTTCCATTGGAATTTCTTTTTAAGTTTTTTAATTAAAGATCTGGGCTCTTATTAAAGAATTTCCGAGCAAATTCTTGCCCATAGGGACGAGGGTACATAATTTCTTCCTTCATGCTCACCAGAAGCGTGGATATTGCACTTTCTGGTAGATATAGATTTCTTCAGTGGTAGCAAGTTCTATCCCTAGTTCTGCATCAATGGTAGGCAATTTTACTTTGATGAACCAACTGCTTTTCTCTCTCTTCACTGATAACGTTCCAATGGCATGGAAAACTTTATTATGCTCCAAGGAAACAAACATTTGAGTTCGGTGGGTGATTTTTTAAGTTTTTTTTAATTAAAGTTTCAATCCTTTAATTGTAAAAAAAATATGGAGGCTCTTTATTGATATAAAGAAAGGGGCTTATTATTTCATAAAAATGTGGCGTAGAGGAGACTAAGGAAACAAAGATTACTCTTCTAGATGTCCATTTTTTAATTGAGTTGTGTTTTTGTTGCTACTTGTTCCAAGTGTCTTGATGGAGTCCAGGTTTGAAAAGTTCGAATTCATTTTGTAATGATCCAATAAATTTCTGTGTTATTATTTTAGCTGTATTGGTGATTTGCTTTAGATTTGGCTGTGTGGTATAAAAGCCATAGTGTCCACCCTAAGGTTCTATAGTTGAAGAGCTGCCAAAGTGAGAAGTTTCTCACCTGCGTGGTAATGGGGTTGTTGGATCTCGTTAGAGGACCGTGTGGAGTCGAAAAGAAATCTCAAAGCAAGATAAAGCGACATAAGCTGGACTTTAACAATGTGTCTATATTTTTAAATATTTTTGATTTTGATGATGATGATTTTCTCATGTGGGCATTTGGAGGCATTAGCATTAGTAGTATGTTCGAGTCAGAAGAAATTTTAGAAAAACAATGTGGTTCTGTTGATGACCACGAGAATCATGAGGCACAGTCTATTAAGCAAGATCCTGAGATTGAAGACTCACGAGTTATTTTTCAGGAAGGATGTAAAGAGGAACATATGGTTGAAGATCAAGAAGACCCATTAGACGTTCTTGAGGAAGGAAGTAAAGAGGAACATATTTTTGAAGATCAATTGGACGAGCCACATGAAGTTGATTGCAAAGACTTGGCAGAAGAAGACAAAGCTGGAAAGAATTAAAATTATGATGATATCATGAATGTTGAAGACAACATGACTGACGTTCAGTTGTTTGACATCAGAAGTAGTGAGTGGAAAAATTCTCCTACCAAGCTTGTACATTCTAAATTATTATCAGTTACCAGCCTACAATCAAGATCGAGGAGGATAAGAGTTCAATCACTCCATCTTTGGGGAAGAAAACTAAAAAAGGAAGTGAAAATCTATCAATATCTCATGGCAAGGAAAGTAAAGATGAAGCCTCGCCTAGGAATGAACAAGAATGGACTCTCAAGCAAGAAGACTAAAATGAAATCTCTATTACCAAGTTTTTATGTACTATTGTAAGCCTAGCTGAGACTAGACCAACAGGAATATGTTATTTTTTCAGTACCCTTTCTCCATTAAGAGGGAGTGTTAGAATTAATGGAGAAAGTTATGGTTAGTTGTTTTAAAGATAGGATTGAGACTCTAAGATTAGGTCTCAGATCCTACTATCTAGAGAGTGGTTTAAACCACCGTATTAGTGTGGAAGCCTATATGTAATTCTTCTGATTGAATAGCATTGTGTATTGTGTGAAGTGCTTAGGCACTCTCCAGATATCTCACCCGGAGAGCCACTTAATTAATAGAATATCATATTTTTATCATAAATATGGAAATAATTTAGGTGGCATGTGATTCTGTTGTGCTTTCCATCATCTACGCAATTGAATTTTGAGACGCTTCCAGATTAACTGCCTCGAGCACCACCTTAGTGGCTTGCGAAGCCATCCCTAGTACGTTCGACCTCTGCTAAAAGAATATCGTATTTTCTATCTCCCTTTTTCTTTTCCTTTTTCATTCCTCGTGTGTTCTTCACTGCCATATTTTTTTATTGACGTGACATGGGTCGTTAAGAAGTTTGGTTTCCAATTAATGCAAAAGAATTTTAATATTAATTTAATATTAAAAAAATACACATTTATAAAATATTTATATTTTTTAGTGGATAGAATTTTTTTTTGTATATTTTATTAGTATATGAATATTTGGAAAAAGAGAATATTAGCTTTTGTGATTAGTATGGTTTTCAATTTGATTTAATAATAATAATAAAACTTATTTAAAAAATACACACTTAAAAAAATATTGAAAAATATAATTTTTTTTATTTCCTTAATATATAATTTTCATTCTTAAATTATTTAGGAATATTTTCAAGTTTTAAGGTTGAGAAAATATTAATATGAATATTTCAATTAATATTAATTTGGTTAATAAGCGTACTAATTTCAACTTCTAGATGTGGTATTGTAGAATTTTTTTTTTTTTTTTTAATGAATAGATTTCATCTCTAACGATTATTTTTCATCATATAACTGCTTCGAGGGCTGCTATATGACACTCCCCTTTCATCTTGTGCATTACAAACTTTAATCAATATTTTAATATTAAAGTTGACTACGTGTTAGGTGGTAGGTGAATCAGTTATGTTCACCATCATCCTTTTCATCTTTTTTAAACTAGCAATTTCCTCAAAAGGTGCAAACAAAGGTCAATAGGATTGCTAAATTGTGATAATTTCAAAGGCATGTACATTTAAATTCAACCTCCCAATATTATATTTCTTTTAAGAGAGAATATAACATTATTTAATTAAAAAAAAAAGTGGAATCTCAACCTAGCCATTCCTGAATTACCCGACGCTCATATGTTTGGCCTGTCTCCAGGGTGGCTGGGTTTGTGAAAATATAACATCTTATGGGACATAAAAATCCTTTGGAGGCTTTCTTCGAGGAGGGGATTTACCAGATGAATGAACCAGATATCTTTGGCTAGCATACTCTTCACTTTCTTCCATCGGTGAGGATATTTGTATTGGAAAGATGCATTACAAAGGAATAGACAATTTATTTATTTGTTTTTCGCTACAACTATAAATTGCAATCTTGCGTTACTTCATAAAAAAATCCACTTGGACATTTATTTGTTTAGAAATACAAGCATGGATTGTGACCAATAAGGCGTAAAGTATACCTTCCTTCTGCTAATTCTGCCTTACTCATTGTGAAGTCATTCTCTAATTCAGTATCCTTGAGACCTTTCTCCTCATCCTTACATATGACTTTATATAGATTTCTAAAGCTTACTCTCGGATGGGTAGAACATCTCATGCTTTTCTCCCAAATGCGATCTTATACTTTCAACAAATAACATTAAAAAAAACACCACTGCATTTAGAGTTTCTTCAAAAAAAAAAAATTGGATCAAAATCCATGCAATATCTCACTCATAAAAGAAAGATTGGGATGAGAACAAGGTAATTTCCCAATAATTAAAAACATGGCTAGATTTCTATATTTCTTTGAACTTTCAGGCATTGAGAGCAACACACAATAGAAACACAAATGTTATAGATGCACAACTGTCAAGTTTCTTAAGCATAGCCCTTTTTTGAATGGCATGGCCACTCTTATGAGTTGTCCTCTATGCATGAAGTCTAAATCATTTGATTTACCTCTACTTCAAGCTTAGGTTCAGATGAAGCATCCCCTACATCAAACTTCAAAGAGAATTGGAATTTAGATGCCTTTTTGTCTCCAGATGTAGTGATCTTCGTTTTGCAAGTTCTCCCTCCAGGAAAAATGAGCTTTGACAATGTTAACCTATCCTCTGCTAACTAATACCTTGAGGATACTCGTTTGGATTTTTTTTGAATCCCAATGGTGGTCGACGTTACTTCCATTCCTATTTTCACTTCAGATTCCACTTCAAGGTCACCATTATATACACCTCCATTGCTAACATTTGTTGATAAGACATCTTCCTCTTCCCATAAGCCCTGCTGCAATTTCTACTCATCAGGAACCAGCTTAATGAAATAAGTTTTTAGATCTATTAAATCCTATAGATGATAAGTAGAATTAAATAACCCGTAGGAATCCAAGGCATATATAATTTATTAAGTTGAATTTATAAGAATTCATAAGAATTTGATTCAGCCCTATAAATGAATCCTAGGAGTTCAAAATCACGGTGTTGAACTCCCTCTACTCTATTGGTGACAGGTACATAACAAACACATATTCATAGTATTGTTCAATTAACTCACATTTCAAAGACAACATTTTTTTTATTTGATTTAAATAGGGATCATTCAACGACAAATGTGTTAGGTGGGGTGATCCATGTACAGATAGTAAAACGTTAAATTTCTCATCACATCAGCTCCCTCTAAACATACCATACCTATTCTTGTTCATTGTTACTTCATAAATGAAATGTTAGTAGTATAAGAATCACCAAATGAATATCAAACCAAACTAGAGAACTATCACCAAGATACTCACGCATAGCTCCCCCTGATATCATACACTACTGATCTTGTGGACCCAATAATCATCACGTGCGGTTCATGAGGTCATATACGTGCAGTCACTGTTAGAAGTATGCTTTAAGAACAATGGACTACGGTAGGGTCAATCTTCCCTATGTATCTAACTAATGTTCCTTCTTCCTCCAAATCTGATTGCAATTTCTAGTCATGTGTTGGAAAAATATGAGAAAATCAAAAAATGGGTAAAGGCATATGAATCATTGGAGAGGATTATCAATTAAAAAATATCTCCTCCAATCAAGACAACCATTGGTTACATGGCTTTAGATCCATAGTGCAATAATAAGAACAACCATCATGAGGTGCTTTGAAAGGAAATTGAATTAAGTCACTCATCTTAAAGAAAATCTCCTAGATCAAACTCAAGATTTGTCCCTAGGCATAAAGTTTGGTTTCATGGATATTGTTTCTCTTGTCACTCATTTGGGCATAAGGCCACTGATTGTATGTCAAGCACTTAGAATGGAAGAAAAAGATGGGATAAGTTCCAACACATGATTAGAGATTGCAAGTAGATTTGGAGGAAGAAGGAACATCAGTTAGATACATTGGAAAGATTGACTCTACTATAGTCCATTGTTTTTAAAGCATACTTCTAACAGTGACTACAGGTACATGACCTCATGAAGAGCAGGTGATGATTATTAAGTCCACAGGATCAGTAGTGTATGATATCAGGGGAAGTTATGTATGAGCATCTTGGTGATAGTTCTCTAGTTTGGTTTGATATTCATTTCGTGATGCTTATATTGTTAACATTGCATTGATGAAGTAACAATGAATACGGGTGGATTGAACAATAATATGGGAAAGGGGAAAGAAATCGATCAGCCGTGAAGAGCCCTAATATAATAAACAAAACCAGAAGGATGAAAGGATAGGGCCCAAAAATAACCCTCCTTAATCCAAACTTAATAAAAGCAACAAGTTGTGAATCAAGAGGCAATCTAAACTTGAGTGAAGTACCAAGAGATAGAATGTCTTTTTGAAAAAGGTCACAAAAAGAAAATACACTTAGACGAAGACATAATAACCAAGATTTAGGGTTGGAGTTTTAGATTCATTATTCAGAGTTGGAGTTTTAGATCGATAATGCGAGAGTGAATGCAGGAACTATGAAACCAAAAAAGTTTCTAGGGTTGATTGCACTGGCTATTTTGATCTTGCTATCATACGATCCTGAGACTCTAGCAGAAGCTAAAACTTTTTACAATTGCGACAAAACCCAGACGTGCAACCCTAACGTCAACAATTGCCCCTATAGTATTCCTTATTGTATGATTCCACCATCGGGTGGTAGTTATGTGTGTTGTGGAAAGCGCAGTGAGCGTTGTGATGGTAGAAAATTTCTGTGAGAGCTTTTCAAATAAATTTCTAAATAGATGGCTATTGGAGCACAACATAGGGGCATACTACTTATCAAAGGAGGCAACGCGTAGGTAGGAAGAGGACTGGTTGATTTAGGAAGAAGTAGATGGAACTTTCCATCAATATTACCACAGACCGTTTATAAATCTACATACTCACCGGGAGACATAACCTCTCTGCCATCTCTTACACACTCCGGTTTTTTAAATTTTTGGCTCATCACGGTTCTAGAAAGCTACTGTTTATATTTATAGTTTTTATGGTTTTACTATAAAACTCTCTTAGAGATTTTTTGACAGTCAAACAACATGGGCTGTTTCAAAGACATTATATATTTCTTGTTGGTTGTTGAGATCTACGCGGCCTCCCTGCATGGAGTATATAGGCTATCTTTTTGCCAAACATCTACCTTGTTGATTATAGTTGTTTTTTTTAGACTTTCATGACCTCCCTGCGCAGAGACTGATGACACAATGTTCATGTTTGTTGTTGTTCAACAACCATTTTTTGATTATTCAGGAGGCTACCAGCCTCAATATGCATACACCTAGGCATCTACAGAATGTAATTTCTCACTATTAATAAAAATTACGACTTTTTCCATGTGAAAAAAAAAATACATAATAACCAATGGGAAAGGAAACCACAAAATAAAATACTTAAGCTCAAGCTAAGACAATGCATTATAAGCAGACCTCAAGATTAGTGTTGAACCGATGATTTGAGACAGTCTTGGAGAAAATTCAATTGAATACCTTCTTGTATCCACCGAAGACCGTAAAAATTTCTTTTGACAACACCATTGAGCAAACCTCCTATCTCCAAGTTGGAGGCACGTGGCCTAAGCCTAGAGTCCTAGACAAATTAGGAGCCTCCTCCTCCTACTAGTCACAAGTTATATTATTCTTCGATACAAAATTGGGAAAGGTAAGCAACCATATTCCCTAATATTAATGAATTTAAAGGAAAAGGGGAAAACTAGTAACTCACAAAAACAATGTGGAATTGTTTTGTAGAGAATGAGCCAAGTTTCCAAGGCAGAGAATGCTTCCACCACCTGCAAATTCTAGAAAAAGAAATGTTCAGATAAATGTGTTCTCTCACCTTATTTCCCGCAGAAATTATCTCAACAAGTTCTCGTTGGTACACTAATTATTCGGATATGGCCATGTTGTCAATCTACTCAATTTCCTTAATTAGTGGGATGCAAAACAACAATTCTCTGAAGATGAAATAACTGGAAATCCAATGGTAAGCTTGGGCTCATCACCACTGGTTTTTGCAAACGACAACGATTTCCTTATTTTTCGGCTGAAAAATAGAAGGCTGTGATCTGGAAAGGGAGAGTGCCATGTGGTAAAATATCACTTGATGGATGTAAAGAAAAATGGAAGGTTTTGATTAGCTGAATCTGCCCAGCGCAACCCTGGAGAGGAACAAAAGTCTCTGTAAAAAGAAGTATTATTCAAAATCAATTTTATATTTTTAAAGTTAATGACAATTATGAAATGTTATATGGAAATTAAGGGTGTATTAATTATATATAATGGTAAGGGATGGGAGGCATGCGTGAATTCTCATTTGGGAGTAACAAATAATCTTGTCCCATGTAAGGGGAGGACGTTAATTATAAACGTTTACAATGGTTAGGTGGTTTAACGTGATAACCTCCACATTATGAAATCATCATTCTATACTAAATATACTAAGTTTGAATCAATTTCATGTTTATGAAAGGGGTACACACTTGGGATCTTCGCACTATGTGGAGGTACATGGCAAGCGATCCACACAATTTCTCGCTAATTAGTGTTTGTATATATTTTTGGGTAGTTCGTTTGAATATGTGATTTTGCTCATTAAATTATACTTTTGATTGCATCAATTAAGTTTGCGTCCTTAAAAAAAACCCTGAAAAACCACACTCAAACACCTAGATTATACATACAATTTCAACAAATCTCCACCAATTTTGAACAAAATTTAGCAAAAAATATACCCATAAAAAAGTATAACTTAAAAGAAGTATAAAATTAGATTAACTTGTTTAGTGAATGTGAGTATATCTTCATATTACTTTATAACAAACACTCTAAAAGTGATGAAAATATTACTATTACTTAATTACATCTTTGGGTGGGTATATTTTGGAATTGGAAGGAACTTGGGATGCTTTCAAGGGTGAATCCGTGAAGATGGGTTACAATTTTGAGCCAAATGTAGCGATGAAATTTCAAGCTTTTCCTCTTTTACAGAATTGAAGCCCTTAATATGAGCACAATGAATTTTGATTCTAAGTAAAAATACAAATTGTGGAGAATTATTTTGTTGGCTTAATTATATTTTTTGCAAAAATATTTAGTGTCGTATAATATGTCAATTTTCTATTAAATGAAATACTTATCCTTACATATTTCCACGCATATTAAGAGGTATGCATGTGTTCACGTATCATAACTTAGTCTAAAATGTGTCATATATATATATATATATATATGATCTACACAAAGAAACCTAAATTTTTCATATTACAAAAATATTTTTTATATAAAATTATATTTTTTAATTAAAAGGTAAATATGAATACTAATCTACAAGTTTTTAGAATATAATTAAACCTAAATTTTTCATTTTAAAAAAATAATTTCTTTTATGTAAAATTATATTTTTTAACTAAAAATTAAATATGAATGCTAATCTACAATTTTTTTAAATATACTATTATTGTAAAAATTTCTGGAAATTCAAAATTTCATTTATATTTAAATGATACGAACTTTGTCAATAAAACTTTAACAAGTTTTAAAATATTTTAAAAAGAAGGAGGTGAAACTTTGCAAAACAAAGTTTATTGCAAATTTAGGATTTACTTCCTCTTGACCGTTATTAACTTCAAGAATTGTTTTCAAACTCATACCTAAAATGGATTTCAAAACAAAAGGAAATCAATGATGAGGGAACATAATGTTGGAAGTTAAAAAGTACAAAAAAATTCGATTCAACATTATAGTGTTCTCGAGTGCTGAAATTACTTAACTTCAGGACAGTTTGTTGTTGGATTTTCTTAGTGGAAGAAATTAATAGAGGAAGTTGGCTTTAAATCTGCAATGAAAACAACTGAGTAGGTTCTGCACCTTGGAAATATTGTTCTATTTCTTTTCAGTATTTACTATTTCGTTGGTTCCGCATAAGGAGTTTGGTTTCCTGTAGAGATTCGACCCTGACCCTCGAGACACGGTTCAGATCATCTTCTCTTCTTGGCGAGAATGGATTGCCTCAGCAAGTTGGGCCGCTAAGGCTTTCCCATGCTATTGAAGGTTTCTACACATCAATGACCAAAATGGTTCTTGGCCTCCTTTAACTCTCTTCTATATCCATTCTTGCACAGAGAAGAAAAGAAAAAGAGTTTTCAACCCCTTCTCTCGGTGAATCCATTATTGCACAGAGAAGAAAAGAAAAAAAAGAGGTGTTGATCCCTTCTCTCGACGAAGTGCCTAGACTTTGTCTATTGAATGAACTTTCTCTTATAAGCAAAGAAAATCAAAATTAAAATTAATATTCTTAGATTTTACAATCTCACAACCTTTAAATATTAGATAGATCATGAGACAAATAAATGGTGCTAATTGCCTACCTCATTTGGGCAATAATATGATTTGGTCGTAAACTTGAAGAATTGAGCAACCAATCTCATGGCTGCTTCCTAGGCTCAACTGATCATATCTCAATCACAAGCTTTAAAAACAAAAATAACATCATAAAGAAGTTAATTAATTGATCGGGCGAATTGTTTATAAATTGAACTTTAATTTTCTAATGAAAGGTGAAGAATTGAATACAATATTCTACCCGAACCACAATTTCAATGTTTTCCATCAACTCACCGTAATACACCTTTGTATTCGGATGAATATTTCCAATAATTATGTAGCTCTAGTTCCATCTTTAAGGAAAGCATGGTGAAATACTCATGAACATGCAGTGTGATCATTCTTATTGGCAACCGCGGGGCCGGAGCCATGGAAATCAAAAGCGACAGGAGTCTCAACATCCAGTGCCAATTAAGAAGCGACGATGCCCTGAGAGTAGGCATTGAAAAGGCACTGTGAGGGCTCATTGCGGCGACCGTTGTTGAGGTCAGTGGGCACCATCAGAATATGGGGAGCTTCAAGGTAAATTTTTCAAAGTGAAAGAGTTTACCTTTAACAACACAGACAAGGTTCTCATTCGGCGGGAGCTCTCTGCCCATAACTGAAATGCCCACTTTGCCCATATCTAAAGACCATGACGCAATACATTAAATGAGTGGGATAGATGTCAGAACCCCTGGTGGCCATCTATTTGTATCATTCCACCGTAATCAAGAGAAAGGTGTCAAATTACGGAAAGACGTCCTCAAGAGATAGATGTGAAATTACAGGGAGAAGGGTAGACGAAATTGGTAGTTGAACTGATTCAAAAGAAAGCCTATTGGTCTAATTACTATCAATTGTCCCAATAGGTACAAAGAGAGGTTGATAGAATTATGACGTTGGAATTGTTGAATTTCTATAGAAGATTAAAAAGTACAAGTATTTTTCAATGTTAACAAAAAACAGACCATGAGACCTTATATGGGTATACTTGTTTTTCATATTCTGATAGGAAAGAAGAATTCTGGGCTAATACTCAAATTATATACTTTATTGAAATACATTAATATTAGTTTTAAAATCAAGCATGAAGTTCTCTATTTCTTGGTTTTGTAGTTGGCCACTGCCCTCCCTCCCCCTTCCATGGATTAAGTTTTTTTTTAACTTCATATCTATCCCACGCCCCTCATGGTCAGTTGGGGGTTTCCAAGAAGTTGTCAAGGCATTTCCAAATTTCCATGAGTTTCCTGTAGTGGTACATTGGCAGTTTGGTACATTGATTGGATTGTTGTCACAAAATATTCAAATCTCTATTGTATATGTATCCAGATTCCAAGGATCCATGCCTATTGAAATTTTAAACCCTGACTTGCCTATTTCATTATCTTTTCTACCCACCTAAAACTTTTATTTATGTTGTCCTTTTCATCCTTAATAATTAAAACTTCTAAGCAGATTTGATGGCGTCCTTCCTCCATCAGAACATACATGGTTTCTTAGTATGGCTAACATGTGAGCAACCACAAAATGGATAGACTCAATATTCATTCCTCTTGCAGGCAATGTACTGATAACACGGGTTATTAGTGAAGTGATATCCAAAATTTAGATTTCAGCTTATACCTAAGATAATTTACTACAGCTGTAACTTTCCCAAATCTTTTTTCGCTAACAAAATTATGATTGTTTTTGTCGATTTTGAAAGCGATTTCTTTACCGTCTTGTCTCTTACAACCAACATAATTCGAGCAAGTTGTGCAAGTTGGTTTATTTTCATGAATACATAAAGAAAGCATGTGATTTTTTGTTTTTCTATTTGTTGTTCCAAAACTTTGAGATAGTAAGTGGCATAAGTTCTTACCCATCTCAAATTGGAGTCACCCCTTAATGCCATTTTACAACTGTCTATGATATATTGATAATTTTTCTTTCATGTCTATCAACTATTGAAAGATCTTTCTTTCAACATATATGTTAGGAGACCGATTTTTGTAGTAGAATAAAGTATATTTTGTTATTGAACCTCATGATACCATGGTTTTGACTACTGGAATGTATTTGATCAGATTATATATAATTTGTATGTGGTTATAGTGATGCGAGTTAAGCCATGGAAACTTTAGTAAATGATCCACTGTACAAAAGATGTGATATTTTTGTATGGATTCCTAATGTGGAGCTCAAGGGAAAGACTTGATTAATGATTGGCTAAGTATGTTGATGATGCAAATATATATCTACAAATTGTGTGGTAGGCTTGTCATGGTGAACTCAAGTTATGTCAATATTGATGTTGAAATATAATATATTATGATCCAATATGGCAAGGAGAGCACAAGAGGGGAGACGATTCTACTAGAGTGGAATAGAGAAGGGGCTCTATGGGAAAATATCCTACTATTTCCAAGTTTAAGCCTATGAACTTGTCTTTTTTCCATCATATGTTTTAAAATGAACCCAATTGCCTTCTTGTCCTCTAAAGCCAATCATTGAATGCATGCATAGGTTGGTGGGGAAGTTTGATTATGTAGTTATTGGACCAAGGGTTGAGTAAAATCATCATAGGGAAGCACAATAGTACTTCATCCAACCATCAGAAGAAAAGTCAAGACTCAACTGTCATAACCTCAACTCTTTCACTATAGTTTGTTTTGTTATTTTCTCTCGTGCTGACATTAAACATTTCTCATGGTGTGTTTTCCTTGGATAACCAATCAACCAATTTAAAATTTTTCTAACTTAACTATTTGAAGGGGATTTTGCGGACCTTAGATGAGAGACGGTTGTCTTCAACTGGATGTATTTTATTATTTTGCATAGCATGTGCAGGTATATAATTTTGTGCCTTTGAGGGCTGGTAATTAATAGCCTGTTTCGTGGCTATCTATCCTGTGGCTCGGAGTTTGTGGCAAGGGATATGATCTTATAGTTGGGTCACCTTAGCTCTATGATCACTTACCTGAGGATATCATTCATGATTGCATTGACCCTTTGAAAATCATTGATGATTTTGATAGTGATACTGCATATCAATTCCCTATTTTGCCCATGGCTGTTAGAGTTAGGGGGTTTGGACATCCTCTTATATGTTATTATTGAGGTGGGAGAATGCAGACATTTTGAAGAGATTGGAAGAACAATTATGAAAAAGAAGTAAAACCAACAAGAAAACAAATTCTTAGGATGAATACCCAGCTAGACAAGCCTAAAAAGCAATAATCTTTGTGGAAGTAGGGGAAGAGTGCATTAGGTAGAAAATGCAAGATCAAGAATACTTGAATTGAGACTTGAATTGCATCCTGGAAAAGATGGATATTATGTACCCATGTCGAATATTTATGCTGCAGATGGTAGGTGGGATAATGCTTCAAAGGTGAGGGTACTGATGAAAGATTGAGGCATTAAAAACATGGTAGTATGTAACTTGGTTGAGGTAAAAAACAAGTGCATGCGTTCATTGTGGGAGACAAGTCACACCCTCAATTTGAGAAAATATATGCAGTGTTGAACAACTTGGCTAAGCAGATGGAGGAAGGAGGGTATCTCCTGGACACAAATTTTATATTGGATGGTGTGGAGGAAGAGGCAAAGGAAGACATGCTGCATATTCATAGTGGAAAGCTAGCCATAGATTATGGCCTTATAAACGCAAGCCCTGCTCAGTTCTACGCCTATTAGGATCATGAAAAACCTTGAGTCCGTGGTGACTGTCACAATGCCACTAAATTAATCTTCAAGATTTTCGAGAGAGAACTTATTTTAAGGGATGTTAACCATTTGCAACATTTAAAGGGTGGATCATGTTCATGTGGGAATTACTAGTGACACCGATAGCAAGTATAACATGCATGAACGTGCATAGAAATCTATTGAAGCTTGAAAGCTTCAGTTTGGCTCTTAAAATTTTTCAAATGAGCAAAGAAGTGCAAGGATATTAATGGGCTAAAACAAACCAGAACAACAGGAGCTTTAGCATTATTTGTTTCAAAAAATTAATAATATATTATTATCTAAAAATAGAGACATAATTGAGTGTTTTGGTTGATGAAGCCATACCAGAAATGTCTTTAAGTGATATATTTAAAAGAAAAAACATTACCAAGTAATTATATACAACGATGAGAAAATGAAATTTGAATCATATACAATGTTGAATAGTATTATCATAAAAGTGGAAACAATATTGTACATGCTATGCAATGTATTTCTTGAAATTTTACGTATGGTCTACACATAGAGACGTGTTTGGTAGTTAATAACTAAACATATATACAATAAAATTATTCTATGACATCTAAACATATATACAGTAAAAGCATTCTATGGCATATAGATGTAATTGACAATGAGAAGTTAATCATATATGTATGTTGGGGCATGGCATCGACAACATCTTTTTTTGTGGTGCCAAACTGTGAAAGTTTTTCCTACAATTGATTCCACATTTTCCTGTGTGCATCCCTTTCATGGATGTGAATTTTTTTTTTGAGTATTTTTCTTATTTTCCATAACAATTCAATAGTTTGATGCAAACGGTAAAGAGGCAATGATTGTTGGGGTAGGATACTTGCTTGCATATATTGTAAGGTAAGTTCTTGTTGCTGAATTTCTTGGAAATACCTATGTAGCTTGCATAGGTAGCCTGTATCCATACCTGTTGGCCATCAGAAAAGAAAAAATCGTAAGTGACAATGGATGTGTTTGCCGAAAACATATTTTTTTAAGAACTGAAGTAAAATAAAAAAAAATCTAAATAAGTATGAAACAATATGAGGTTAAATGGAGTAGCAAGGAAATGTATGTGAAATTTTGTTAAGTAGCAAGTGGTGTTTACCATGTGGGTAAATATGGAAGACAGGGTGTATGATTGGCTAGAGTGCATTCTCTTGTACATATTTTGATGCGAGTAGTGATTCCTCTAGCTACTTAAACACCCTTGAAATTGCAGTGAATGTTAGACCTTGTCGTTCTTTAGTGAAAACATATTGTTTGAAGATTTGAAATAAAATAAATAATTTTTTAAACTAATATAAACTAATATGAGGTTAAATGTAATAGCAAGCAAATGTATGTGAAAATTGTTTAAGTAGTAAGTGGTGTTTACCATGTGGGTAAATCTAGAAGACAAGGTGTACGATTTGCTAGAGTGTATTCTCTTGCACAGATTTTGATGCAAGAAATGATTCCTCTTGTTGTCTATGCTTAAGATATGGATTCTCGTGCATGTGTGTGAGGCGTGAGAATGGAAACGATGGAGTGATTTGAATGTATGCCCATGACCACACTCTTGAAATTGTAGTGAATGTTATCCCTTGTCGTTCTTTGGTGTCGATGTCTACTGTTGCTTTGTCTAATGTCATTCCTTCTGACTTGTGTATCATTAAAGCCCAAGTCATTTGAAGTGGTATTTGATGGCGTGTACCCCTTGTGATAGGAGAAATGGGTACATATGTTGGGTGTGAAATGCCCCATGGTGTTCCTTTGTATTGGATAAAGTTGACGACCACGAAGGATGGTAATTCTGGGGGCTTTGAGTCAATTGAATAAAATATTGAAATGATTTTCCCAACTGCGCCATTGACAAGGCCTGCATTTACCCACAAGTTGCTAGTGAGCATAACTTTCTGTTCGTTGCATAAGAGCACTTTTGCGAGCAAATGCTCATCTTCTGTTGTAGTAGAAGTTTTCTGCCTTTGTTGTTCTGTAGAGCAAAGTGCGACTGGAATGTTCAAATTTTAAAGCATTTTTTTATTATGCAATACAACTGAGTTGTTCATTGCATATAAGTGCATGGATTCTTCAAATGTGCATTTCTCTTCATGCATAAGAAAGGAATTTGTCCTTGACATTAGGAGTTTCCAATATTCAAGAGTAGATATTCCATTTCTGAGATTTATGAGTATTTGTCAGAAAGCAACCTGGGATGGGTTAGCTCCTTGTTGGCAAAAAATGGTTGAAAGTGTTATGAATGTGTCAAAGCCGCGCCAAAGTGCAGTGCCATGTGATGTCCCAGCATATAGAGGAATGCCTTTTACAGGTGAAAGCTGTCCTAAATCTCTAACAAGGATAATTGAGTGATTACCAAATTGTGCATTTAGATGAAGGGGGAATGCCTCTCTTAGATGATCGTCAATGTGAGAAAGCATTTCTGGACCGATGAAGCTCATCTGATCAATGAGAATGTATCCTACATGACAGAGTTGCTCTTGCAGTTGTAGGAGTGGTTGGCCTTCAAGAGGATGCATTGATTGGATAGGGATACGAAGGGGAGAGTGGATTGTGAGGGAATTTATGTTGAAAGCTGCAACGCTGGTTGGTGCAAGTAACAACAAAGGGTTTTCGTTTGTTGGTGAGTTTTCCACAAACGCATGGTGTAGACATTTAATCAAACGGGATTTTCCTATCCCATCTATTCCTTGAATGATGATGCTGCGTGGGGGTTTTCGCGAAGGGGTTTTGAAGTGAGAAGAAATAGTGGTAAAAGCTATGTTTTGGGTAGGAGATAATGTGTGATCTTGGGGAAGGTTGGAAAAAGAATGATGTTGGTTTTGAATATTTGAGCGGTTGAATTCAACAGAATTTATGGAAGATTCTTGCAGGTGGAGAGGGATAGAAGTATGTGACAATTTGGTTGGCATGGAAGTCGTGGTAGCCAATCATGTCGAGGTCATCAAATTCAATATTATAACCTAGGTGGAGTTGAGAGAGGATTTTCCATTCATTCATCCGGATGGAATCAAAAGGGGTGTCAGAGGTAGATTGATCTTCAGCATGTGGGGTTTGTGGGTTTTCAATTTCTCGGTGGACATGCCATGGTGTATATGTACCCTTTTTTTGTTCCTAGTGTGCAATTATTTCTGCATCAGTTGAACCAATATCATTGGGGAGTGTGCGGAAAGGGAAATAAAATAGTAATTCACTCCAACAAAAATGGCATAAGAAGGATCATCAGAGGAAGGAATGAAATTGTATCGTGGCAAGACATGTACAGTCATTGGAGGGAATATGTGTTTCCATTGGTTTTTTTCCGATAGGCAGAATATGACCAAGAGCGTGCAACTTCAAGGAGGGGTATTGATTCCAGTGAAATAGGTCTGTTCATGTATGCAAGGATAATGTTTAGTGTCGATAGGGGATTCTCAGTATCTTGAGAAACACGTTTGAAAACAATCATGTTAACATTCAAAGAAACAAATGTACAACTGCAGAGAGAGAGAGGTAGCTTTTGTAACATATGGCATATTTCTTACGCTCCAATGTCTCTATCTGCAATAGTTTCCATTAGGAGTTTACAGATAACAACAACAGTAGGTGCTTTTAGAGTGGCACTTTGCGAAAGCCGTGATAGAATTTGTTGGTAGCTCTCAGATCTTGTTTCTGCTTTTGCTGCATACTTTGAAATATAGTTTAACATAGCATGGTGAGATAGAACTGGTTGACAATCGACATTTTATCTCCAGATAGAAAGTAGATCGACATTGTGAAAATTCAATATTTCATCATTGCAAGCAAGGACGTAGGTTTTATGACCTTTATCATCAATGAAAAGTGAAGATGTAGAGTTTAACTCCCACGGTACTCCATACCGACAGCTAAGTACATTGTCTTTCATATGAAGACAACAAGATTCATGACACTTTGTATGAAGTTGAACGTAATTGACAAGCTCTGCATAGTCTTCAGACTGGGTGGACCTAAAGATTGATGTTGTTTCAAGAAGACATGGGTTATGAATTTCTAATTGGTGAAGCACAAGATTTTGATGTTCTAGCTAGCGTGGATTCCAAGCAGTTACATAGTGATAAAAATATTTATGTGAATCAGAAATTTCTAATGCATTGTTCCAGTCAATAGTGTCCATATTTGGTGCATTTTGTAACCAAAGGAAGCCATGAATGTGTGCAGATCCTCTATGTTTCCATTTGTATCTGAATATAATATGAAGATAAAAGTTGGTTAAAACATATATGCAATGTAGAAAATTAATGTAGATAGAAATGGATATTAAAAGATACTTCCACCAATAATCTATTGCGTGGAGGCATTTTTGTAGGATTTCTTTAAGGAAAATTGTAAATCTGCAATGCATATATTGGGATGTTAGATGTGGGTTTTTAATTATGTTTTGAATTATCCATTGGAAGTGGTTGTCTAAACTGGAAGGAACATTGGTAGGCATGATCATGTGCAAGTCATGGCATTTAGTATTAGCTGCACTGAGAGTGAAAAAGAATGTCAGACTTCCTATTTCTATGATCATGTCAGTTAACTCAGATTTTCATTTGTTCCAGAAAGACCGTGTTCCTCGTAGGCTTGAACCAAACCACATTATTTTCTCAGGTACTTTTGAATCTGGAGAGTCACGAAGACACTGTTGTAGGTCTGAAACCATTGTTGGCAAGTTGTTCTCAATATACTTCTTCAAAAAAACAGTAGCAGCTGTTTGGCTATAGTGGTGCATTAGAATGTTATAAAGGTAGTAGCAGAATCTTGGATGTTGGCCAAATCGGTTATCATGGTAGTTCAGTAAGGGAAAAGCTTATTCATGCTTCTCAACTTTTGTAATTCTTGGTTGCATGATCATGGCAATGCCTGTAGGAAAGAGTGTGGGGAATGCCATGGGAAAGAGGCCTATGGTGTTGTATTCATTCATATCTGTTAAAGATATTGGAGGCCAGTCCACTGAGCTTTTTGAATTTGAATGGGTCAAGTGAAAATAATCACATATGTGATCAAGTTCAGTACATGAATTTGGGAGTATTGGAACGGAAGAAGACGGTTGGATTTCTAATGGAGGTAGCATGAAAACAATATCATAAGTAGAATCAATATTGGTTTGATGGTATTCAAAAGAGGAGGTGGTTACATTATGGAGAAGAGAAGAAATATCTGTAGGGTGATCTGGTAGAGTAGAAATTGCAGATGAGCTGAACTGGACATCTTTGTAGTAAGGGTCATTTTTTTATTTTTTATCCAAGTGTTGCAAAGAAACGTGATTTGCAAACAAAGAATTCATAATCCTTTTCAGATGGATTGTTCCTTTTCACAATTAGGATGTCTAAGTCTGAAATCATTCGGGGTAAGTATTTGGAAATATTAGTGATGTCTTGAGGGAAGCTAATTGTATTACCACTATATTTATATTGACCACCACAGGCATGAGTGACTTGTAGAATGGGGTTTACATGTGCAATGAGCATTTCTTCAACTTGTGTTAAATGTTGAAGGACATATGGTTGTTCACCAAGGTCAATGTTGTTTAGTTGAGAAAAATGATTGGTAGAATTAGATGATGCACAATGAAAACAAGAAAGGCTACCATGTAAAAGTCTTGTTTTCATTCCTGGGTAGGATTCTTTGCATATTGTGCAAACATGCATGGTAGAAAGTTTATTGATCCTTTGTCAAAAGCGACGATGTTCATCATTAAGGGGAGGATTATATTGGATTTGATGAAGGTGAGATGGGTTGGTTTGCATAGTTGGGAGAGCATTTGAGGTGGGAAGGGATGTAGAGGAAGTAGTGGGGTTGTTGTGGTTTTTATAAAGAAGTCGCTAATGTGCATTTATTGTATCCTTGTGTTGTGCATAGAGAAGATGGCGTCGTTCGTTTTTATCCACATTTTGAGTGTTGTTTGGCATATCTAAACAAGTACAAATAATTATTGTTAGCTTGGATACGTAACCAACTTAGATTGAATCATAAATGAGTTTTGAATGTATAGAGAATGTATTACAAGTTTTAGAATTACATTTATTTTATTTGAACATTGTTGAAGTATAGGTAGAATAGGTAAAAGGAAAAACATGCAATTCATAGACACGTAAATGAGGGAGTAAGAATGATTTTACATTGTTGCAAAGCTTGATATATAGGTTATGTAAATTTTGAAAGGGTAAACATACATATGGTGGAAGTAGTAATTAGGAGTATTACAAAAATATACATTATTATGGCATCTATTATTGAGAGGAGAAGAGAAAGATAACCAATTTTTTGTTTTCTTCTTCTTCATTTTTTTTTCAACAATATTGAACGATAGCATGAATAGATTAGCAAGCAAGAAATCAATGTATATCCATGTAAACAACGAAGGGAAAAAATGAATTAAAGTCTTTACAAATGTTGATATCTATATTATGTAAAATGCAAAGGGGTAAACATACATATTTTGGAATAACTGAAAAAGAGTATTTGCAGTGAAAGTGTGCAACAAAACAACATGTGTGTAATTTACAACAATATGGAATAATGAGATATGCAGAAATGTCAATTTATGTACAAACAATAGTGTTTGAAGAAACCATGAAAGAATTTCAAAGGCGGTGAACAAGAGGTCGTTTTGAAGTGGACATCGCTTGAATGTCATTGAGGGCATCTTTTCATGCAGAGGCATATTGAATTTCTTCTGAATTAATCAGTATTGGTTGCAAGCACTCGACACCATTGAAGTAGTCTATTTTAATGTAAAGTGTTAGCAGGAAGCGGTGCCCTGAAATTCAGCCAAAAATTTTGGGAAGATTAGTTGGTTCGATAGAAAGAAGGAACAGGTCTTTCGTTGTGATGCCCGTGAGCTCATTTCCCACGTCATTGAAAGTTGTGATGTTTTTTAGGTGCCCAGTGTGATCATGCAGCTTAATTTTAAGTTTGTAACGGCAGTCACATTCTAGGAAGTCGTCGTTACACTTTGTACAATGCCGGAGATTGTTAGAATGCTCCATAACCTTTTTCATGCATTGTTTTTCATTGAAATCTAATGGACAAGCAAGAAAGTAGAAGTCGACCATGTGAAGAGCAGTTATCGTTGCACGAATTGAAACCCCTATTGCTTTCTCGGAGGCTTGCATGCAAGCAATTTCATGAATCTTCTTTTGTGCTAGGGCACGTTTCAAAGCAACACCATAGTTTCTGCTCAAAGATGGAGAAGAAGAGCTATAACCTATTTCACAGAACCATGCATGTAGTTGATGAGTTTCTTCAACTTGTGGATTAATGATGAGAGTGCTCATTGATATCGTCCCTATTGTGGTTCCATTAAATTTAGATACAAGACCTCCTTTGATTGCAAGGATTGGTGGGTTGTCAAAAGATTAGAATTCAGCAAGGTTTTGTCCTATAGAGTCACAATCATCTCCCCATAATGTTAAATCAATGCTAAAACCCAACTTGTCTTTTAATATGAGTGTTTTCTTTTGTGTTTCAGTTCTGTCTTTTCGTCAAATTTTTGATGCAGGTGAGGTGGAGGTAACAACACCAATGACATCCACGTTCGAATTTGGACTTGCACTTTTTATTTCAGCTATAGTTTTGAAGTGAAAGCTCTAATAGGGAAATGTTGTATCATCTATGGAACATGGATTGATAGTGGAAGCAACAAACAAGTAATTTTCCCATTTGTCCTTGAGGTGGTTGTAGTTTGGATTTGCTTCTTTAACTGTGCCATATGAAACAATGTATAGTTGGCCAACTTGAATTAGTCTGTAAAAAGATTCGGCCAATTTAGCAAATGTAGAAAGGTGGATCTCTTCTTTATCACGATTGATAAGGTCGAATCCAAAAACGTTTCCTCAGCCTTGCACATTGTTGTAAGTCTTCAATTTTTTTTTGCAGATGCTCTACCTTAGATTGACCAATACTTTCGGTAGGGATTGAGCGCCTTGAATGGAATAGTTGTAGTTGTCACCGTAATTAGTGGAGTAACTACAGAAGGCAAGTTCTCTTGTGCTGATGAAGAGATATACTGGGATGTACCTACCTTTGCATGTAGTAGTGTTGATAAGTCCCTGGTCATTGCCGCTTTACGCATCACAACTTCAAGCTCAACAACTCAGATGGACCCTATGTAAACAAATGAGAAATGAATTAATGAAGATTTCATTTTTGTTTTTTATTTTTGTAATGTAGGAAGAGTATAGAAGACAAAAAATAAAAGAGGGTAAATTTGAATGTTGGGCCCTACGAGGAGTTTTGAAGCATCATGCAAGCTTATTTTTTAAGTAGAATTATTGAGCCAATTTGGATTTCTTCAGATGCAACTTGTGGGCTATATGCAGATGGTAGCAAAGTCTTCTGTTGATGTGTTCCGTCAGATAGAGTAATGTGGAAGTGTGAGGATGTAGTTTTTAATGAGGTAACAAAACCAATATCAATTATCTGGAGTAGTGGTTGAATCTCAGTGGAACCATTTAGAAACAAAGGAATGGAGTTAATAGTCAAGGCTGGCTCCATAATATTAATAGACGACAATCTTTTTCCCATGATAGTAATACCTACAATTCATCAAATTCACCAAGTTGGAGTGTAGCACAATATTCTAATAAAGAAAGACGTGATGTGAATGTGGAATGTAATATAACAAGGCTAAATTTTGATGGTGAAACAACAATAAGGGCACATGATATGAGAGTGAAATTTTCATTCACACCACTATTAAAGACGAGCTGACCTTGTAGCACAGAAAAATTAACATGTTTTTGCATAATTTATTTATTTATTATTTTTTCTTTTATGTAAATTCCATGCTATGTATGTAAGGTATGTGTCTAAACCTTCTGAAAACTGTAATGATGTTTCTAAAACTCTTATAACGTGCTCAGAATCTGCCTGAACATGTTGTCTCATGGAGAACTATGATTTGTGCATGTTCCCAACATGGGTTAAACGAAATACAGACCACTATACCTGCCTGATTGATCTTCTTGCCCATGTTGGGAACATGGATGAAGCATAGAACTTAATAAACAACTTACTACATGAGTTGGTGACATTGTCATTCACATCAGTATTAAAGACGGGTTGGCCTTTTAGGACAAAAATTTTTAACATGTTTTGGCATAAATTAAAAATGATTTATGTAAGTTCCATGCTATGTATGTAAGGTATGTGTCTAAACCTTCTCAAAACTATAACAATGTTTCTAAAACTCTTATAACATGCTCATAATCTGCCTGAACATGTTGTCTCATGGACATATATGTTTTGTGCATGTGCCCAACACGGGTTAAACTAAATACAGACCACTATAGTTGCCCGATTGATCTTCTTACCTATGTTGGGAACATGGATGAGGCAGTGAACTTAATAAACAACTTACTAGATTGATATGGAACCATATAAAATTGGAACTTATGTAATGCTCTTAAACATGTACATTGTTGCTGGAAAGTGGGAAGATGTAGTAAAGGTGAGGAAAATGATGAAAGACAGGGGGTGAAAAAGGAGCCAGGATGTAGTTGGATGCAAACCAGAAAGAAGGTGCATACATTTGTGGCAGGAGATAGATCCCATCCACTGGTTGGAAGAATCTATCCCATGTTGGAGAAATTGCAACTGCAGATGGAGGCAATAGGGCATGTGTCAAATATGCGATTTTCCTTACATGCCATGGAGAAAGAGACCAAGGAACTCACTACTAAAGGCTTCATTTGCTTTTTGCTAGCTAGCATTTCCCATGAGTAGACCAAGCCTAGTGAAAGTATTTGGAGGGCATACAAGCCTTGTTGAAGGAGACATAAGGACTAATATATTATCCATATAGATTCTATAGTCTGTATTCATTGACAAGAGGATCAAATCTCTTCATCACCATTTTCCATCCCTAATCTCTATTAAAAATATGCAGATCTATTCTAAGAGAGTGAAAGAAAGCAAACTTATATAGAGAAATAATAGGACCATTGTAGAGATGACCAAGATCATGCTTAAGGGCATAAATATTTCAAACAAATTTTGTGCTGAAGCAGCCTATACACTTGACATAAGCCCCAGTAAGGATGTGATGCTAGAACACAAGTAATTCATTCACAAAATATTTAGTTGTTGAAAAATCGAAGCCATAAATACTCTTGTAGATCATAAGCTAACTTGCAAAAATCTCATGAAAAAATTTCTAAGCTGTTTCTTGGACACCTCCTAGAGGCTAACTATTTTCAACCTAGAGGGGGTGTTTCCAATCTTCTAATGTGAGATGCACACAGACCCTACAAACTTAAAAAACACATTGCTGATAAAAAGAAAGAATCATAACAAGAAAGAAAAACACATTTTTTTCAGAAAAGAAAAGAAATGCTAAAAGTTATGCTTTGTTTTCATCTTTGCACCTTTCTTTCATTTTTTAAAATTACGGGTACTACAACCTAGAGAGCTGTCACCATGACCTACTGTCACTGTAGTCTGCATACAAGGACAAGTAGCTGCATATTTTAGAAGAAATCAACCCTTAATAGTAGTGGAGTTCTAACAAGGTGGGTGGCTTATACTAAAATTTTCTGAGTAAGCCGAGGTTGTAGGAAACTCATAATGATTATACACGCAAATGTATTCTCTTCAATTTTTAAGAGCTGAGAAAACTTTTTGTAAAGAATTTACATTATGGCGTAAATCTACAAGCCAAATTTTGGACATTGCATGACGAAATGTTACATCAGAATCACACATAATTCCAAGTTTCATGAATATTAGTTCATAAGCAGGAATAGCTAAATCAACTACTACACCATGGCATTTTGAAGACAAGTAAATTTTCAGAACAACACGCAGAGCTGCACCCAGAAAATATAAACTATAAGACTAGTAATTGTGAAATTGATTAGCACCTCTCAAGCCAGTGAAAATCAGAACACCAAATCTGTAAACTCATCACTCTGAAGATACAAACAGCAGGTACAAAATCTGTACCACTCAACTTACCACATGATCTAAGACAGCCTGACCTTTTAGCACATAAATTTTTAACATGTTTTGGCGTAAACTAAAAATGATTTATGTAAGTTCCATGCTATGTATGTAAGGTATGCGTCTGTAGCTGGATGCAAACCAAAAAGAGGGTACATAGATATGCAGCAGGAGACAAATCCCATTCACTAGTTGGTAGAATATGTCCCATGTTGGAGAAATTGCAACTACAGATGGAAATAGCAGGGTATGTGTCAGATATGTGATTTGAATTACATGCCATGGAGAAAGAGACCAAGGAACTCACTACTAAAGGCTTCATTTGTCTTTTTCTAGCTACCATTTCCCATGAGTAGACCAAGCCTAGCGAAAGCATTTGGAGGGCATACAAGGCTTGTTGAAGGAGACATAAGGACTATTATATTATCCATCTAGATTATATAGTCTGTATTCATTGACAAAAGGATCAAATCTCTTCATCACCCTGTTGTGGTAAAAATACAACACCCCCCATTATTGATGCGTCCGCTTCGAATAATGGGGACCCTTTCTATAAAAAATTTGGCTAAGCACCTTTTTTATTTTTATTTTAATTGATTGCCCTACGCTTTCGTTAATTTTTAGTTTTCTTTGGATTCTTGTTTTGATTGCTTTGTTAGAATCGATTTTTTATAAGCTTCACATTGACGCTTGTTTCACCTCATTTGGTCAACTGGTTTGAAAATGACACTCCTTTGAAATCTCATCATTTATCTAGCCTGGGTTAAAAATGCATAAAATGTACAATATCGCATTTTGTAAATAAATTTGTCCAATAACGCATTCAGTTTAAATATTAACTTGTAGAGGGTTTTACTAACATTTTTCATTATGCAGCCAAATAATTAAGCATCGGGACTTAAGAAATTCACTCCAATTTTCTAATCAAATCTTAATCTCGAAAAACCCAAACATTCAAGTGGCTGTAGTTTATTTTTATTATTTTTTCATTTATTTTCTAAGTGGTTGTAGTTTTATTTTTAGTTGTAGTTTAAAAACTTAAATTCATAAAAATAAAACCAAAATAAAAATTGATTTTTAATGTTAAATATTAAATTAATTAAATTAATTATTATTAAATATAATTAATTAAATTAAATTAATATTTAATATATAAAAATTATATCGCATCGGGAATTTTTAAATCGCATTGGAGCTTTTTATTAAACAAATTTTAAGAACCCCGAAGGCCCGATGCGATATCGCATCGGAGCTTTTGCATTGACACATTCTTTAAAAACCTCATTACCATCCCGATGGGAATTGCCGATAAGCGAAACTCCCGATGGCCGATAAGTGAAAAGGAATACAAACAAAGTTAAATAGTTTGGTTCAACGAATTGGTACATGAACTCATACCCCCGATGCCGATTGCCAATATCGCATCGGGACTTTGACATTGTGCCTAAGTTGAAGACCCTCGACACCTCCCGATGCCGATGGCCGATAACAAAATACAAAGGCATTGACTTTAAGTTTCAAGGCATTAACTTTAAGTTTCGTTATAAGTTTTAGTTTCAAACTCACTCACGTATGAGTGAAGTGAGGAAAGGGAGTGTAGGTTATTATATAGGTTAGTATATTAGTTTGAATATGTATTATATTAATTTAATTGATTAATAATATTATATATTATATTATTTAAATTAATATATAATATTTAATTAATTTAATTAAAAATTAAATATGATTTAGATTAATTTTAATTAGTTATAAATAGTTAATGATATTAATTAGTTAGATATTAATTAATAAATAGATTAATATTAATTAATAATTAGTTTAGATTATAATTAACAATTAATTAGAATTCTAATTTAGGATTTAATTTTTAATGAGAATTTTGATTTTTTTTAGCCCAGCAACAGAATTTCCAGATTTACATCAGATTTGACCCATCAACTTTGGAAGCTCATAAATTGAGTTCTACTTGGCCAAATGAGGCCCAGGACAGCTCATTGGAAAGAAAAAATCAAGGAGAACATTTTGGAGGAGGTTTCACCAACAGATTTAATCATTTATTGGGCCAAAAATCAAGCAGAAGATCAGGCTCCGAATTTTGAAAACAAAATCAATTTTCTGAGTTACTGTTTTCAATTTCATTTGTCCAAAGCCTCTTCTCAATGCAGATCCATTGGTCAATAATATCATTTACCAATCAAACCATTCCAAGCATCAATACAGAGCGTATATTTTGTTTTTAATTATTTATTTAAATAGAATTTGATTGGGTTTGATTTAATTGCCAGAAATGATATTTTGATTGCATTTTAATTTATTTTGATTTCTTTTGCAGGAAAACAGTGGAAAAGATATGGAGAAAAGGATTTCAAGCAATGAGAATGCTCCAGCAATTGAAGATCAGAATTAGGAGCAATTAAAATTATATTTGGCAGATTTCTCTTCAACAAACTCTCCTCTCCAAAAATTCCTTCACAAATATTATAAATAACAGATTGCAGAATGTAAAAGGGGCTGCTCTCCTCTGCAATTTTAGACTCCATGAAAGCACTATTGTAATTGGAATTTAGAGTTGTAGGAGGGAGGAGTGAAAAATCTCAGATCTGGGGATTATTGAGGATTTTCCCTTTGTATATTGAATTATGCATGAAGAACAAATCTTGCACTATTGTGGCTCTAGTTTTGAAAGCAGAAGTTCAAGCAATGTAAAGGGCTGTTGGAGACCAAGGACAGAGAAATGGATGCAATAAATTGGTATTTTTTAATACTACTGTTTTAAATATCAGTTTCATTTTATGGTAACAGGAATGTGTCATTTTATTCATGTTTGTGCATTATTGTCAATATGAGTAGTTTGTCTCAATGTTGTTATCATGTATCTCTGTTCTTATGGATTAATTTCTGATTTCTGAGTAACTATTTACTCAGAAATCTGTCTTGTTAACACTGATTTATTGAATGATAATATGTTGTGAACTATTTCCACATATTATTGTTTAGTTATTGGATTTGCTGATTTGATAATCAATATCATTTATGTGAACTACTTCCTGAGTGTTGTTGATTTATTATTTCAGTTAAGAGGTCTCAATAGGATGTGTTTTGATATCCATAATATCAGTTAATTGAACTACTTCATTAACTTGATATTCATTATAAACAAGACATATCTAAATCCCAATACTTTAATTATCTTGCTCTTAGTTGGGTTAGATCTATATCTACCTAATTAAGATAGGATTTAGATTAGTTTCTTTTGCTTGCATCATAGAATAAGCTTGCATTTAGAGTAAATTCTACATTCTTTTAAGTCCTCTCCTCAAAGAGGCAAAACTTTAGTTATGGCTTGGCTGAGCGCAAATCAGCTTAAGGGTCATTCTCTTGCCTGATCAGCAAGGAGAAGTGATCTGATGTCCCTGTCTATTGGTAGTTAAAGATACATTATAAACCAATAGCAATAGGGAGAAGGTAACTGGACCTAGATGAACAGTCGGAGCCACCACACCAAACGGAAAAGGAGCTGCTTTTAAGGTCCGGACCGGGCAGTTATCCCCTTTGTTGTGGCAGCGATTTTCGAGGCCTCAACAAAATGGCGCTAGAAGGAGGGCCTGAGATTATTTGTCTATTGGAGTCTTTTCAATTTTAATATTTTATTTATTATGGCTCCTCTTAAACTTCCAATTTGGAGTTGTATCCATGGACGTGCATCTTCCAATACTCCACCCGCAGTGGTAAGACTCTTGTCTCAGGTAAAATTCAATGGTAAGAGGAATTCTTCTGCTTTTAACCATGTCTTTCAATTTATTCAAAACATTTCAAATTATGATTTTCAAGGAATTGATGAAGGCATCTTATGCAGAATTTTTACTCTTACATTTGCGGCAAAAGCCAGAAACTGGTGTAAAACTCTTCCAGTTGCCTCAATCCATAGCTGAGATCAATTTGTTACAATTTTCATTTGTAAATTTGACGGCTACGATTATGAACAGGTATGTGAAGAAATTGAATATATACGAAGGTTTGAAAATGAGTCTGTTAATGATTTTAAGATTCGATTTCATTTGAATTGCTTAAGATTTAAAGATGAAGATAAACCTACGGAAGAAGAATCATTAGATTGGTTTGAATATATTTTTTCTCTTCCAACCATTCCCAATTCATATGAAATTAATTCGAGCTTTGTTCCATCTCCTTCTAATATAAATGAGAATTCCAATATGGATGTGCAAATAAATGGTGATGAAGTGGTTTCACAAAGCTTGGAAAATATTTCCATTCAAATGCAAGAAGACAACAACAGCAATTTTGGGGAAAAAGCTGCCTTGAAATCTGAAAGCTACTCTGAAGAAAATTCGGAAAATCAAATCGCAAATCAGCAAGTACAAGCAACAATCAAAATGCAAACTGCTGTACAAATTTCTGAATTTCTCCATGATAAGCAAATGCCAAAATCAGAGCAGCAAAGCAGCATTCTTCAAGAAAGCATATGCACGCAAAGGAATGATCTGCAATCTGAAATTTACAATGAGCATAATGCACAAGAACTCTCAAATAGAGACAGTTTTAAATGCATTGTTTCAGGTTCACACTTTTCCCTTTATCCTGATATTTTCAATAATGGTAATATTTTTCCTCTTGATGTTAATGATATTCCAGAAATTGAAGAGGCTGATCTAAATGACTTACCATTAAGTTTTTATCAAGATAAAGAAACAATAATTGATCATTCTTTTGCCACTGATGAACATGAAATTCTTGTCCCTCCTTGTTTTGATATATTGGATGAGATTGAGGGGAATTCTAGATAATCTTGTGAGGTCATTTATGATCATTACTCTGATATTGAGGATGTTGATTTCAATTTTTCTCAAGAGAATCCTCTTAATAAAATTCAAATAACATCTGAGGATGAAGAACGCTTCAATTTAGGAATTATCTCAACTAATCCTCATTTTAGAGCAGCAAATTATCTTCATGATTTCACCATTCAAGAAATCATTCCAATTTATGATTCATATGAGGATCAAACTCCCATTCCTATTCATAATCATAATTCGTTTTCTATTTCACAAGTTGGAATTCAAAATTACCCAAATTCCATAATTCTGGCCATTCCTTGTGAAAATGAAATTGTTTCAAAACGATTCCAATTGTGCTGTAACATTAGTTGTATAAATAGTGATTTCATTTTATTTTTGTTTCCTCAGCTATTTTGTTTAAACTTAGATTTATTTTCTGATTTTATTTTGCAAAATTTTCACACTCTTCGCTGGCATATTGAACACCTTATTATCAAACACTCAATTGATGCATTGTCCGATTGGGAAATCGAAGTTTCATATTATAATCATGAGCATCAAAAGATATTAATATTCCAATTTATATCAATGCTAATGTTTCATCAAAAGCTTCTATCTTTTCAAAGGCAATGTCAACAAGAGAATGTATTTTTGCAATCTGGCCAGCAATTCAATTCAATTAATAAATTGCCATTTTATTTGAAAGGCTTCCATCCATTTTTCATTGACTCATTTGAAAATTGTTTGGAAATTTTTCCTTCAAGTAAAATTGACAATGATTTAACATTTGTACATAACACTAACAATTTTTTTCAGGCCTTTGAATTTAAAAGCTCATCTTCACAATCTGGCCTGTTATCTCTTCCTTTGAATATTTCCCAATTTTTAATAGAAATCCATCCAGATTTCTATGATCCAATTGGTATTCAATTGGAAAGGAAATTTCATGAGAGAGAGATTTTAATTAAGTTCCTAACAATAACTGTACATTCTGATTTCATATTTATTTTCCTTAGTTTAGCCAAATCTGTATTTTTATTACTAACATTTGAACTGTATATAAATGCGGGAATAAAAATGAGAAAATGGCTACACTGGAAATATGACTATACCTAGTCATTTTCATGTATATGGTTAGAATAGGAGTAGAATTAATTTAGTTAGTTTGCTTTATGTAGTTAATTTATTTTCAACAGCTCTGTAGATTAAAAATAAAACAAAGCAATCAACCATTCTCATGTATGTTCACTGAAACATTTTCTCCTTATCAGAAAATTTTAATTCTTGCTTTCCTTTTTTAAATTTCTTATAGCGATTTCTCTACCCTGCCTATTTTGAATAATGTCTTGATCAAAGTCAATTAAAATTGCACTTGGCATCGATTGCCTCAAAGCCACTTTTCTTCATTTCGGGATTTCCTTCTAAGATTTTCTTTTGAAATTTATATGGTAAGGATTTGAGGATATAAAAGCTTCATGATCCCATTATCCTATGAGATGTATGATTGACTATGATAAGCCTAATTCTAATTCAATCATTATCAGTCAATCTAACCTGTCACAACAATCATATGAAGTTCATATTATATTCCTCGGAATTTGCCAAAAGCTGATCTTAAGGATGCCCATTTTGCCAAGTGCACACATTTAAATCTGTTTTGACATTTTTCTACAATCAGTGGCTTAATCTCATTCTAATCTTTAATTTATTATCTGATGCTGTAAAAACGCATCATGGCTATTTACTAAAGGCATTATTAAAAAGTCACTATAATAATACAGATTTTTCTCAAGATTAATTCGGAAAGAGCAGAGGTAATAAATTGTTACTTCACTTCGAAAGGGAAGCATAGTTTCATATTTATTTCTGGTAAATTTTATATTCCATGAACATGAATGATTGATTTCATTTAGGCTGATTGCGCACTTAGATTTAAAATAAATAATGAGATGATTTTAATCAAAGGAAGAATTTGAAGATTTATCAGGTAAAATTTACAGACAAATTCTTTTCAGGTACGCATTTACAACTTTATTTTCATCCATTATTAGTTCTGTTTTTCTTAGCTTATTTTTTATTTATGTTTTGTTTTATTTGCAGGTTTTTATTTCTTTTCAAAATCTGAAGTAAGCAGCAAACTCATTTTAAATTTGCAAACAGGTTCAAGGAAATTCAATTCTGATTCATTAGAGTTTAAGCATTTTTTTAGCTTTGCTTACATTCATTAGAAAACCCATTCGCATCATAAGATTTCATCGGAAGTAGTTCTTAGTATTTCTTTTGATAAAGAATTGTTCATCAAAGACCTCCGATGTATTATCTTACTCATATGCCATATCGCATTTCGCATATCGGAGCTTTCCAAGCGAAGTGTACTTCTATGAACATGAATCGCCGATAATCGAGTTTACTGATATTGCGATAAACACATAATTCCGGACCCGATATGAAATTCAAATCAAAGTCATAAAATTATCGCGTCCGTTTAATCACAATAATGGTAAGAGCATAACTTTTAAAGGGCCGATGTCTCGGATCCGATATGTTATCAAATTTTCAACATAAAATTATCGGGTCCACTCTTCATCACATATCGGCATATTGAGAATTGTTAAATCGTGCGCATAACATTGTCGATCGCGATCGCCGATTAGCCACGTCATTCATCGCATATCGGCATCGCAACAATCATATTGTGTTACATCGGGTGCTTAAGATTACCGATCGCCGAGCTACGACTTCCATCGCATCGCCGATATTGCAATCATTTCATCACATTCTTACGCTCACATCACCTCTCTGAATCTACAATGTGTATTTTGCAATATGGGAAGCACGATGCAATTTATTCTCTGATCCCCGATATAATATTTCTTTAATGATGCGATCGCTTCATTTCATTGCACATGTTCTTATCGGCAATTTGCCATTGCAATCTCCGATGCAATAGCTTCCAATGCATGCCTATGAGCCATTAACATTTAATCGATATATGGCATAGCAATAAAGGTGAAGTTCTGCAGATTAAATTTGAAGCATGGTAAAGAAGCATGTTATGTGAATCATCCGATACGGCAATGTGTTATTTTAAAAGCGAGCTGGGGTAACCACTATGGTAAGAAAGCAGTTAATGACCAATTTGCAGCATATCCGAATTATTTCAATTTCTCATACATTTTAGTTTAAATATATAATTCCATAATTAAAAATGGAATTCAAGACCTCTCTATCTTCATATTTAAATTTTATTATCGTAGATTTGGTCTTGATTCCGAACTATTTATAAAATCATGGAATTTATATGAAACTTGTGATATTTTGAGAAACAGTCATTGCTGCAAATTCTCATTCTCATTTTTGATGCATTTGCTTTAATTTCAACTCCCTTGAACACTAGGCATTTCATTTTTACTTTTTACTGCTTGCTTTAGTGTAAATAAAATAAATAATGATTTTGGGTTACAAGATTTTGGTTAGTGTGACTTCTTCATGTTTTTAATGATAATTAAAATAAGGAGTCAGCTAGTTTGGAGAAATTGATACCTTTCAGGTAAGATCAAAAGCAATTATCCAATGGTAAGGTTCATGTGCCCACTTTCATTAATTTCCATTTCATCACTCTAGTTTCATTTTTGTTTTTAAATTATGCTGATATAAAAATCTGTTTTGCAGTTATCCATTTGAAGTTTCCAATCCTCTGCCAAATCATATTTTTGAAGTCCATACTCTTCTCCTGGCTTCATTTCAATAAGCAGTGATAATCTTCATCGAAACAGCTATACCAGGAAGTTTCTGAACCTTTAATCTGTTTCTTTAAGCATTCCTTTTCTTTTAGAAAATGATTAAGATGATGCTTGGGAACAAGAAGACTCATATCAAACAGAAATTATTCATTGTGGCTGAATTTTACGATCACTGTTATCTAAAAGCCTAAAGCATTCACAACTCTACAAGGTATGTTTTTCTAAATCTCAACATAAGAAGGAATGATTACATGCTTATTTTCTTTTTCTTCATATTGTTGGAGACATTGGTATAAACATTCTTGTTTGAGTTTATCTTGCGAGACTTGGATTTTCCTTTCCATTTTTAGAGATTTCTTTGTTTTTATTTTTTCGCTGATTTATTTTCTCATTTTAGCATAAGAATTCTTTTCCCTTGGATTTCAATTTTGATTTTGGTGACTTTGCCATTATTTATATGGAAGGCCTATTTATTACCTGACTGTGGTCACGATACGTGGAGAAAAATTGTTAATAGTCACCTATTAGCTTTTTCTTAAATCTCTTAGTAAAGTTTGATTTTCTTATTATAAAAGTAGACATACTTAAGGAAGAGATTACCAATCAAGAGAAGTTGGCAAAGTATCATAAAATCTGCAAAAATTCATTTTTCATCAAAATTGTAATCATTTTGAGATTTCAAAATTTTATTAGAATCTTTCAAAGTTTTATTATCAATCAAGAAAAGTTATTTTTAACCAAGTAAAGATACTTTACAGCAAAGCACCTTTAACTCTGAAATTGTCATTCTTAACTCTTAAGGAGTCAATGATTCTCCCTGTCCCAAAAGGTCTTATTTTTCTAGAGAATAATCCAGAAATATATTTAAACTTAAAAGATAAGAGGTCTCATCGTGAGCCTGCTTACCATGATCATAGGGAAAATATAGGCTGACATTACCAACACTGCTAAACAAACCAGGGTAATGGCTTATGATTGCAAACAATTATAAGAGAAGGGGTCTCATCACGAGCCAGCTTGTTCAGTCCAATTTTAACCAGTGAATGGCATTGTCAACTATCTGGCTACCATACTAGGACAATGGCTTTTAAGATTTAATAAAAAAAAAAAAAAAAAAAAAAAAAAAAAAAAGTAATACATATATAAATGGATTTATCTCTAGATCAATAATTCTTAAACAGATGGGATTCTGAATCATTTATGATTGAAAGGTAACCCTGTCGAAACTATAGACGTTTGCTGGCAACAATGGCTCTACCTGTGACAAACAAGTATATTTTGAAAGCTAAGCTGTAAAGTGACCCCTGCTTTATCCCTTCAGCTAATTAATGACTGATATAGAATTTCGAAATATTTTAATTTATGAGGAATTTTAAGAAAAATTACAGTTAGATGATTCTGGTTTTTATTCAGACTAATGAACTATTTCAAGCATAATCTTCTCTTCTTTAATTATTTTTGCTTTAATTTTAGGAAAATCTCACTCATAACAGAGATAACTGGTTCTTCTCCCGTGTGTCGCCAATTGTTGTGGTAAAAATACAACACCCCCCATTATTGATGCGTCCGCTTCGAATAATGGGGACCCTTTCTATAAAAAATTTGGCTAAGCACCTTTTTGATTTTTATTTTAATTGATTGCCCTACGCTTTCGTTAATTTTTAGTTTTCTTTGGATTCTTGTTTTGATTGCTTTGTTAGAATCGATTTTTTATAAGCTTCACATTGACGCTTGTTTCACCTCATTTGGTCAACTGGTTTGAAAATGACACTCCTTTGAAATCTCATCATTTATCTAGCCTGGGTTAAAAATGCATAAAATGTACGATATCGCATTTTGTAAATAAATTTGTCCAATAACACATTCAGTTTAAATATTAACTCGTAGAGGGTTTTACTAACATTTTTCATTATGCAGCCAAATAATTAAGCATCGGGACTTAAGAAATTCACTCCAATTTTCTAATCAAATCTTAATCTCGAAAAACCCAAACATTCAAGTGGCTGTAGTTTATTTTTATTATTTTTTCATTTATTTTCTAAGTGGCTGTAGTTTTATTTTTAGTTGTAGTTTAAAAACTTAAATTCATAAAAATAAAACCAAAATAAAAATTGATTTTTAATGTTAAATATTAAATTAATTATTATTTAATATAATTAATTAAATTAAATTAATATTTAATATATAAAAATTATATCGCATCGGGAATTTTTAAATCGCATTGGAGCTTTTTATTAAACAAATTTTAAAAACCCCGAAGGCCCGATGCGATATCGCATCGGAGCTTTTGCATTGACACATTCTTTAAAAACCTCATTACCATCCCGATGCGAATTGCCGATAAGCGAAACTCCCGATGGCCGATAAGTGAAAAGGAATACAAACAAAGTTAAATAGTTTGGTTCAACGAATTGGTACATGAACTCATACCCCCGATGCTGATTGCCAATATCGCATCGGGACTTTGACATTGTGCCTAAGTTGAAGACCCTCGACACCTCCCGATGCCGATGGCCGATAACAAAATACAAAGGCATTGACTTTAAGTTTCAAGGCATTAACTTTAAGTTTCGTTATAAGTTTTAGTTTCAAACTCACTCACGTATGAGTGAAGTGAGGAAAGGGAGTGTAGGTTATTATATAGGTTAGTATATTAGTTTGAATATGTATTATATTAATTTAATTAATTAATAATATTATATATTATATTATTTAAATTAATATATAATATTTAATTAATTTAATTAAAAATTAAATATGATTTAGATTAATTTTAATTAGTTATAAATAGTTAATGATATTAATTAGTTAGATATTAATTAATAAATAGATTAATATTAATTAATAATTAGTTTAGATTATAATTAACAATTAATTAGAATTCTAATTTAGGATTTAATTTTTAATGAGAATTTTGATTTTTTTTATCCCAGCAACAGAATTTCCAGATTTACATCAGATTTGACCCATCAACTTTGGAAGCTCATAAATTGAGTTCTACTTGGCCAAATGAGGCCCAGGATAGCTCATTGGAAAGAAAAAATCAAGGAGAACATTTTGGAGGAGGTTTCACCAATAGATTTAATCATTTATTGGGCCAAAAATCAAGCAGAAGATCAGGCTCCGAATTTTGAAAACAAAATCAATTTTCTGAGTTACTGTTTTCAATTTCATTTGTCCAAAGCCTCTTCTCAATGCAGATCCATTGGTCAATAATATAATTTACCAATCAAACCATTCCAAGCATCAATACAGAGCGTATATTTTGTTTTTAATTATTTATTTAAATAGAATTTGATTGGGTTTGATTTAATTGCCATAAATGATATTTTGATTGCATTTTAATTTATTTTGATTTCTTTTGCAGGAAAACAGTGGAAAAGATATGGAGAAAAGGATTTGAAGCAATGAGAATGCTCCAGCAATTGAAGATCAGAATTAGGAGCAATTAAAATTATACTTGGCAGATTTCTCTTCAACAAACTCTCCTCTCATGAAACAAATCACATAAGACAATTTGTTGAGAAAAATGAATCTGATTGTATTAACTTAAATCAAAGAATAACTTTACAACCTTGGTGCCTTGATGCTGTAGAAGCTCCTCCCAGGGTCCAGCAAGAAGTCTCCTCTACTTTGACAAGTTTCACTCTCTTCCCAATGAAGCCAAAATGTATTGTGATGTCTCCTCTCAAGCTTAACTAAGAAGTCTCAATTCGAACAACATTTACCCTCAAAAATGTCCAGCTTCTAACCTCTCTAGCAACCAGCCCAATGCCTTAATTTATAGTACAATGGAGGGAAGTTACTAGGTCCACCTTCAAAGGGATAAAGCCCCCTTCAAAGGGATAAGATCCTCTCATCAAGGGATTAGCTCCTTCAGTTTTGGGATGCATGAACCACCTAGGAGCGATCCATGCACGTCAAGATTCCTTCTAGAATCATCTAGAATTAACCAAAAGTGAGTTTTTAAGAATAAACTTGCACCTTTTTTACTTTCATAGGGGTCCGCACCCACTCCTTTAGAGACAGAGCGGGCAGGTCCGTACGTAACATGAACAAGAGTTGTAGGACCACAGGTAACAGTGAGAGAAAGTGCAGAACCAAAGCTTTATTGATTTTTAAGGTCTTTCTCTCATTTTCAAAGCTTGACATGAAGAGCTGAGGCTTGAGACACTCTAAGGAGGACAGTATGAATGATGATAGACCCATACTGACTGCAAATAGTCATGGTGACAATATTTTGTGTAATAGTTTGCCCCCTAAAGTGTGAAGTCTGTAGTAGATGAGGATTTCATTTATCATCTAAGAAGAGTGAAGTACTTTATCATTTCGAGGATCATATTGTGGAGAGCCCGGTTGGAACCTGTAGAAACATTCAACGCAAAATATATATATGAGATCATATCATCGCTGAGGTAGGCATTCCCATACTCAGATCAAAACTGATTAGAAAACTAACTACTGCTCTGATATAGGAATGATCTTGTAATACATCACAAGTATAGACACATGTGGACACAGTATGGACGCAACCATCTATTTATGAATAGTCCATTGTATAATGAATACAAAATTCCTTGCAGCCTGGATAGTGGAAACTAGATCCAGGGTCTTGATTTCTACTTCCCCAAATAGTACGATTCTAACCATGTGAATGAATGTGTCAAAGTCAAACATGGTAGAAACCACTTGATTACCAGTCAATGATGTACACTGTTAACAAGTGTGAGAGAAACCACCAGTAATGTCAATGGCTCTCAAAGTACTCAGTACAATCCATGAGATGTGAATAGATGTGTTGATGTCGAGCATGTCACGGAATCCTTTGATCAAAGGTCAATGATGCAACCTATCATCGAAGGTGAGAAACCTGCCATTGAGGCATGTAGATCCCCTGATGATTTCTCAATCATCTTTCTAGATAATGAGCTAAAGTTGATAGAAAGCGATCCGTTGTAGGCAAGCCCACAACACAAAATCATAGATCAAGTTTGAAGAAATTTAGTTGCAAGGACTGATTCAGGGATGGTCAAGATGGATGACAGATATTTTGCAGATGAATGGTTTATTTACACTGACCTCTTGAACACATAACAACACAACAGATAGTTTGGCGACAATTGACCCAATGTTAATACCCGGAAACCAGCTGAAGACTTTCAATATGGTTTGATCAACTATTAGGCAAAGGATTTCCCAACACAGGTGAATAAAAGTGTCGTGTTCAAGAGTGGTTACAAAGTATGACAAACAGGCTCATATTTCTCTCTTTTCCCCCACCATTTCTGGCAAGTACCTCTTTATTTTTGACAAGCTTGAGGAGGATAACATTTTCTTGATTATAAGCTCATCCTTCAGATGAGTCCAACTTAGTTTAAATTCTAACCCTAAGAAGGAGTGGTCCATTCCTGTTTGTAATTGAACATGTCATTTATTGTTAAATTTTAACGAGTCTAGTATAGGATAAACTCGACGTTTTTCAATTTTAGAGAGTCTGAAGAAACTTAAGAAAACTCCATGGTTGTCCTTTTTTGTAAATTTGTGTCTCCCAAGCCCGAAAAAGTATAAAATAATACTTGAGAGAACCGCTTGATCATTACGACCAAGGAGTACTTTTCATAATTAGTGCCTTTGATATGGAAAAGTAAAAAAGTGATCAATGACACGTCATTTTATAACCAATATCGAATTTGAAACGACAAAAATCCGACAATATTTCATGTTTTTACGGTCAGAAAAGAGCTGTAAGTGGACCATCTTTTTAGTTCCATTTTAACGAGCTTAAAAAGAAAAACTCGGCAATCTTTTCATGTTTCAGGAGTCAGAAAAGAGCTTAAAGGTGACTGTAATGTTTTTTGTCAAAAATGACCAATTTTGCCTGAAAAATTCGTTATCCTGCACAAAAAATCAAACATTACTCATACCTGTTTAAAATAGATAAAAATGCTGCAAAATTTACCTCTTTAAAGTGAAAAATAAACAAATTAAAAACTCATTTATTCAAAAAATCTTATAAAAAGGGCTTTTGTAAATTCATTTTTACCGTTTGACTTCAGAGTGAGAAAAGAGAGCTTTTGGTTAGAAACTTCCCATGAAGATTGCAGAAAATCCATCTGTTGGAATCGAACACCGTCTCATCCAGGTAATCCACATCATCCTACTCTTTCACATCATCCATTTCAAATTTGTTTTTAGGCTTTGATTTCATTTTTAAGGAATTTTTAGGTTAAAAACCCACGCGCGGGGGTCCGCACGCATAGCACAGGTAACCTGCAGACCCTGGCTTTTTCGTAAAAGGAAAAAAGTCAGGGGTCCACACCTACCGTGAAGGCAAGGTGCAAACCCATGCACTATCTTTAACAGAGAGGGTGCGGTCCCCGCAGCAAAGGTTTTTAAATCTAAATTTCTCAAATTTCACCCAAATTTTTTGATTTTAGATATTCTAATTCGCCTTTTTATTGAATGTAGGGTATACATCATGCTTGATTGGCGAGAACGGGAGCATGAGATGTAGATCTAGCCGTGATAAATCATCAACCTTCGATTGATGCATTGAAGGCATGCGGCTTATACAAATTCTGGGCCATACTTGGCATGAGGGCCCAGGTGGACTTTTTGCAGTGGCTGGTAGACAGGTGGAACATACAGGACCAATGCTTCTTCATTGGTGGCCACTAGCTCGAAATGGAGCTGGAAGACATTTACTTTTTAACTGGTTTGCTTAAGAGAGGTGAACATTTGACTCTATTCGGGACTAGGCCAGGTGGCCAATCTGTCGATAGCCTCTGGCTAGAGTTCTGCAACGACCAAACTAGAGACAAAGGGATAGATATGAAAACCATATCCCTTCCTGAACTGAATGTGATTGCGTTTACTGTTACTAGGCTCTGCGGAAGCGAAGCACTACATATAGCCACTGGATCCCAAATGCAGATGGTAGTAGACTGCTTTCGAGGCACCATATTCAACTGGTGCGATCCTGTGTTGACTAATATAAAAGGTCAACTGACTAGAGTAAAGAACGAACAACTGAAGACCTTTGGATATGGTGCTTTAGTTGTGAGCTTTGGTCTGGAGAGGGTTCCAATGTTGGTCCCACAACATTTCACTGTTGGAGTTGGACTTCCCCGAGAGCCCAAACTGATGTGTTGGGTTGCAGTTATGGCCTGTCGTCATGAGGAGGGGACAAAAGTCGTTCAATTCTCTCCTGAGTATTTCCATTGGTTGGAGAACCAAGTTTTTGCTATTCAGGACTTTCCTTATGTTGGGGTAGATTATCATGGTGACCCAAACATGGCTCTTCCACCACAAGAGCAATGGGATAACTCAGGTAAAATCATTTTTAACATTTTCTAATTAAAATTCATTTTTTATCTCGTCCCAAAATTGATAGTAAAAGTTTCAAATGCAGATGTAGGTCCACGACGACCAGCCACTCTCCGGCCCTATCAGAGGAAACAACTAGCTACAGCAGCACCAGCCCCACAGGACGAATCTACAGAGACCTTGGCTGAATTGGAGAGTCATCTACAACGTTTGACAGTAGACATTCCAGAGACCAGCGTAGATGACATTCCTCTTAGGCTACAGTGCTATGTGATTGGCGTCCTAGGACCTTTTAGGAGGTTCCTTTGTAAGGTGTCTCGTACAGTGGTTTCTTATCGTGATCATCACCGGTGATAGGATGATCGCCTGTTGTAGACACATATGACAATTTTTTCTTTTTGTACTATCATTTTTTCCAATCATAAGGTGTTTTTCAATCTATGATCGAAGACGATGTATATTTGACACACTTCTATGTTATACTATATCACTATTATCAGCTTATCTTGTAAAACATGTTATGAAATGTTTTTAAATTTACTTGTATGATTATTGCAAATGTCTACTTAACATTCGAGAAGCAATTGCATTTGCTAATGTATTTAAATATCTGGGAATATGATGATATTCAATCTAGTCAAATTCACGTTCCAAGAGACGAACTCTAAAAAATAATCTCAATAACACTGGATTTCTAATGGCATACACTCTATTAAGTTGTAACACAATGAGTTCAAAATCTAACCTCACTATCAAACTCCGAATCCCAAAAGAGATAGATTCAGATAATAACTCAATCACTGCACTATACTCGGCAATGTTGTTTGTTGTTTGACCGAGGCTTACCCCATGCATAGATACCAACTCGTCAGAGGGTGAATAGATAACCCAAGACGCGGAAGAAATGTTCCATGTATTACGACAAGCACCATCAGCAAAACCAATATATTTTTGGAGAGGCGCTGACATCTCCAATATCAAGAGTAAAATCAAGATAAGCAAGAATAATGACAAAAAACACTCTCTAAGCTAAGCACACTTTTTAATCTAAAACACACCAGCTAGAAAGAAAACTAACCTAACTAAAAATCTCCACACTCAGATTTAAGCATAATACCTCTTCAGGTAAAGACCACTTTTGGGTTTACCTAAAGAGACCCCGTCAAAGTCTACCAATTCATAGGCCCCTTTTGCCAGCTTTCGCTTAACAACATAAGGACCATGCCACATGGGTACGAATTTTCTAGTGCCTAATTTATCATTTGCTTGATCGTACAATAAGACTAGGTCTCCTTCCGAAAAATTATGAGGGGTAACATTTCGATCATACTGAGCTTTAACACATTTGGCATGAGTTTCAATTGCTAATGCAGCATCACGTCGATTCTCACCTAGCTGAGCGAAGTATAACAAACATTTTTCCTCTTCGGAAGTGGCTGGAAGTAATTCAATGGCCATTTTCAATGACGGGATTTCGCATTCAATGGGTAACATAGCTTCCAGAGCATAAACTAGTTGGAAAGAAGTGAAACCGGTTGACGTTTTTACTGAGGTTCGATACGCCCAAAGCGCTGAAAATAGCATGTTATGCCAATTCGACCTATGAATCCCAATGATTCGTCGGATCATGATGACTAGAACTTTGTTGATGGCTTCAACCAGACCATTAGCCTGTGGATAATATGGAGTTGAACTATCGTGACGCAAGCCAAGTTGGTCTGTAAGTTTAGTCATCATAATGTTTCAAAAATGACACCCATGATCAGTGATAATCGCTTGTGGAACGCCAAACCTAGCAATTATATGATTGAACACAAAAATCACAGCAGTTTTGCCGTCTGCCTCAAATGTAGGCATCGCCTCGGCCCACTTGGTAAAATAATCTACCACAAGGATGATATACGCATGCCCCCGGCCTAGTGAGGGTTGCATGTAATAAAATCAATACCCCATTTCCCAAAAGCACCGACGGGAATTATAGGATGGAGAGGAGAAGGTGGAGCACACATCTTTCAATCAAAAATTTGGTAATTGTGGCATTTTCGCACCACGTTAATACAATCTTTAAACAAATACGGCTAGAAATAGCCAGCGCGCAATATCTTTTGGGCTGTGGCAAACCCATACATATGACCGCCACATGCTCTAGAGTGACAGTCATTTAGAACCCTTTCAGCTTCCTCATGAGTTAAACAACGTTGGAAAACAGAGTCCGCCCCACGACGATAAAGTGTATCTCCAATAATTTTGAATTGTTGGGACTGGAATCGTATTTTTCGACACTCTGACCTTGAAATTTCTGGCTGAAAGGATTGGGTTTGGAGATAAACGATGATATCTCCATACCATGGATCTAAAGTGCTGATTAGGAACAAGGATTCATCGGCAATGGGCTCTTACGCCACAGTTTCTGTGTCAGCACGCGGGAAGTCACACATCAACTTCGCAAAAACTAAAGATTTCTTCAACTTAGACCTTCCAAATTCCAAGTCGAACTACCGTAGGATCACAATCCATTTGGAGTACTTGCTGCCTAGCAATTGTTTGGTCAAAATATAGATCATAGGGTTGCAATCGGAAATTACTGTAGTTTTGCGTAGTAAAATGTAATGACAAAAACGTTGGACAACTTGAACAGCTGCCAATGCCAATTTCTCCACATGTGAGTATTTTAGCTCAGTTGGATTTAAAGTTTGACTAAGGTAATATATCACATGTTCACTACCGAAGTCATCTTCTTGAACTAACACCATTCCAATGGTGGAATGCGAGGCGGCGAGATATAAGAAGTAGTCCTGGTTGTAGTTGGGAGGATGTAAAAACGATGCATGGGTCAACGCGTGTTTTAGTGCATCAAAAGATTTGTCAGCTATCTCATCCCAAAAGAATGGAGTATTCTCTTTCAACAACCGGGTAAAACCCTTTGTGATCTCGGTGTAGTTAGGAATGAATCGTCGTAAAAAGTTTTCTTTCCCCTGCAAACTTTAGAGTTGGCAAAGACTCGAAGGAGGAGGAAATTTGACAATAGCTTCAACCTTCGAGGGATCAACGCGAATGCGGGCTTTCTAAACAACAAACCCTAGTAACCGACTCGTTTCTATACAGAAAACACACTTGTGTGGATTCAACTTAATTCGATAATGCCTACACCTCATGATGATTTCTCATAAATGGATGAGATGATCAGCTCGATGTAATGAATGGGCAGGTAAATCATCGAGATAGGGTTGGACAATGTGCTTGATGTCATGAAACGTGTAAGACATGGCTCTTTGAAAAGTTGCCCTGGCGTTCTTGAGCCCAAAAGATAATTTGCAATAAGCAAATGTACCCCATGGACAAATGAAAGCCGTTTTTGGTTGATCAACAGGTAGAATATTTATTTGATTGTATCTGGAAAAACCATCCATGAAGGAGAATATTTCACTGCCGGCACAATCATCAATGATTTGATCGATATAGGGAGTTTGGTAATTGTCTTTTGGACAGGCTCGATTAATATCCCTATAATCGATACATATTCTTATTGTTCCTTTCTTTTCGTTAACCGGAACAATATTCGACACCCAATCCGTTAACGGAATTGGATAAATGAAACCTGCTTGAAGTAATTTTTCAACTTCTACTTTAATAGCGGCAGCTTTTCTCGGGTGGATCTGATGCAAACGTTGCCAGACGGGTTTACCATCCGAGTAAGTTTTGATTTCATGAACAACAATTGCTGGGTCAATTCCTGGCATTTCCTCATATGACCAGGCAAACACGTCGCGAAATTCTTGGAATAGGACCTTATATATTTGAATTTCATCTTCCATACAAGAGGCACCTATATGAATGTTTTCAAGAATTCCAGGCTTAACCAAAATATCAATAGGAATAGTTCGAGAAATGTTTCCCAAATTTAACTTAGGATCAGGATTTTTCATTGGATTTTGAGGTTCCTTGACATATTCAGTCGTAAAAATAGATGAAAAATCATTTTCAAAATGATCAATCATAGGTAAAAACGAAGATCTTCCCATGGTAAATCATCAACACACAAGATTTCATGATTTTTCTCATCAGTGTGGACAAGTTCGGAAAACGTCATTGAATCTGAGTTTGACGTTGAAAGTGATTCCTCATGGACCACATTCATTAAGTCAATTTTGGTTGAAGTAGGGTCGGAAAACGACTGCACGGCCTGATATGCAACTTCATATGGACTCAAAGGCATAACATCACCAAATGAATCTATCTCAGATTCAGAAGGTGCGATCCAAGGATCATTATAAACAATAGCGTCTGACGAAATCATATGAATGGTTGCAGTAGAAGATGATGCGTTGATAGGAGGAAAAGGAAACGTTCCTAGTAAACTAGAATCTTTAACTAATCCTACTCCAACATCCTTATACAGGATAGTTGTTTTGCTGACATGTTGAATACTTTCAGAAGAGTTTGGGTCGGATGAAAAGTAAGTTAGCTGGTCTATAGTTACGATCTTTCGGTTATGAGGGAACTTTATAAGCCAAAAGACCGATGAAACAACAGCTGTCATAGCGTAAGACCAACTACGACCCAGAAGAAGGTTGTAATCTAGAGGGGCATCAACCACCTCCACATCTAGATTAACAGTTTTGCCTTCAACCCCTATAGGTAAATCCTGTAGAATGCCAAAAGGATGGAACCCACGGCCATAAAATGCCTTTAGAATCATTGGGGATTAATTAAGCGTGGGAGAACCAAGGGATCTCCAACACTGGATCGACATAATACACGTTGAGGCTCCCTCATCAATCACAATCCTATAACAAGGTCTGTTTTTTACTAGAACTGGAATCTGGAAAGCCATTTGATGAGGTAGGCGTAGTGTACTATTTTCTAGATCGAAAATTATAAGGTTCGAGTCCTGAACGTCAACAGCTCCTATAGCCGACAATAGCAATTTACGTTGTGCTGGACATGATTGCAGCACTTCCAAAGCCGAAATTGCCGAAGGTGAAATAGCCAAATCTTCAACAATGTTACAGTTATGAGCCACTCTCGCATGTGGATTTAAAGTTGACTTTCGACGTATACCCTTGGTGGGTGGCTGGATTACTAAGTATGGGTTAGTTTTCTTGATCTGTAGTGGATCGGAACTGGGAGTTGAAGTTGATGGCTTCGAATGAGAAGATTCTGCTTCCTTACCATAAATAGGACTTTTACTTCCATAATCTTGCGATCGAGTCGCAATCCTAACATGGGACATCATCATTATGTGTTCTTCAGAGGCATTTGAGGAATAACCTATCATCTTACTGTCTGGAATAGCTAAAGGATCCTTCAAAACAGCAGGCGTTTGGGAAACTTTGACGATTTTCACAACCTTTGCACAATGAGGGCAGTCTCTTGTAAAATGCTCTTCGTCACAAATGAGACAAGGATAACGAGGTTTACGTTTCTCATCAGTTGATTCCATTTTTTCTGGTTTCTCTTTCGAATTTTTATCTGTTTTATTTTTATTCTTCCCTTTCTTCTTACCGCCGGATTTTGATTTGGCTATAGATAACTCTACAACATGAATATCGGTGGAAATTTCCGCGGAAGAATCTCCTATCAAGAGAAGAATTCTTGGAATATTTCTTCTTACTTTTGGTATTAACCGTACCAATCATACCATCAGTGGCATGAGACCCTGAATGAGCTGCAGTTATTTGATTTTGTTTAGGAAGATTGGGGATTTTCTTGTGTAACGTAATTGACTGCGTATAAACAAAGTCAAGGTATTGAGCTTGAGAAATTACATGTTCTTCAGTAATGACTCATGCCTTAGCTACATCCTCAGTGATCTTTGGTAATAAAGATTTTACAAACCATTCAGCTAAGATTTGATCCGGGATAAAAACTTTCACTAAACGCCGTCGACGTCTCCATTCATGAATGTGATCTGAAATGTAAGTGGACGTTGACTATTTTAATGAAGTTAATAATTCCGTGCCATTGTCATATCTGACTGACAACTGAAAATGAGTTAAAAACGAAGTAGCTAACTGAATAAAGTTATAAAAAGTGGCTCGCGGTAACTCAACATACCACTTGGCCGCAAGACCAATTAGAGTGCGTTGAAAAAGCCTTAAACGGATTGAATCATCTGAAATGGAATTAGACGCACACCAGAGGTGATAAGTCATCACATGGTTTGACGGGTCCTCTCCTCGTTTGCCTTCAAACATAGGAATATCACTAGGCAACTTCTTCAGCATTGGCAGCCAAAACGAAAGATAGTTAATTGGATCGTTCGTAAGGTGCGACAAGTCAGGCAAGTCCAAAGTTGCAATGAATGGTAACTGACGATTAGGGTCCTGGAAACCCTGGGTCATGAGACCAGCCCCGGGAGGAGGATATCCAGGATAACTAGGAATTGGAATTGCATTTGGTATATTATATCCTCTCGGAAAACTAGGATTAACTGGACTGTACTGGGGTTGTTGAGGTTGTTGATATGTATATCCAGGGTATAGTTGATACTGATCGACTAGCTGCTGCACAGCAGGACCGAATTGGTACTATCCCTGGTATGGTTGATAAGTAAATTGAGGTTGACTTGTGACAACCGTACTTCGACCAGGTTTTCCTACAGGCATTTGAACCGAAGTCTGAATTGCGGATTTGGACTGAGGTAAAGATATCAGAGGAGTTGATACAGGAACAGTAGAAACTGGAGTTGTCGATACTCCAGAAGTAGGTGGGGTAGATTGAACAGATGTTGCAGCAGTTGCAGCAGTCGTTTGAGGCGGAGTACGAGGCGTACTAGGCCCAGGCTGAGAAACTACAGAAGGTGTAGAAGTTTGAATGGTAGACTGGATAGGTTGCTGGGGTGAGATAAGAAACCAAGGGTTTTCCAGATTGAGATGACAACTACACATTCAGTTGCAAAATCTGTTGAGATTGAGATGGATCCCACACTAAGTTCATTCCGGGGTACGGACCCATAGCAGGCTGAGAATATTGAGGACCCTAACTGGGTTGAGGGTAGGGTTGATAATTCAAGGGTAGGGTTGACCTTGAGGTAGATATTGAGTTTGGGGTTGACCTTGAGGAATGTACTGTCTCGTGGGTTTGTACTGTCTTTGAGGTTGCCCCCCAGGCAGAAATTGGGTACCTTGAGGTTGCCCCCCAGGTGATAATTGAGGACTTTGAGGCTGCCCCCCAGGCGGTAACTGGCCACCTTGAGGTTGCGGATTAGGAATAGTACCTGACATCATAAGAATATCTTCTACACTCAACAACTTAGTTTTGTTATTACCAGTTAATAACCCTTGTTCAATAGGTTGAGGAGATGCTCCCGAAAAAGTACCAGTAAGTGACTGATACCCAGAGGGAACAGAAGGACTGCCATATAAAAAGGTTTTTGGAGATTGAGAAAACAAGGATGACTGTATTGACATATTTAACGGAGGATGATAACCCCTAGATGTTGGGTGAAAAGGAATGCGAGGTGGTGAGAAACTTAGTCTCGGGTTTTCCAAAAAATTGGTCAATGAAAGATACCAAGCATTGCTCCTAGGTGGACTGTAAAAGATCGATTCATGCTCCCTAGGTTCTATAGCTGGTTGATTTTCAAGGATAGGGATACCTTCTTCCGGAGTAACAAGTTCTTCAATAGCAATAAGTTGAGAAGGAAGATTTTGGGTAATGACTCTTTCTACCCTGGGTGAACCAGGACCACTAGAAGTTGGAGAGGCAAATCTTGATGTTGGAGTAGCAGCAAAATTCAGTTTCAGGTTCAAATATTTCAGTTTCCTCAGCTAAATCACTAGTAGATGAAAAAATACCAATAATTTCGGAAAATGAAATAGATTGTGGATTATAATCTGTTACTAGAGCTTGATAATCAGGATGTACAACTAATGAAGACTCTCCTTCTTCAGGTGACCCAACTCTACTGTCTCTAGTAGTTACAAGGGCTCGTAACCCTTCAGGCTGGCTTGGTAAAAACTCAGGAGGTTGGCCCCAAAGTCTACGGGACTTCCTCGGTAATTCAGCCAGGATTAAATATTTTAACTACTTCACACGCAAACAAAGAAAAATCTCAATGAAAACCACCTAAAGCCTCTAAAGGACCAAACACTTTCGAATCACATGCCTAAAGAACCTAGGAGATCAAACCACACACAAACAGTAACTTTTCGTACTGAAAACACTAGTTGGTGATGAAATCCAACGTCGCAGAGTTCAATACAGAAATGGCGGTTGGAACAGTTACCCCGACAACCTGCTTAATGAATAGACTGGCACAAGTTCCTCCACTAAATTGTCTGGAGTGAAGAGAACCCCCAAGGAAATCCAAGTGAGTCTAGCCGACATCTGCTCCAAGTACAGTGGGATCTTCCCTCCACCTTCACCTTAGGAAAGAATCCTATAGAATATGGTCACTGTGGTTACCAATGGAAACAAATATACCTGTGGGAACAATCTACGATCCGATACGCATGCAAGGGCGGAGTAACAAGCTCAATCCCCTTGAAGGCTCCTTGACATAATCCAAGGTTTACCAACAAGTGACCCCAGGCTCCTCGACAATGGTTAATCCGAGGTTTACCGTTTTTAATACGTGAATATCTTCTATCGTTCCCAATGAGGAAGGATTGATTCCCACACTGGTTCAGATATGATCTCGTGCTTCTCCTTTAAGAGGATATTTCCCAGAGCATAGATGTAACAATTGGATTTTATCTCCTACCGCAAGATACAACTACTTGTTTGTTTTACTATCTTGGAGAGTTAATTACTCCCTACTCCAAGATACTAGCCTAAGCTATGTTGGTGATAAATAACCCTAGAAATAAAAAGGATTACTAGATAGATTTTAGTTTAAGCGTTATTTTTGTTGGTTTTTTCTTAATTCAAAAGGTGCAGAGATGAAACTTATGGTGTGAAGACTCGACTCCAAATCGCTAAAAAATGCACTTAAGATGATAAGCAACCTTTTCCCTTCAATGAATTTCTAGCTAGGAAAGAGTTGAGAATGTAAATGCTTGTAAAAACAAATCTTTCCTTAACAAACAAATCGAAAGAAGAGCTTTTTGTTTTTTCCAATACACTAAAAAATGAGACAACTAGTTATGCTCACGAAATTTTCCCTTTCTTTTCAAATACTCAAATACTACAAAAACAAACTTTTTCAAAAGAGATTTTTTTTATTTTTATAAAACACTCAAAACTATGGAAAAATCTAATCTTGAGATGTATAAATTCTAAAAACTATTGGAAGTAAAAACTGACAAGATTTCTTTTCAAGGATGTTTTACTTAGCTATAAGCAAACTAAGGACTAATTTGTCCAGAATCACAAATCAGTAAAAAAACAACCAAATTTTGTTTTCTTTTCTCAAAATGAAATCCAAAACTTTCAACACAAGTCCTTTCGAAGTTTCGCAAAGAGAAAAATAAGATGGATTCCTCAACAGAGGCAGATTTTGAAAACGGCCAGACTCATAAGAAGGCCAGTAAAAACCAAGGTGATTTGAGGCTTCTAAGGCTTCTAATCTCTGAGCTACTACAAGACCAAAATGAAAATCAAGCCCTGTAACCAAAACTTCTAGGAATTTTACCTAAAACCCTAATGCCAATGGAATTAACCTAAGAAAAGTTCCTAACAAGTCACGTGCAGATCTAGGCAGAGGCTAAAAACACATTAACGAATCCTAAGTTGACTTAAAGAGAAAATCTTAAGTTTTTCAAAATTTTGGCAGGGTCCACAGGCCTGTAGTCCACACAGGTGTGGTATCGCTCTATGTGTAAAGCAAAAGTGCGGATAGGTCTGCACTATGTTACAAGCAGAGGGTGCGGTCCTCTCCCAAAAGTATGAAAAACAAAAAATAATTCAAGATCTACTAAACCTACCCAATCCCACATACATCAAGCCAAAAACAGAAACAAAAACACAGTTTCTCAAGTCAAAGTAAAAGTAAATAAAAAATTCAAGTCCCCAACGAAGTCGCCATTTTTTCGGCCCGGATAAGTCATTCTTGTCGACAAGACCGACCTCCCTAGTATCTAATGATATCTAGCAACAAGCAAACCAAACAAATTCTATCTTTCTCTAAATATGAAATTTATAAATAAAGGCAAACAAGTGTTTTAGGCCTACCTTGGGTCCAATGCAATTTTGTGGAAGCCTCGCTCCGTTGATCCAAATGAGTTCCCTTGTAGAGAATCTGCAAACACAAACAAGCACACAAATTCAATAGCACTTGAAAAGCCAATATAATAAAGCATACTTATCATGATGATCAAGGAATTCATGAAATAAATCACATAAGACAATTTGTTGAGAAAAATGAATCTGATTGTATTAACTTAAATCAAAGAAGAACTTTACAACCTTGGTGCCTTGATGCTGTACAAGCTCCTCCCAGGGTCCAGCAAGAAATCTCCTCTACTTTGACAAGTTGCAGTCTCTTCCCAATGAAGCCAAAAGGTATGTGATCTCTCCTCTCAAGCTTAACTAGGAAGTCTCAATTCCAACAACATTTACCGTCAAAAATGTTTAGCTTCTAACCTCTCTAGCAACCAGCCCAATGCCTTAATTTATATTGCAATGGAGGGAAGTTACTAGGTCCACCTTCAAAGGGATAAATCGCTCCTTCAAAGGGATAAGCTCCTCTCATCAAGGGATTAGCTCCTTCAGTTTTGGGATGCATGAACCACCTAGGAGCGACCCATCCACGTCAAGATTCTTTCTAGAATAATCTAGAATTAACCACAAGTGAGTTTTTAAGAATAAACTTGTGCTTTTTTGACTTTCATAGGGGTCTGCACCCACTCCTTTAGAGACAGAGCAGGCAGGTCCGTAGGTAACATGAACAAGAGGTGCGGGACCGCAGGTAACAGTGAGAGAAAGTGCGGAACCAGAGCTTTATTGATTTTTAAGGTCTTTCTCTCATTTTCAAAGCTTGGCTTGAAGAGCTGAGGTTTGAGACTTGCTAAGGAGGACAGTATGAATGATGATAGACCCATACTGACTGCAAATAGTCACGGTGACAATATTTTGTGTAACAAGGGCATACAAGGCTTGTTGAAGGAGACATAAGGACTAATATATTATCCATCTAGATTATATACTCTGTATTCATTGACAAAAGGATCAAATATCTTCATCACCCTTATCCATCCCTAATCTTTGTTACAAAGCTACAGACCTATTCTAAGAGAGTGAAAGAAAGCAAACTTATATAGAGAAATAATAGGACCATTGTAGAGATGACCAAGATCATGCTTAAGGGCATAAATCGTTCAAACAACTTATGTGTTGAAGCACCCCATACACTTGACATAAGCCCCAATAAGGATGTGAAGATCGCCCTTGAAGAAGCATGGAATGGTAGAACACAAGTAATTCATTCAGAGAATATTTAGTTGTTGAAGAATCCAAGCCATAAATGTGCTTATAGATCATAAGCTAACTTGCAAAAATCTCATGGAAACATTCCTAAGCTGTTTCGTGGCCACCTCTTAGAGGCTAACTATTTTCAACCTAGAGAGGGTGTTTCCAGTCTTGTAATAGAGAACAATCAAGGTGGAAGCATTAATGCTATGGAACTGATTGTAAATAATAGATTTTAATATTTTTAATAAGACATTTTGTGAAATGTTGGTTTACCCAAACCCATTTTCTTAAGAGTGTTGACATCTTTGTTTATTTACAGAAGTTGCATTTAGCTAGGAACATAAATCTTGTCAAAAGATGTAAGCATCATAGATCTGCAATTGGGAAGTTTAAAAACCCTATCAAACAATATTTGTACTCAACTAGGAACATAAATCTTGTCAAATGACCTAAGCAACATAGATCTACACTCAAAATGTTTTAAAAACTGTATCAAACAATATTTGTACTCTAAAGAAAGAACTTTGCATTCATTGTTGGACCAATATTTCTAAATGATTATCTGGGGGTGTCAAATATGTACAGATCCATCAAGTGAGTGTTCTCTCCAAAAACATGTTTTCACTGTTGAAAGACAAATCAAATTAGATGGGGTATAAGATATTTTCAATTGTCACCTGAGAAGAAGACCCTTCTATGCAAGTCCTTCCCTATTTGCTTTTTTGAAGTTGAGTCCAAGGATGAAAGTTGTTTAAGTTTCAACAATCTCCTCTGCATTGCTGGTGATATAAACACCTAGAAAATTTTTGTGGAATACAATATTGGTGGAAGCGTCCACCAACACTTAGCAAAGCTACAATTCAACTAATAGGAAATTGGGAAATCAGTGCATACTACAATCACTCTATTTACTGAGTCATTTAGTGTCATCCTTTCCTATCAGATTTGCTACTGATCACACTTTTGATTGTTTAGGATAATATCCCTCAAGGATGAAAGTTGTTTAGATTTCAACAAACTCCTCAGAAGAAGACCCTTCAGTGCAATTCATTCACTGTTGGATTTTAACTTTTAAGTTAAGTCATTAATGAAAGTTGTTTAGATATGAACACTTTGCTTTGGTGACATTATAAAAACCTATACAAATTTTGTGGTAGGCAACACAAGTTCAAATTTCCACCAACACAATGTCAAATACATCTTCATTAAGATGATAAAAATGTAAATGGGTCCGCACTCCAACGTTTTTTAGGTTTCAACAAACTCCTCAAAAGAAGACCCTTAAGTGTAGGTCATTCACTGTTAGATTTGTAACTTTTCAGTTGAGTCATTGATGAAAGTTGTTTAAGTATCAACAAACTCCTATGCTTTGATGACATTATAAACACCTATAAAATTACATTATAAACACCTATAAATAGTTTGTGGTAGACAAAATAGGTGATATCAGACTTGTAATGGTAGAACAAAAGTAATTCATTCACTGAATATTTAGTTGTTGAAGAATCCAAGGAATAAATGCTCTTATAGATCATAAGCTAACTTGCAAAAATGTCATGGAAACATTTCTAAGTTGTTTCTTGGCCAGCTCCTAGAGGCTAACTATTTTCAACCTAGAGGGGGTTATTTCCGGGCTTCTAATGTGGGATCCACACAAACCCTACAAACTTAAGAAGAACATTGCTGATAAAAAGAAAGAATCATAAAAAGAAAAAAAAAACACATTTAGAAAATTTGAGTGCAGAATATTGTCTGCTAAGTGAAATGCCTTTCGACGTTGAATTGGCATATCTAAGAGGACACAAAATGATGGATTCTTCTATTGACAAGTGCATGTACATGCCTCGACTATGTTTTTACCCCAACCTTCAAAGGTATCTGGACTCGTAGAATTGTGTTGCATTGAAGGAAATAAGAGGCCTAGATAGTTGTCACCATGACCTACTGTCACCGTAGTCTGCATAGAAGGACAAGTAGTTGCATATTCTGGAAGAAATCAACCCTTAATAGTAGTGGATTATGAAATGAAATTGACTACTAAGTAGTAGAGTAAAGGATGCATTCAAACTCAATTTGGGTAATACCTAAAATTGCAAAACACTAGGTTGAAGGTTTTGCCAGCTTCGCTCGGTAACCTAACAAACCTACAGGAATTGGCACTTAATTTTTGTGACAACTTGAAAAGTTTGCCAGAATCTGTTGCAGAGTTGAAACAATTGACATCGTTGAACATAGCTAATGCATGAATAGATCATTTGCCATAAGGTGTCAAGGAGTTGAACAATCTCGAAAATTTGAGTGCAGGATATTGTCTGCTAAGTGAAATTCCTTTCGACACTGAATTGGCAGATCCGAGAGGACACAGAATCCTAGATTCTTCGATTGACAAGTGCATGTACATGCTTTGACTATGTTTTGCCCCAACATTCAAAGATCTCTGGACTCACAGAATTGTGTTGCATTGAAGGAAATAATAGGGTTTTTTGGTCTTGAAAAACTTCGACTGTTGGATATCAGCAGTTGTAAAAACATAAAAGAGATGCTAGGTGTTGAGACTTTCACATCTTTGGAGGATTTGAGGGGGTTAAATGATTGTAGAAGGCTAAATTCTATGTTGATCAGGTCTGGATAAGCATTTAAAATAGAAGATACTTATAAATTTTTGCATTTAGCGCTTACCTAAAGGTCTTTAGTGCTCCTTCTATGGTCTCTTAAGGACTGAACTTTGAGCACTAAATGAATAACTTCTGAACAAAACAACCACTGAACTTTTAGCATTGAACAAACAACTTCTGAACAGAACAACCAAGCTGTAAACAGGGTATAGCAGAATAGTGAATAAGTGATCAGGTGCTCATGTCCTAGGTGTTGTAAAAATGCTCAAAATTCAAAGTGCTCAGAACTAGTTCACAGCTGAACGACTGGAAAGTGCTCGTCCTCCCGATTTCGGCACCGCAAAAGGTTCGGAAAATGGTCGCCATATGAGGAAGATATGGCCAAAAGAAAATGTTGCCCAAAACATTAGAAAATTGGAATTTTAAAAAAAAATTAAAAAAAGAATATTCCGTAGAATATTCCTTGGAATATTCTAAGGAATATTCCCTCTGCAGCAGCCAATCACAGGCCGCCATGTGGCAGGCCCGGAGGGCACCACGTGGCCCCATGATGATGTCAGCAAAGGTTGGTTTGGGCGGATTTAATCAAAACTTTTTGTGGTCGGATGGGGAATCGAACCCCTAACCTATGGTGTAATAGCCCTCCGCCTTACCATTACGCCATGCTGTTGGTTCTTGTTATGGGAATGAAAAAAACATTAATTAAAAGTTTAAATGGTTGAGCGGGAAAATGAATGGGGTCAGCCCCTAAGCGGCCAGCCCTCCAACACCATATGACCAGCGTGCAGGACCGTGGGCTAAACCCAACCGCCACACAAAATGCTGGCACGAAATCCTAGGCGGCCCTTACCAAACATTTAATGTAACAGTAGTCAGCTGGCAGTTTAGTTGGCGGTGGCGCCAAATTTGGCGGTCCCGCCATATTTGGCGGGGTTAACTGGACTTTCACTAAAGTTAGCTGGAGTTCTTTTAGGCTAAACTGGCAGTCAGGAGTAAATGGCCATAACTTTGGCCCAGAAAGTCGGTTTTGGACGAATTTTTTTTTGTTTTTGGGTAATTTCGACCTTCTGAAGCCATTGGTGCAGGTCTTACAGCCATCAGAGGTCATTTGCATACGTTTTGAAGCCGTGAAAGTTCTAGGAGCCACCAGGGGCCAGTATTGGGAAGACTGTACAGGGTTGCAGGTATCCATTGGAGGTGATCCAATAGTCAATCCTGAAGGATTCAAGTGTTCTGAATCCATTTCTACCATCTATTTCTCCTGTAGATGCTTCTATTCAGCTATATTTTCAATTTGAGCATTTTATAAAAACAAGGACAAGCCCATTTGGGGGCTTTGGACCCAGCAGACGTAGCCCTGGAGGGGGTGAACTGCTTTATCAACTTCTTTTGCATATGTGGTTGGTTTATTTTGCAGAACAAATTCGTTTTAATGTGTTAAACAGTAAAAGGAAATAATTCTGCTATGCTTAGATGGGTCATAAACAGCTGAAATTTTCATGTGTTTCCTTTCTGCAAGATATGGAAGTCTTTTAAACATGTTTATTTCTGAATTGAATACCTTGCAAACAAAATTCAAGTAGTTTCAAATTCAGATCAAGTTGGTATCAAAGCTCAGGGTTTTTGTGCAAAGATCTTCTAATTGTCTTGCAAGTATTGATGCTTACCAGGTTGAAACTTAAAAGAGGGGAAGGACAGTTGACTAGAGAACGAGAGAATCCTCAGTCAAGGAGGGCCAGAGAGCCATCACCTCCACCTTCAATTTCACCCTCAAGAGTCTCAGCAGAAGCTTCAAGGATGTCTGAACATGGAGGAGAAATTCCTATAGAGACAGATCCAAGAGAAGAAGAAAGAGTCTTCAGAAAGGCTTTCTTAGATCTCACTGAAATGGTGAGGATATTGTACCAAGAAAGAAATGAGAAATTGGTTGGAGAAGGGTCCAAACATCCACATGAAGGAGAGGGCTCTTCAGGAGGTAAGAAGGATGATGATCATTCCAAGAAAGGACATGGAGGTAATGGTGATCCACCACCCCCATCTTCACCTTCTTCCTCTTCATCCTCGTCTTCTTCTGTCCATAAGCATAGATCCTCTAGAAAAAGTCCTTTTTTGAAGCTTGATGTAAAATTCGAATTACCTATGTTTAATGGTGAAGTGAATGCAGAAAAGCTTGACAACTGGATTAGGCAGTTGGAAGTTTACTTGAGGATCCAAAATATGCATGATGATGCCACAAAGATTCAGTTGGCTTCTTTGAGAATGGATGGAGCAGCCTTGGTCTGGTGGGAGGCCAAGACTAAAGAGGAGATCAAGAAATTTGGTAAGGTTACCTTAACATGGCCTGAATTTCTGTTAGCCATTAAAAAACAGTTTTATCCTCTTGCTCACATGCAGAAAGCCATTATGAACTGGCAAAATTTCAGACAACTTAAGGGTCAGAGTGTCCAAGACTACACCCAAGAATTCAGGAGAAGAGCTCTCTTGTTAGGGGTAGATTTACAGTCCCAAGACACCTTGCTGAAATACATTGGTGGCTTGCATAGCTACCTTAGACACACCATCTTGATGTTTAACCCTACTAGCCTGGACGAGGTTTGTGTCCAAGCTACCCATTTAGAGGCAAGGGGAAAAAACACATTTGAAGAGGGTAGAAACAAGCCCCCCAAGGGGAAAAGCAAAGAGAAAACCTCCAAGGGAAAGGGCAAAAAGAATGCATCTGTCAAGCAGGAGAGTGAGAAAGTGATCTGTAAACACTGTTCTAAACCAGGCCATGAGGAGAAAAATTGTTGGAAATTACATCCTGAAAAAAGACCTCAATCTAACAAATCCAAAGGGAAACAGAAAACTGCTGCTACTACATCTACACCACAAGGTTTAGGGGAAGATTCAGGTGATGAAACCAAAATTACAGCCATGGGTTTGAAAAACTTGAAGGGAAAAGAAGTTGAAACTCAAGCCAGCACTAGTACCTCAAACTGCCATGTACAAGCTCCTAATGAGGAAGAAAGAATTGAACTGTTTCATGTGAGGGTGATTTCAAAACATACTAAGATTGACACACTTTTTGATAGTGGGTCACAAGCAAACCTTATATCAGAGGATTTGGTCAAGCAGCTTAAACTTGAGACCGTTCCACATCCGAAGCCATATCCACTTGGATGGATTTGCAAGGATGCAAATTTACAAGTTGCAAGAAAGTGCACATTGCGCTTTACAATTACTGCACATTTTATTGACACAGTTGAACTTGATGTGGTACCTTTTGATATAGCAGGAATTGTTTTGGGAAGTCCTTATTTGTTTGACAGGAAAGCTATCTTTCATCGCCATGAAAACAAATATCATCTGTTCAAAGATGGCAAGGAGTTCATTGTTAGAGCTCATCGCAAGAAGACAAATATAGCGATGGTGAATGCAGGACAGGTAAAAAGGCTGGTCAATTCAAGTAAGAATTTTGTTCTTCTTATGATTAAGCCCAAGGTTGATGTGAATCATGAGTCATTTGACAATTGTGATCCAAAACTTAAATCAGATCTGTATGATGTAGTTGATGCATATCATGAGATGTTTCAGGAGCCAACAGGTTTGCCTCCTAAGAGAAAGATTCAGCATGAAATCCATTTTCATCCAGATTGTCCTCTTCCAAACATAGGCATGTACTGCATGTCTATTATGGAGAATGCTGAAATAAAGAAGGAAATCAAGGACTTGTTGGACAAGGGTTTCATAAGGCCAAGTACTTCGCCATGTGGGTCACCGATTGTATTGATTCCAAAGAAAGATGGCACTTGGCGTATGTGTGTTGATTTCAGGGCCTTGAACAAGATAACGGTAAAGAATCGTTACCCACTCCCAAGGATAGATGATTTGCTAGACCAGCTGAAAGATGCTCGATATTTCACTAAGTTGGACTTGCGTAGTGGATATCATCAAGTAAGAATTGAAGAAAGTGACATATGGAAGACAGCCTTCAAAACCAAACAAGGACTCTTTGAGTGGCTTGTGATGCCATTTGGTTTGTGCAATGCACCTGCAACTTTCATGCGGGTAATGGATGATGTCTTGCGTCCTTTTCTTGATGATTTCGTTATTGTCTACTTAGATGACATCTTAATTTTCAGCAAGTCTAGAGAAGATCATGTCATGCATGTTAGAAAAGTACTTGATGTTTTGAAGAAGAATCAGTTATTTCTTAAAATGTCAAAGTGTGAATTTGGAAAGACTTCTTTGGTTTATTTGGGACACATAGTAGGAGGAGGTGCTTTGAGAATTGATCCTGCTAAGATTGAGGCTATTGTGAAGTGGCCTACTCCCAAATCCATAACAGAGGTAAGAAGTTTTTTGGGTGCAGCTCAATATTGGAGGAAGTTTATCTCTAACTTCTCTTCTATAGCAGCTCCTATGCATGCAATGACAAGTGTGAAGCATGCTTTCCAATGGGGAGGCAAGCAGCAAAAAGCTTTCGAATCTTTGAAAGAGAAGATTAGTTCAGCTCCAGTCCTTGCATTACCGGATTTGAGACAGCCATTTGAGATACAAACTGATGCTAGTGATTATGCTATGGGTGCAGTTCTTCTACAGCATGGTAAGCCTATTGCATTTCATTCTGAAACTTTTAATGGTGCTGTTGTAAATTATCCTACATATGATAAGGAGTTGTATGCATTGGTACAAAGCGTCAAAAAGTGGAAACACTATTTGATGGGCAAAGAAACTGTTATACATACCGACCATCAGCCCTTACAGTACTTGCAATCACAAAGCAAGTTACAACAGTCACGACACTTCAGATGGATGGGCTTCTTGCAACAGTTCCATTTGGTAATAAGGTACAAGAAAGGTACTTTGAATAAGGTTGCTGATATGCTTTCAAGGCCTATTATTGGTGCTGTTACTTTACTTAAGAATGATTCCATTGTACATGATAGTTACATAGAACAATATGCATCTGATGATGACTTTAAAGAAGTGTATGCTAACTTGAGTAAAGGGAATCATGTAGAGGAAAATGATTATCACATGCATAACAATTTGCTGTTTCATTTGGGCAAGTTGTGTATACCACAGGGGGAGAGGATAAATGTCATAAGAGAAGCTCATTCTTCTCTTATTGCTAGCCATTTTGGTGTGAGCAAAACAGTTGCACATCTACAGAGGTATTGCTATTGGCCTCGCATGGTAGATTTGGTTTCAAGGTTCATAAGAGGTTGTTCATTATGTGCTACAAGCAAGCCTAGCAATAGGAAGCTTGGTTTGTATACTCCTTTGCCGATACCTTCTAGACCATGGGAGAGCATCTCTATGGATATTGTAGGAGGTTTGCCAAAATCTAGAAAGCAGCATGATTACTTATATGTAGTAGTTGATCGTTTCAGCAAAATGTGTATACTTATGCCTTGTAAGAAAACTATAACTGCTGAACAAACTGCTGAATTATTTTTTCATCATGTATGGATTCACTTTGGTTTGCCTACTTCCATTATTAGTGACAGGGATTCCAGATTTGTGAGGAATTTTTGGTCCAACCTATGGGAGATGATGGACACAAAGTTGAAGAAAAGCACTGCTTTCCATCTGCAAACAGATGGACAAACAGAAGTTGTGAACAGAACCATTGTGCACCTCTTGAGAGGTTATTGCAGCAAGCATCCCAAGCTTTGGGATGAACATTTGCACTACATACAGCATGCTTACAATCGTGCCAAGCATTCTTCCACAAACACCTCACCGTTTGAAGCTTGTTTTGGTTACTTGCCAAAATCACCTCTTGATTTCATTCTTGAGAAAGATGTTGCCATTGAGGGACATAGTGACATTGACAAATCTCATTCATTCATTGAAAGAATTCAGCAAATACATCAGCAAATTCAAGAACAGCTTGAGAAGAGTCAAAGCAAGTACAGGGAAAGACACGACAAGCATAGACTTGATCACAAGTTTCAAGAAGGGGATGAGGTATGGTTGTACATTAGTAAGGAAAGGATGCAAGGAGAAGGTAAAAAGCTGAAGCCTATTCGTTATGGTCCATTCAAAATCCTCAAGAAGGTTGGAAATAATGCTTTTCAATTAGATTTTCCTTCCTACATGCAAATGTATTCTGTTGTCAATGTGGAGAACTTACACTTGTATGAACCTCCTTTGATTGTTGATCATGAAAGTGCTGTTCAGCTTCCATCTATAGAAGATTTCTCGCCAGAATTCTTAGATGAGCTGAAAGAAGATACAATCCTTGACAGAAGGACACGCACTTCAAGGAGGGGCAATGTAGATTATGTTCAGGTTGGTTTCAAAGGCAGCAAACCGAACAAGGCAAAGTGGATGGAGGTGGACAGAGTGAGGGAGCTGTACCCTCACCTCTTTAACAGGTAGTTGAAGGCTTTTTGGGTCCAAAAGCTTCCCAATGGGGAGGCGTGATCAGGTGCTCATGTCCTAGGTGTTGTAAAAATGCTCAAAATTCAAAGTGCTCAGAACTGGTTCACAGCTGAACGAATGGAAAGTGCTCGTCCTCCCGATTCCGGTTCCACAAACGGTTCGGAAAATGGTCGCCATATGAGGAAGATATGGCCAAAAGAAAATGTTGCCCAAAACATTAGAAAAATGGAATTTTTAAAAAAAATTAAAAAAAGAATATTCCGTAGAATATTCCTTGGAATATTCTAAGGAATATTCCCTCTGCAGCAGCCAATCACAGGCCACCACGTGGCAGGCCCGGAGGGCGCCACGTGGCCCCATGATGACGTCAGCAAAGGTTGGTTTGGGCTGATTTAATCAAAACATTTTGTGGTCAGATGGGGAATTGAACCCCTAACCTATGGTGTAATAGCCCTCCGCCTTACCATTACGCCATGCTGTTGGTTCTTGTTATGGGAATGAAAAAAACATTAATTAAAAGTTTAAATGGTTGAGCGGGAAAATGAATGGGGCCAGCCCCTAAGCGGCCAGCCCTCCAACACCATATGACCAGCGTGCAGGACCGTGGGCTAAACCCAACCGCCACACAAAATGCTGGCACGAAATCCGAGGTGGCCCTTACCAAACATTTAATGTAACAGCAGTCAGCTGGCAGTTTAGTTGGCGGTGGCACCAAATTTGGCGGTCCCGCCATATTTGGCGGGGTTAACTGGACTTTCACTAAAGTTAGCTGGAGTTCTTTTAGGCTAAACTGGCAGTCAGGAGTAAATGGCCATAACTTTGGCCCAGAAAGTCGGTTTTGGACGAATTTTTTTTTGTTTTTGGGTAATTTCGACCTTCTGAAGCCATTGGTGCAGGTCTTATAGCCATCAGAGGTCATTTGGATACGTTTTGTAGCCGTGAAAGTTCTAGGAGCCACTAGGGGCCAGTATTGGGAAGACTGTACAGGGTTGCAGGTATCCATTGGAGGTGATCCAATAGTCAATCCTGAAGGATTCAAGTGTTATGAATCCATTTCTACCATCTATTTCTCCTGTAGATGCTTCTATTCAGCTGTATTTTCAATTTGAGCATTTTATGAAAACAAGGACAAGCCCATTTGGGGGCTTTGGACCCAGCAGACGTAGCCCTGGAGGGGGTGAACTGCTTTATCAACTTCTTTTGCATATGTGGTTGGTTTATTTTGCAGAACAAATTCATTTTAATGTGTTAAACAGTAAAAGGAAATAATTCTGCTATGCTTAGATGGGTCATAAATAGCTGAAAATTTCATGTGTTTCCTTTCTGCGAGATATGGAAGTCTTTTAAACATGTTTATTTCTGAATTGAATACCTTGCAAACAAAATTCAAGTAGTTTCAAATTCAGATCAATGAGCACTGAACAACCACGTTGTAAGACCAGACGACAACATAATTTCAATTTTATGGTAGCAAGTCGTGCACAGTAGAAACCAGGTTGTGCACAGTAGAAACCAGAAGCATTTTTATGGTAGCGGGTCGAGGAACAACAGAAATTGGAACGTTTTTGGAGAGGGAGAAATAGTCTGAGATATTTAGCTAGATGTCAGAGAAGACCATATAACATATGTCAATACGACCATATGCCAGATGTCAATCAGAAAATCAAAGTGTAGACTACTAAACAGATTCAAAAGAAAGCCTAGTGACCTAATTAAAGCATATTTTCAAGTTTTAAGATTAAAAAATTATTAATATAAATGTGTTTTAATTAATATTAATTAAGCCGTAAGTGTATCTTTCTTAAATTATTAAGACATATTTTCAAGTTTTAAAATTAAGAAATTATTAATATGAATATTTCAATTTATATTAATTAAGACGATAGGTGTATGTATTTCAATCTTTGGATGTGATATTGGGGAATTGTAATTTTTTTAAGTGAATGGATATAAAGGCATCGATGCATTCCACCTTGGATCAAAAGTATTGTATTTTCTATATCCCTTCCTTATTGCATCTTAGCGACATGTTCATTGCCAGATTTAGTTTTTGAGGCAGTGCAGGTAGTTAAGAGGCGTCGTTTCCAATTTGATATGTCGGGTAAAAGAATTTTGTTATTTATTAAAAAAAAAAAACATAAATATTTTAAAAATATTATAACTTTTGGTTCATAGATTTTTTTTTGGTATATTGGTTTAATATATGAACATTTAGAATAAAGGACATTAACTTTTCTGAATACCTTTTTTAATTGGTATGGTTTCTAATTTAACAAGGGATGCTGCATGGCAGAAAGTCCCTACCTTGAGCTGGAAAGCTCTATAAGGAATAGTACAGTGCAATTTTAATGCTTTAGAGGAATATTTTGTATGCTTTAGAGGAATATTTTGTCTGGATGCTGGTAAAAAATGCAGTGTTCCCAGATGACCGTCAGAATTCAAATTTCATTATCAGAATTGTCCTTCCAGTTTTGTTAGCAAAATTGTGGAGGTAATTTGTGAGACCAGTCGAAGGATAGTCCATTTGTCCTATTAGTTGGATTTGCTATTCCTATGGATGGAGTTAATGAAAAGGCATCAAGTAATAAGGCATTTCCCATCTGTGTGGGAATATTCGTGTTTTCGCCGTGCAGTCTGTTGTATAATTTTGTATTGTATTGCAAGAAGATAGATTCTACTGCTTGTAAATGTTAATGTCGTTTGGTTTAGTTTTGAAGTCTCTTGTGGTTCAATATTTTTCAGTATTTTTATATCGGACTGGATCCGCAACTTTGAGATTTATTTAGGGCATATTTGGTAAGAAGTTGTTAGATTGGGATGGTAAAGATTTAAATCCATAAGGATAGGCTTAGTGACGTTTATTAACAATTATTAGGTTATTGGGGTCGTGCGTGTAAGTATTTGATTTATTTGGTTGTTGACAAAATGATGGAAAACTTTCATGACTTTGAGAACTTGAGAGTTGAGTAGATTTCTTAGTTATTTATTTATTTGTACATAAATAAATTTGAAATTTTAGTTTTATCACCTAGGTAAGAAATGATTTATGGAATTCGATATCCTACTCGACCGACTTTGGTTTCTATGTTATTTGAAATAATATTCTCCGGATTTGCAGGGTTGACTTTCATTTTCTAAAATAAATTAGTTATCTAACACAGAAGGATAAAGGCTTGAATAATTAATTTACCTATGCAAATGATATGTGAGAATGGCCTTGCCATCACACTCTATACAGAAAAAGTATAAGGGATATTTTTCAATGGATATTGTTTTAATGTGAATGTGCTTTGTCCTCAGAAGTTTGTTAATGAAAACTGTAAGCGTTTATTTTACTAATTTGAGTTTCTTAGTAATATTTGGGGAATTTTCATATTGCGCATTAATTGTAGCCAATTGGCTTTTGCATGCATTCACAATTAATGACCTGTTTGATGTATCATAATATGCATTTTTTGGAAAGGATGTTACACAAGAGGTAGAGCTACATGAAAGGTGCACGAGGTTTGCATGCTAGCTTGCATGTTGAATAGGTGCACCCTCCCTAAATATGAAACTAATTCATTATGCCTCTATGCTAGCTGGTTACTAGGGAGATCTAAGGCAGCAAAATAGGATGGCTATAATCCCTATATGGATGGGTGGATGAGTTAGAGTCCCAGATAAAGAGTGAATAACAGTTCTGATTCCATTTCAACGAGCATTCCTACCAATTCCATTTAGAGCGAATAATAGTTCTGATTCTATTTTAGCAAGCATTCCTACCAATTCCATTTAGAGCAAATAACAATTCTGATTCCATTTCAGCGAGAATTCTTACCAATTCCATTTAGAGAAAATAATAGTTCTGATTCCATTTCAGTGAGCATTCCTACCAATTCCATTTAGAAGGGTAGCAACAGTTTCTGAGTTAGAGTTTGGGAAGATCTAAAATATAACTTATCTGAGCATATCTAAGCTCACCTTCGGCTCAGCTCCAATTACGAACTATTATTTCTTTCAGCTCACGCTCTTGGTACGGCCTGGCCGTGGTTTCTCCCTCAAACCATCCCCAATTTCTTCTTAAATTTATTGATCATTTCAAGGTTTTGAAATCATTAGGTCGAAGATCATTTCTAGAATATGTGGCAATCAGATTTCCAAGCTCAAATAGTGCCATATGGTGATAATAATGACAGAGCATATCCCACATTCTTAGACAGTTGGTCAAAGATTTACTAGAACATGATTGAAAGGTAGCAAAGCTTATTTTGGCCACATATTCTAGATTTGAAGGCCATTACTCATTACTAGAATTCCAAATATTATGCAACAAAATTAAAACTATTTTTATTTTATCCCTAGAAATTTGTAATAGTTAATTAAGATTAGCTCTTGCAACCTTTTGTGTGAGAAACAGAGCCAGAGGTTTTATTTCAAATGAAAAAAGCAGCTTCAAAACAGCGTTGTCTTTTTGACCTATGCCTTTCATATTTTTGAGAATCTGAACTAATTTTAACATTACTTTAATGTTATTAAATGCTAGGAAATAATTCTATGTTATTATAAAAACATGTTCTCTGTTCTATGTTATTAAGCGGTGGAAAGATGGGGTCATTTAAGCCAGTTGGAGCTTCCATGTGGTAAATGCAACAGTTGGAGTGGCCACTCGGTGAATGGATGTTGTTGATTTGTCTACTAAGGAGTGTGCTTACAAAAATAGGAATGCGCGAGGGAGATATTCTTTGCTTCTCCCTGATTCTATGCAGGGAATGGATAAACACGATGCCTCTGCAAATGGATTACTTCTTAATGTTGGTTTGTGGTTTGGTTTATGGTTCTCCCAGAAACTCAAGGTGACTTCATTGATAATACTATATTAATATTAATTTGATGATTGATGAGTAGAGTTATAAACAAGGATGGAAAATTTGAGTTTTTGTTATGATTTAGAAATTAAAATGATATGGAATTTGTCATTTGCAAGATTATTTGTAGGAGTATTTATTTCATCATAGAAAAAAAATTGTTATAATTTAGAAATTTTTCCATTTGCGGGATTATTCTCAAGATTATTTATTTTATCATTACAAAATAATTCATTTTCTAAATTAAAGACTCTGCTTACTTGTTACATTCTCTGCTATGGACATATGTTTCTGCAAGCCCAACTTACATGATCCCTATTATTTTGAGAAATGCATCAGACAACATCTACTGCTATCTTCTCTTGGTAAAGTGTTGTTATTGAAAAACATTGGGCCTTTAAGAAATGGATTCAGTTTCTCAGTTATTAAATAGTAAAGTGATTGAAATTATGCAAATTCTTCTTGATGTTCCAGAATTTTAGAGAATGCAGTGTCTGTATTTTTTAATATACTGTTAAAAATTTAGTAGTTGTAGACTATTTTTTCTCCCAAAGCGTATTGTCGGCTTCTTTTGTTTCTCTCTCAATTCCGGCCCACCGGTATGAACAAAAGAATAGAGAAGGGGAAGTCACGTAAGAGGCTGTTGTAACTATGTTAAGAAATTATCATGCATCATAATCTACCATAGTTTTGGTTCTTGGTTTCCTAAAATAACCCACTTCAACTTCTATACTATATCTCCAAATCCCAGTGACCTTAAATGCTACACATAGTTATATTACATTCAGAATCTGGCAGGCTTGAAAAAGTATTTTCATATCCACACTACACACCAAGCTATAAACCCTTGAATATGACAGATACTTCAACCAGTTTGTTACTGTTGTTGCAGTCATTTCCAGCAAAACAGCTTAACCCCATAATATAACATAGTCTTATAGAGTCGGCATCTTCTGGACATATGTTTCTCCAGGCCCAACTTACATGATCCCTATTATTCTGAGAAATGCATCAGACAACGTCTACTACTATCTTCTCTTGCGCAAAGTTTTGTTATTGAAAAACACTGGGCCTTTAAGGAATGGATTTAGTTTCTCAGTTATTAAACATTAAAGTGATTGAAATTATGCAAATTCTTCTTGATGTTCCAGAATTTTAGAGAATGTAGTGTATGTATTTTTTAATATACTGTTCAAATTTTAGTAGTTGTAGACTATTTTTTCTTCCAAAGTGTACTACCTGCTTCTTTTATTTTGTTCTCACTTCTGGTCCACTGGTATGAACAAAAGAACATAGAAGGGGAAGTCACGTAAGAGGCTGTTGTAACTATGTTAGGAAATTATCATGCATCATAGTCTACCATAGTTCTGGTTCCTGTTTTCCTAAAATATCCCTCTTCAACTTCTATACTCTATCTCCAAATCCCTGTGTCCTTAAATGTTGCACATAGTTGTATTACATTCAGAATCTGGCACATTTTCATGAAAATGTATTCTCATATCCGCACTCCACACCAAGCTATAAACCCTTTAGTATGACAGATACTTCAACCAGTTTGTTGCTGTTTTTGCATTCATTTCCGGCAAAACAGCTTAAACCCCATAATATAACATAGTCTTATAGAGTCAACATCTTCTGGAAATTTTATAGTTGTAACTCTCCCTGCCCTACATGCAATCCCTTTCCATTTTTAGGTAACTCCATGCTTTTCAATACTTGATGAAGAAGTAGTTGTGAATACAGAGGCGTAGAAAGAATTAGTAATAGTGAATACAAAGGCGAAGGAAATAGAATTGTTATTTTTGAATATTAAATGTTATGAAAACACTATGTTATGAAAACATGAAGAAACATAACCAGAAGAAGAATTGAAATAGATAATTTATATAATGTTCCTGTAAAGATAACTTACTAGATAAATTCTAACTCTTCCAACTGACTGTTTCAGCTATTAGTAGGTGCCTTCCTCTGTGTCCAATCAACCATCAATAACTTCACCAATAAGATTATTGCTTCACCCATAAGATTCATGCCACATTGTGGAGGGGTGTTCAACAAAGACGCCAAACTCAATACACTTTGATCCTGGAAGACAAGTGCAGACAAGTGTAGAAGAAGGTTAAAGGTTGAGTTGTGGAAGACAAGTGCAAGTTATAGGAAAGCCAAGAAAGCTGAAGCCCAGTTCAGTAAAGCAGGTTACAGGAAAGGAACAAAGCCAAAGCTTAAGCCGGTTACAGCTGAAGCGGGTTACAGGAAAGGAACGTCGAGTTCATAAGTGCATGATCTGAGTTCATAAGTCAATGATCTATGTGGAGTTCATACAAAGCAGCTAATACGTAACTCAGCTGTAGAGTCGACAACAACAACATGCACTAAAGTAGTAGGAACCATCAACAGACATTAAAGAACCAGTAATTCCATCAACATATAGTAGGAACCATCAACGGACATGGCAGAACTAGTAATTCCGTCAACATAAATGGTAGAACCAGCAATTTGAGTTGTAATTTTTCTTCGTGCAATGGAGCACACAACACAGTGGATAAAAGTAGAGGTAGTGCTTTTTATAAGCCATACTTCTTATTTCCATTGCAGTATTCGTCGCACCACCATGCAACGTGTAGTTGTTGTGTTTGTGTCATCATCATGAAAGGTATAGGTGGCAGTTACAAGGTGGTGGCAGTGGAAATAGGTTGTGGCAGTAGAAACTAGGATGAAGGTTTAGGAATAACATTTTTGTAGCATTTAATAACTTTAAACTAATGCTAGCATTACTTAAGATTTGAAATATGTCTTCTGAAATATGAAGGACACAAGTATAAAAAGATGAATATAACCTATGGTTGCCTCCTCCCCGCCTTGGGAAGAGGCCAAATAAGACTGTGAAAGCGATATGAGCCTAAAACTTTAGCAATGAATAATGAGTGGCCAACCTATTCTAAATGGTAACCAACTCAAACTAATGTTAACCCACATTTTTCGATTACTATAGTCACTGGCCATTGCCAAATGGCAGGGACTAATAAATCATACAAGAATTCTGATATTAATAAAAAATATTATTAGAAAAAAACAACACTTTTAAAAAATTATATTTATAATTTTTTCTTTCATATATATTTTCATCTTTAAATTATCATATTTTCATGTTTTAAGGTTGAGAAAATATTAAATATATTTATTTAAAAATATTTATAATTTTTAGTGGAAAAATACTTTTGGTATATTTAATTACTATATAAACCTTTGGAACAAAGAAACATTAATTTTTGTGATTGGTCTTGTCTTTAATTTGATAGATTGGATAAAAGAATTTTAATATTAATAAAAAAAAAAATATTTAAAAAAACAGGAAGTTAAAAAGTATTTATATTTTTTTGGTGGATAGAATTTTTTTGGGTGGGTTAGCATATGAACATCTGGAAAACAATGCATTAACTTTTGTGATTGGCATGATTTCCAATTTGATAGACTAGGTAATAGAATTTTGATATTAATAATATTTTTTTAAGAAAAATGACACATTATAAAATATTTATAACTTTATTTTTATTTTTAACAGATATTTTTCTTTTTTTAAGTACAGAGATATATACCAAATTTTTAATGTTGAGAAAATATTAATATGAATATTTTAATTAATATTAATTAGCCCAATAAGTGTACTTATTTCCATCTTTGGATGTGGTCTTTGGGAATTTTAATTTTTTTAAATGAATGGATATGATTTCATCTTGAATATTCTTGATTATATATCTACTTTAAGGATTATGATTTAACACTTCCCTTTCATCTTGCACAATACAAACTTAAGTAAATATTTTAATTGCATAATTTAGGCTTGTGTGATCCATATTAAATTTATAGAGAAGATTTTTCAGTAAAAATCACATCTTTCTTCATCTGTTGATGTGTTTCGGACCAACAAGTGTGGTTCATCGTTAGGACAAGTTGAAGAACCAAACCATGGCAGCAGTATAAATAGAGAGAGCAGATCATCCAATGACTATTTTTGACCAGGAAACAACTATATTTGACCATGAAACGGCTATATTTGGTTGGGAAACTGTATGGGACCGGGGGATAGGGAAATTCAATTAATTCAAAATTTAGTTTTTTTAACTATAAATATTTTAATATTAAATTTGGCGACATGTTAGGTGGTAGGTGAATTGGTTGTGTTCACCATCATCTGTTCATTTGAATTTCAAGACACTTCAAGATTAACTTCCTTGAGCATTGCCTCTATGGAGCCATCTCTAGTACATTTGGCTTTGGCTAAAAAATACCATATTTTCTATCTCTCTATTCCTTTCTTCATCTATGGTGAGGTCTTCACAAATATAATTCAATATTGAGGTGGCGCATGTAGTTGAGAGGTTTGGTCTCCAATTTGATAAACTAGGTATAATAATTTTGATGTTAATAAAAAAATTATTAAAACACACATACATTTAAAAAATATTTATATTTTTTAGTGGATTCACCCTTTCGGTATATTTGTCTAGTATATGAACATTCAGAACAAAATAAATTAACTTTTTTGATTGGCCTAGCTTCCAATTTGATAGACCAAGTAAAAGAATTTTTTCTTTTCAAAGAAACAATGTTGAAATTATATTAACAAAAATAGGATTTGAACCAAACTATTACAATTATTTGAGGAACAAGAGCTTCCATGATTCCTTGAAGGTTTGGGATAGAGTATGGAGGATTATCGCAAAACCTTACTTCAGAACCCCACAATATAGAAAATTGGATATTTTCCCAACTAAAAAAATCCAAAAGACCCCTAATATCCAAATGTATTTGCATCCCATTATCAAGTTCGATTCATTTTAGCTTCGATTAGATTCTCATTATCCTTGGATATTTATTTTTAATCTTTTATACAACTTGGGTCCAACTCAAGTTTTCTAGACAATCTATCTTATCACCATTATTTGAGTGACTAACATATTCATTCTTTGGAAGCAATGAAGAATCATTCACTTCCACCTGATCCACCTAAGGAGGATTTTTTTCACACTTTCCCTTCTCCATATTTGAATGTTGAACAATAAAATCAACATTAGGATTTCATTCACTACCTCTAACACTATTAGAAAAATCATAGACTTAACAAAGGACCCCATAAACCCTAGACTTCAAAAATATATACATAATCCCTTGCTCGTGTTGGAAAAAATACATAGGAGAAATTGGTAGATCATTAAACATTAGGCTTAAGGAGCATGCTGCTAACATATCTAGAAATAGAACATCAAAATCCGCTCTTTTTGATCATGCTTTCTCCTCCTCACAATACATTTGTATGGAAGACGCCAAGCTTTTCATCAAGGAAGAGAACTACCTAAAAAGAAAAATAAAAGAAGCCATAGAAATCGAAAAAGAGAAAAAACAACATGAATCAAGATGAAGGTCTTATAATTAAAACACCTGGAAACCCTTAGTTAAATCATGCCTCTCACAAAAACCTATCCAATAAATTTAACATTAACTTATAATTTTATTCTTATCAACTTAGATTAATTATTCTAACTAATAATGGATTTTTCATAATAATAAAAAAATAAATTAGTTATGATAAATTAAATCTTAAGTAACATAGAATCAAAATAAAAAATAATCACTATTTCAAGCTTCTAATTAACATAGAATCCTAATTAATTAAATTTAACTCAGTAAAAAAATAAAAAATAAAAACAAAAATCTAATAAACTTAACATTAATTTATTTATAAAATTAATATAAAATAGTTTTTTGAATAAGGTATAAATCTTAATTAATTAGATATTACTATTATGAGATTAATAAATTAATCAATTTATAAAAAGAAAGATCTCTTCACGCATGTAACTTGCATAATAATAAATTATATCCTAAATGTATCTCTTAAGTTAACCTAATAACTTATATTAAAAAATAAAATTGAATTCCTAACAACCAACTCAAGAACACTCCGCTCATCCTTGTATATATCTTTTTATTTCCTTGCCCTAATCCAAACCAATCTTCTCAAGGATTCTGGGCGTTCCCATGAAGATGGACTCACATAGAAGTATGAAATGTTGGGTTTAAAAACTCTAAATAGGTTATTCCAAAAGCAAAAAAAAAATCAATAATAGTCGTTTTTACAAAAGATTTAAGTGGAGAAGTTGATTCGAATTGCATCATTATATTGTTTTTCATCCATCTTGATGGATTTGGTGTGGAAAAAGTGGAGGAATCATCTCACGGGACCATTTTTATTGGCGAGACTGAGTTTGGCGAAACAATGTCTAAAACCTTCCGTGAGAATTTTTTAGGCATCAAACGACATTTTTTTGGGGTAAAACTATTTTTCTTTAACAAAACACCTTTTCATGCTATTCTAGAGATAAATAAATTTCCAATCGTGCAATAAGTGCATCATTCATAGTCTGTATGCAAATTTTATGCCACTCAAAAGTTGACGTTTCAGTTTTCACACCTATAGTTCGGGAGGTGTCATGCCAGACCCCATTATTCATGGAAAATGGGCTAGCTGCGTGTTTGTTCTTTAAAATACTCTAGAAGAGTCTATTTCGTAACTCTGGTTAAGAGTTGATGTAGTCAAAATTAACCACTGGTAGGCTATCGGGTTGTGTTATAACTGGGCCACTAGGAGGAAGAGCCATTCCATTCTTTTGAGATAATTTTGTTCCATAGCTGAGAAAACATAGGCAGGAGAGAGAGCAGGTAGAGCACACGAAGATGATTTGTGCACTGTGGCATTCCACTGGCCACAATCATTACATCTATGTAGCTACAGCCATATTTCCAATTAGAGAAAGAGAGTGAAATGACCTCACGTTTAAACTCGGTTTTCTCCTGAAAGGGTTTCCCAGAGAGAATATCTTGTGTCTTTTGGGTGTGTGATTATTTTTTCTTTCTATACTTTTATGCATAATTTATATTCACATGCATGCACTCATTATTGTTAAATCCAAAGATCTTAAAGTTTAATAAACTGTAATAATGTAGAATGTTCAGAGCTTTAATATAATATTATTTTATATGTTGTGATGAACTATCCAGTGGAATACCAATTGCATTTTATGGATCGTTTGGTATTAGAGGAGGCTTCTTTCAATATTTGTGGATATTTGCAAGAGATGTAGGTCATCGGGGTCAAAAATTGTAAAACCCTTATCATGGCCGATGAATATATAAATGAACCTTGTGATCTTGCAGAGGTGAGGTTTTCACGACTTGAACAACATGTCGTGGATATAAACCACAATGAAAACCTCCTCATGGCGGTTGTAAGTAATAATATGGGGATATTTGGAGAAGGTGGAGGTTCAAATGCAAAGGAAAAATTAGAAGGGGAATGAGGAGATCTAAATGTTAATTTTAACTAAGTGATTAACACTTTTTTAACTAATCATGTCCTATGGTTTTCCTTGTTAAACTTTTATTATGTTCTTTATGGATGAGAGTGACGTAGAGAAAAATTTCATGTTAAAATAAGTAATGAAGTTGTTATGTTAGTTTATTTTAGTTGACTACATAGAAGTGATGGACTAGTGAGGTTGTTGTGCTACATCCTTGCTGGGTGATTAACTAAATTTTTTTCTGTAATATTTTTAGATGGGTGGATGTCAGATGAGGATGTGCTAGATGCTCCTTGGGTGATCATAAAAGAGTTTTTATACAAGAACCAAATTTATTATGTCCCTAATGACACCCTTCAGTATGACATTTACCCCTTTGACTTAGAAAACATTGCTTTATTTTAAAATCATAGTTACTTGTTAGTGGAATCATGAAATGGAGACCAACGTAGACATGTTTTGGCTGGTTTTAGCTTTTTAACATTTAATATTCTTAGCATTTGGAGACATCTTAAATATTCCATTATGGTTATTCAACTTCCTGATTGTAGAATATTGCATCACTAGTATGTAAAATGATAATCCATTTTTCATGTAAATTTGTCAACACTTGATCTGGTTGTGAAAAAATCTTTTGATTAAAATTTTGTAAGGAATGATACCATCATGGTAGTGAGACCAAATATTGTACTAACTTTTCAGTTGCGTATTTATCAACTCTAGGAACATGTGGCATTGACCACATCATATTCTCGTTATTGTTAGATTTTGTTAGGGTTTTAGTGGAGGTTATTCATTGTTTACTCCACCCTAGTATAAATCTAGCATTTTATTGTTATTTTATTATAATGGAAGTTGTTATCACTCAGGTTGTTCCCTGCCTCCTAGAGGGAATACGACCGAGGTAACCACTAACCAATCTTTCAGTTGCAGGTCTTAGCCTACCTGCAACTAGAGAGGGCTCTCTCTGGTTGCTGGTAGGCTAGGACCTGTAGCTGAAAGATTGGTTAGTGGTTACCTCGGCCGTATTCCCCCCAAGAGGCAGGGAACAACCTGAGTGATAACAGAAGTTGAGCTTCTCTCCTATATATCCCATATAATATAGCCTCATCCTCATTTAAATTTATGGTTGGATTTTGATATATCTTTCTATTTTGGAGCCCAATAGACATATCTTTCATGGTGGAACTTGAAGTGTAAGGGTTTCCTCCCCGTTCAATGTGTGGCATCCTTCTTCCTATTTATCATGTTGCTAATGGGTTGTAGAATAACCTATAAATTTTTCATTAGGGCTATAGAAAGGCAAATCGGCCTCATTGGAAGGGTCTTATGTTAGAATTGTATTCCTATATCCTCCTTTGATGTTTTATGCATGACTGTATTACATTAATCAGATCATATCTTCAAACTAAGAACTTGTAATACTTCATTATATGCGACACACCCTAGTTTACAATGTTTTGATGTTGCACCACTCTTTGGACATCCTCCCTGATTCTACATTAGTTTTCAGCATGTTAAAGTAAATTTGTGGCATGTGCATGTAGTCCTTATTTCCATAACCTTTCATGAACTAGCTGCTTTCTGGAACTAGCCTCCCTTGACTCCATTTTCCTTGGGGATTGTAACTAGTCTTTATGTCCTCCCATGATCCCTCCTTTATAATATACTACAACACAAAAAACAATTTTGTTGAAGCTACTCTTCCAAACCACCTTATTTTGTCTAAGTTTTAGTATTTCTATCCTAGGGAAGCCTCCCTTGAGTTGGAGAAGTGGCAACCTAATGTGTAGAGAGGGATTCATTGAGGTTATAGTGGGTGACCCCTCTAATTTGTAGTTGGACTATGTTTGTTCTTTGGGGCTTTAATCATACATGCTAGGTGAAGTTGTAATAGAGGGCACATGCATGTCTCCAACATGCATGCACCAACCTCCTTTTTTTTATTTTAGTTATTTCTAGAATTATAAAGTTGTTTCCTATCTATAGCTAAGTAATAATTCTTAAGTAGGAAAGTGCATGAGTTAGAGGTTTTTCCTAATTTAGAAGATGGTGAAGATATCTAGGAGTGGGGCACATGATTTAGTGCATGTAGTACCTCGCCATGGGTGTTCTATTCTAGGAAATTGGCATAGGTTGGGGCTTTAGGTGATCTATTATATACGCCCTAGTCCAAGAAATATTGATCAAGTGATCCAACCGAGGGAAATTTTTTTTGAGACTATTGATGGAAGGATTTCCAATAAATATTACAAGAACAAAATGAGAATCGTGATGAATAATTTCAGGCATAAATGCAAAAAATTAATGACCCAAGTTCAAATCCAAGGTAAAATCAAGGAAATCTTGACATTCAAGGTCAAATCCAAGGTCAAAATTTTTGTCTACACTACATAATAGTTTGCCTCACCAATATAATTCAAATTGGGCATATGCTAACATGGAACTAACCAATTTGATAATAAGTTTGGTGACAAATCACTAATTTAATGCCTTGGGCTTGGGTTTATTTGAATTGGTTGTTTTAGAAGTTTCTTTAGGAAACACAGAGGAACACTTCTCCATTTCACACTGTAGACTTGTTTGGGTTAAAATTCGTTATGAACATCTGACAATATTGAAAAAGTTGCACTGAAGGGAGTAGTTTTCCTATGTTTAGGAGCTAGGTATGAGTTTTATTTGTTGTGAGGTTTCCTTTTGCAATATTTCAGTTCTTCATTTTGGCTTAGTGCTTCCTAGCCACCACAGGTTCTTTAGACCTTGTTTGTTCATTATTACCAGGGGTGATACTAGAGCTATCAGATATTCCATTGCACATGTCCCTTCCTCTATGTTGCATACATGACTATCATTTTTATGTCCCTAATAGGGAAAAGGTCCTCATTTTCATATATAATTTTTCATTGAACTTGCACAGGTTCCATAATCCAACTATCTTATTTTCAATGCTTGTGATATTGTTGGCCATATGATTTGTGTGTTTGTAGATGTGATTGAATTTTGTGCAATGGAAGGAATTTCAACATTTTTTGGATGTCTACTTGCATATTGGATGGATAAATTCCATTTGGATTACCTTTCCTCAAATCATTTTGAAGTGGAATCTTCAAGTTTGTCTATTATCAAATACAAGTCCACTTTAATATCCTATTGGTTATTTCCAAGATGTGGGGTTGCATTAGACATTTTCTAGTTGTGAGTTTATTTCCACTACAATTAGATTTCTCCATGTTTCTAGTACATCTGAAAAATTTCATTCCCCTGTGATTTGTAAATAATCCTCAATTGGTTGAGGGAAAAGCATTTCCCCTTAAGGCACCCAAAAATTTAGATTTTGAAGGGTGGGGTAGGGGATGCCCTAAAGAAATATCTGGGATATTTAATTTTTGTGTTGGTTGAATGCAATGTGAGGCTTTGATTGTGGATATAACAAATATTAGATCATCATGGTGAAACTTTGATTCATTTTCATCTTTAAGGAGTAGGTCCTTAGCTGTGCATCGTTGATGTAGTTTCACTGATCCCTGTTATGATTTCTTTGCTGGAGAAATGCAAATCCATGTGGCATGTGCACATATTTTTAATATGAGAACATTTTCAATGAAGTTAAGCTCATTTACAACATCCAAGAAATGTTGATGAAGTGATCCAACAAGTGAAAAATGTTTTTGAGAGTATTGGTGGAAGGATTTCCATTAAATACTATAAGCACAGAATGAAAATCTTGATGAACAACTTCAGGCATAAATGAAAAAAATTAATGACCCAAGGTCAAACTTTTGGTCTACATTGTATACTAGTGTGCCTCACTTAAGATCATTCAAACTAGGCATATGCTGACACGGAACTAGTCAATTGCATAGAAACTTGGCTGATCACTGGCTGATGTAATGCCTTGGGCTAGCTTTTATTTAAATTGATCGTTTTGGAAGTTTCTTTAAGAAACACAAAGGAACACTTCTCCATTGCACACTGAAGACTCGTTTGGGTTAAAATTTGTTATGAGCACCTATCAATATTAAAAAATCTACACTGCATGGAGTATTTTTCCTATGTTTATGTGCTAGGTCTAAGTTTTTTTTATTGTGAGGTTTCCTTTTACAATATTCTAGTTCTTCATTTTGTTTTATGCATTCCTAGCGACCACGGGTTCTGCAAACCTTGGTTGTTCTGCAAACCTTGGTTGTTCAATATTGCGAGGGGTGATACCAGAGCTATGGGATATCCCATTTCACATGTCCCTTCCTCTATGATGCATACATGACTACCATTTTTAGGTCCTTAATAGGGAACAGTCCTCATTTTCCTATATGATTTTGCATTGAACTTTCACAGGTTCCATACTCCAACTAGCCTATTTTCAATGCTTGTGATATTGGTGGCCATGTGATTTTCTTGTTTGTAGATGTCACTGAATTCTGTGAAGTGGAAGGATTTTTAGCATTTTTTGGATGACTGTTGGCATCTTAGCTGTCTTAATACGATTTGGCTGACCTATTCTCAAATTATTTGAAGTAGAATGTTCAAGCTTGTCTATTAATAGATACAAGTCCCCTTTAATAGTTCGTTGCTGATTTCCAAGACTCAAGGTTGCATTAGCCATTTTTTGGCTATGTGTTTTCTTCCATTAGATTTAGATTTCTCCACGTTTTTTGTACATGAAAAAAAATTCATGCCCTCATGATTTGTAAATAATCCTCCAGTGGTTGAGGGAAAAGTATTTCCCCTTGAGGCCCTCAAAAAATTCAGATTTTGAAGGGTGGAACAGAGGATGCCCTAAAGAAACATCTGGGATCTTTCATTTTGGTGTTGGTTGAATGCAGTGTGAGGCTTTGATTGTAGATATAACAAATATTATATCACCATGGTGCAACTTTTATTTTTATTCATCTTTAATGACTATATCCTTATTTTTGCATTGTTGACGCAGTTTCTCTAATCCTTGTTATGATTTCTTTGCTCGAGAAATGAAAATCCATATGTGGAAAGTGTGCATCCTCTTAATGTCAGAAAATGTTCAATGAAGTGAATCGCATTTACAACATTTGACGTGGTTTCACTAATACTCGTTATGATTTATTTTCTTGATAAATGTGTATCCAAATGTGGCAAGTCTAAATTTTCTTAATATGAGAAAATGTTCAATGAAGTGAAGCTCATTTACAATTCTCAACTATCAAAGCTCTTGCAAAATTTCCCATGACTTTTACCTGGTCCCAACTCCATTTACATGCATGTGTGCCAAAATAAGCATGTGCATAGGTGAAGAAAATGTGCTTGGAGGGACTAGAACCCTGGTGGGGGTAATGAGAACCATACTTTCACTGCCCTGGCAAGTCACTGTTAACCTGTCATGGTTTTTGGCTAAATATGGACAACAACATGTTCTTTATTCTCAGAGAGGTGGCGTAATGTTTAATCCATATTTTACACATGATGAATCTAATGTGTTTAGGATATACACTAGCCTTACAGTCTACTTTATTATGGATTGAAAGGCTATGACAATTAAAATGCAATGCTGGACTTTTTATCTATACACATGTTTTAAAAAATATAGTGTGCAAAACTATTCTAGTTGTGATTGATTGTGTGAAATTTTCTTGATATATGTATTTGCGATTGTATGCAATTTTTTGGATATATTTGGTTGTGAATGCCTGATTTTTTTTTTCATTTTCTTGATAAAGTTGGTCAGCAATATGCTATTTATTCTGAAAGAGTTGGAGTTTTGTTCAATCTAGTTTCCACATGGTGTATGCATTATGGTTAGGATATATGCTTGTATTACAACCTATTTTTTATGATTTGAAGGGCCACGACAACTACTACATAATTGTTGTAATTTATTGATTGTTAATTTTTTTTCTTTATATTTTGTCATTCGTGTAAGTGAAACACATATTACTTGTTTAATACTAATTCAGCTTGTAGGTGTGGTTTCTAGCGGAGAATACTAATATCTAGAAATAATAAGATTTAGCATGATGCAAGTTTGCAAGCCTTGAAATAAATTATTTTCACTGTTTATTTCATCTATTTTCTGCTAGTAAAATTCTTTAATTGGAATAAATGGGTGGTTTCTTTTCTTTTTCATGGAATCTTTATGGCCACAATTTCTACTTGAAGTGCTTCCAGAAATGGATGGGACAGGGGAAGAAAAACTATGCAAAATGTTGATCTCCTATTCCCTCCAAAATGGCCTCTCAACTGAGAATTAGTGCATCCCTTTTAATATCTATCCATATGGAAAAGGTCGCAACAAATGCAGGTGAATCCCAATATGAACCTCTGAAAGTTTATAGGTACATGCAAAATCAAGACAAGCCTGATAAAGCTCTTATGACTAAACATAGAAAACACAAGGGTTTATAAAATGCAACTAGCTGATGAAGTTGTTACTGTTCCACCATATTAGTATGGTCCAATACTTTAGAGAATGATCTAGAATGAAACCAAGGTATGTCTATAGGAGAATGTTGGGGAGACATAATAGAATGCAGGTAGTGGGGTGCAAATCTTCCTCATGTTGCTAGTATCTCTGGGTAGTCTGATTATGGTGCTCAATGTGTAGCACTGTCTGGTGGGTATGAGGATGATAAGGACCATGGTGAATGGTTTCTTTATAATGGAAGGTGTGTAGCTTCTTATTTTGCTTAAAACTACACATCTAGGAATGGTTAGTGAAAGCACAATCTGCATGATTTTATGACATATAAATGATTTTCATTATTGTTATTGATTTTTTATTAATAAAAATTCCAATGATACTAAAATTACTTCCATTTTTTGGTATAATAGTTTCTCTGATAAAAATTTATGACTTCTTTATGTTAGAGAAAGATTTCGGCGAAAATCACATGGAATGTCATTTTTCGACGCGTTGCGAACCAACCAGTGTGGTTCATCGTCAGGACAAGTTGAAGAAACAGATCCAGCTTAGCATGTTATATAGACCGAGCAGAGCCTCCAACGGCTAGTTTGACCAACCGCTAATATTTACCAAAGGACCAGGATCAAAATAATAATTTATCAGTAAATAACCAAAAAATAAAGGTCAATTATTATTAAAAGAAAAATTAGTTGCAACGGACTGCTTAATAACAATCACAAATTAAATAAATAAATAAATCGATATAAAAAAACCTGAAATAAATACACAAACAAATAAAATAAAAATAAAAATGAAATCAGATAATAATAATTAAATAATAAAATAAATAACTCGATATGAATAAGAATTAAAACGTGAATAAATAAAATTAAAAATAAATAAAATAAAAAGAATAACAATAGTCAAAATAAAATAATAAAATAAGTAATAATAAATTAATTAATTAATTAATTACTAAAAATTAAAAATGAATAATAATAATAATAAAGATAAAACAATAATAAAGCACGAAAATGAAAATGAAATAATTAAATAATAAATAAATAAAATTGAATAACTAAAAGAGGAATAAAATCTAACTGAATGAATAAAAATAAAAATAATAGTAAAAATGAATAAAATAATAAATAAAATAAAATAAATTAATTAAACTAAATTAATAAAAATTAATAATAATAATAATATTAATACTAATAATAATAATAAATAAAATAATTAAAAATTGAAAATTGATAATAATAATAATAAATGTTAAAAGTGAATAAAAATAATAACTATAATAACAAAACACGAAAAATAAAAAATGAAATAAAATTGAATAACTAAAAGGGGATAAAACATAACTGAATGAAATAACAATAATAATAAAATAAATAACTAAATAAATTAATAAAAATTAATAATAATAATAATAATAATAATAATAATAATAAATAAAATAACTAAATAAGAAAAACTTAGGTGTATAGAGTAATGTATACAGCTAAATAATATAAAAATTGCGTGTTAAAGAAAAACAATATAAGAAGAAAGGAAATAAGTTATACCGAGGCCCTAAATAAACATAGGAAAGGCGATAAAAATAATGATAATGACATAAATAAATAAGGGAAACAAAAACCAAAGAGGACGGAAAACATGACTAGGAGGAGAGGGCTGGGACCCAACACCTACTGACTTTCCAACCATCATCTCTATTGAGATTGCTGGGTCTCTTTTCAATCTCCAGCGCTTCCCTGAATTTTCTATGATGGAAATGCGGAATCTTAGCAATAACACTGTTTTCTTCGATACAAACATGATGATTGGTTTTCTCCGCATGTTCAGCCAAAGCGGAAGACTTAAATCTCCTATGCTTCAGATCCGGTGCGTGCTCACTAATCCTCTGATTAATGGAACGACCAGTCTCCCCAATATAGGGGTCCCACAAGAACAAGGGATCAAATAAACACCTTTCATATCTTTAGGGTCGATGGGATCCTTCACCGATCTGAGAGACGAACTGTTAATAGTGGTGGACGAGATCTTAGTGGAAACAAGAGAATACATAAGGAGTAGTCATCTGATTAGAAGTTTGATAAATCTAATGAGGCATTGTGAGCTAGTTGTAATATGGGTTATCGATTCTGTGTTGTCAGGTGATTTTGCAATTTTCTTAGTTGGAAACTATGATAAAGCATGATATCTACATGTGTACTTTAGCTGAACATCTAGCCCTAGGCTACAATTCATTCATTATGCGGCTAACGTAATTCTAATTTGGATGTTTGTAAGTTGGTCTCAGGTCTCATAAGGAGAAGTGTTCATATTATCCATTAGAAAGTGGTGTTAGGTTACAAGTATGATGGCATATATATTAATATAATTGAAAAATGTTGGAATAAGAAAGGAATTCAGACCATAATTATTAGCTAAATGGGGACCTTTGATTGAAAATTGTTTTTTCCAACTTGTATTATGAGAGATCTTATCCTTTTTGCATAGGTTTTATGTTTAAAATAATATGGCTTAATTTCTTACTCTGTGTCTAATTCCACATGGAATTCGTAATTCTGGTTTGTATAGGATTTGGTATCAAACACTTAGTTGTGGTTCTGAATCTCGTATTCATGTTGAAAGTTTTTGTATACAATTGTGCTTTTCATAACTTCACCGTATTATGTCAATCTTTTCTTGATTTGAATTTTGACCTTGGGTTTTTCTAGAAAATCACGCAGTGTGCCATTGTTTGGACAATATCATGTTACATTAAAATCCATTCCTTAGTTACTTTATGGCTCTTGTTTTTCCACCCCATCAAGCCCTTGAAAATTGGGCTCAGAAACAAGGAATTATTTACAAGGATTTTGTTGACCCGTGTTAGAAGAGTAATTAACCTACACCCACATCAAATGACCACAACAAATGGGTTTTACTATTTATTTTATATATTTTATATTGTTTTATATGTAAGTGAGACAAGCATGCAAACATTGACAACTTTTTCTTTGGACATAACATTTCTATGTGCTATGGTTTTTTCCTTTGAGGGGAATGACATGTATTTGTTGAAAGTTATAGGCACAGATTGTTGTTGACTGGTTGGTATTAAGTTTTACCTTTAGAAGAAAAAGGGGACATTGTCATTATAGTTAAATAGTTGTTTTCTTGAATTCCATGTCATATCCTTATTGAAATTCACCTTTCTTTGTCATTGTTCGACAGTGGTCTCTACAAAAATCATATTCAAGGAAGTAATCTAGAGGAATTTGGAAATATAAAGAGCCTTATAAGCATGGACTTGTATAACAACAAAATTAGGGTTAAATTCATTGATTATTGGGGAATTTGAAGGCACTTGTATTTTTGTAAGTTTTCTTTCTATTATGTCTAAATGGTCATCATGGGAACATCCAAATTGGGATTATAATTTTTAAAGATAATGTATCAGATAAAAAATTGAGGTCCTCCCGTTCTCTTTCATTTTTCATATCAAATGATTACTTTTTGATGCTTGTATGTTAATTATTGAATGAACACTTTAACAATAATACATTAACTAGACAAATCCCCAAGGAACTTACTAAAATTTTAAACCTTAATGTCACGAGGTCGATTTATTGTACATAATCATTGTTTGTTTTCTTGTTTTTCATTTTCCTATTTACATGTAACAATCGAATATAAATTACTCCAACTCTTAATGGTTTATTTTTGTGATTTGATTTTCACTTGCAAGTATGTCTCCAATAATAAAATTTGTGGGACTATTCTAATAACTATACCATTTGAACACTTTCCAATGACAAAGTGAGGATCTTTCTCTTAGCATTTTTTTCACAATTATTTTGGAAGAGTTTTTAACAAGAGTGTTTTCACTTTAATGATTATGGTATCAACTTGGTCATGTATCCAAGATTGATTCTCTCTATGGATTTCCTGGCTCTATGCTTTTCTACCACATTAAATATTTGCTTTGCTATTATTTAAGAATCGCGGATGCAAAATACGTGAAAACGCAACATAAACTTTCATAATGAAACTTTATATTATACTATATTATAGAATTTGAAATATAACGAGATGATTTTGATGAATTCCAAATAATCTAATCCTCATTTCAAAGAAATTCATTTGTATTTCCATAACCCTATTTGTGTTCTCTGTGAATATTAGTTGTGCATGTTAAAGTACTATCACCTCAATTCAATCCTACATTTTCTTCCTTATTACCAAAGAATTTAGATAACTAAAATAATTACAACATTTTCTTAAATCATCTAGTGGAAATTATCTATGACATATTTTTTTTGCTTCTAGGTAGCATGAGGACCCATCTCCATTACTATGGTTTACGGTTGGAAACATCCTCTTTATGTGGGAATTTTCATGTAGAACATGGGATGTTTTTACCTATCCCAAGGATGGTTGAGGAATGTCCTTGCTGTCCATCAACTATCATGGGGATGTTGAAAAGTCCTCAAGGTATTTGGGGGACTTCTCTTCCTGATCAACTCCCCTAATGAAGGATTGGTTCATCAACTCATGCACTTCTTGGTATCTTGTAACCATAACCAACAACCCTCCCTTTATAAAATATAACACGTCTTAAAATTTTTAAAAGAAAACATTAAAAAATCGGCCAACCTAAACTAAACAATGAGCATTAACCCAAAGCCTAATGCAAGAGCTACCTCAAGTTTCAATTAACTTGCAGCCTTTAGGATTTTCCTTTGTTTATATAGAACATTCCATGCTATTCCAATTTCCAAATTTTTTAATTTGAAAGAGTAATAAGTGTGGAGACTTTAGGTTGAATTTATACTTTTCTTGAACCTAAATTTGGTCACTAATTGAAGAGGAAGCCTCATTCTAGCAATCATAACCAATCAGAATGCATGTGAGAATACGAAGCCAGCGATAGACAACATAGATTTTTACAATCCAAATTGCTCCCACTATAAGGATAATCGTTGCTTGGGTTTCCCTACCTTATGTTGCATTTCAAGTAAACCATAGGTGAGTAGTATAAATAACATAAGGACTAGATCTCTAGGGACCGTATACATTCCATTCTGGATTAAGAAATGTGGTCCCTACAATGTTGCAAGGGGTTTTGATTAAACATGGAGAACATGTGTCAAGTATGTGTTGTGGAAAGTTTTGAATGAAAAATATGCTATAATTTTTATCTTGAAGTATTTCCATATCTAGCCTTAGTTATCAAATTTCCATAATTCTCTTAAAATGAACTATTGACTCTTATGTGTCACCTTAACTCAGGATTTCGCAATTTTAAAAGGTAAATATGTTCTTCATTCTTCATTTGACATGGCTTTTAAGACCTTTTGATTATTTTTCAAATTTGCATGCTGCTTTCCATTCCCTTAATGAAGATTTTTTGATAAGGACCATGCATTGTAACTACACCATGCCAATGAATAATACTTGTTTTTAACGTGCTCTCTAGATTCACGCATTTATGATCCAATGCTATTAGCATCACAATGATATTAATTACTATAAATAATGACTTGACTAGATTGAAAAAGTTGCACCGCCTACCTTGGTAGTACATCATCCTATCCTTGATCAAGCTAATCATTTTCCACATTGACTTGGTTAAGATTCATCTGAAATAAAACTTGTATGAAGTTTTGTTAGTGGGAGTGCCTCAATATTGAAGGTTGTTAAAGTTTTCATTTCAAAGTATCAAAAATAAACTTGTGTAAGTTTCTTTCTTGTTCTGATTGTTAGCGGTTGAACTACCACTTTCATTTTTGTGGAAAATGCTTGAACATGAGTTTTTTTTGTAACTTCATATTTATGCAGCTTGCAAGATTTGTTGTAAAGGTTTTGGATGAGCTGGGTGGAAAGAATTCATGGCCATGTTCCAGATTGTCCAAACTTGGCCCATCATTAGGAAATCAAATATACCCGTGCATCAAAAGAAAGAAATAAAATGAGAAACATATTAATAAATTTTGAACTTTCACTACTATTTTTATGTTTCAAGAAATTTTGAAATGTTACTTAGATCCATTGGAATTTAACTCAATGTGTACAATTTCCATGAGTAAACTTGTTCTACATGTACACTCCTTTGGATGCAATAGTCGTTGAATTCATTATCCCCTTGAGTACCATGGTTGCATATCAATTATCAATCCACTACTTGTTACCTCCAGGATCTACACACAGATTCAAAATTCTTCTAGTATTATTGGAGTAGGGTACCAAATATAGATTCTGAATTACTTTTACGAGTTTGGCATATTTCATAGATAAGATAAACTAACCTACATGACCTGTTTGTATTATTGTTGATGGTTCTCAAATAAAATTTCTATGAACCCTTATGCACATATATGAAAATCTAATATCCATGTCAGTCGACTCATGATCTATCATGGGGAAATCCATTCCAAAAATAACTATCATTGGCTACTTTCTTAGGGTGGATGGTTCCATGTACACTTTTGATTTCTATGTTCCTTCTTATTTTGGTGTTTGTTAATACTGATAGCCTACACTGTGCTTCTACTTGTAGCTTTCAAGACTAGGAAATTCTGGTATCTATGGTTTATTCTTACAAAAACCATGACCAACTTCTCTGAATTATTCTAGCATTCCTAATCTACCCAATTTAGATTCTTCATGTACAGAGGCATCACTATAGATGATTACCAAAACAATATGATAATTTAGGTGGCCTGTGAATTGTGCCATTTTGGCAGTAAAATCATCTTGAAGCCAATATAAAATGATCAAAACATCTTACAACCTTTGAAACACATTTTTTTCCATTTTAAATCATATAGACAGAGATTTCAATAGAAACTACAAGGAGCGGAAGATAAAACCAATAAGTGGAGACATTGCTGCTATTTTGAGTTCATATATTGTATGTCAGTTGTTGAATTTCGGAAGTATTTCCCTCTAATCATTTGTACTTTGGAATAAAACTCGTTTATTAACTAGGTTGTTTTCAAGACTTGCTTAGCTGTAAATAATTTCAGCATGCAAAATTAGGGGTGTTATCTAGGCAATTCAACAACGGCATGAAATCTGAATTTGTCGATTCATCATGCCCTCTTTGTCTATTTATATTGTACTTAATTAGGTGAAATTGGACTTCCTTTTTACTAAAAAGATACATTGCAACAACGTTTTTATATACTTTAGCTTAGTTGGTGAAATTTGGAAGTATTTTCCTCCTGTGCAAAAGGTGAGATTGCGTGATGTGCACAAAGAAATTGGATGAGTTCCACAACCCTCATAATCCTCTCTTGGTTTCTTGTAAGTCCACAAGATATAGTCTCGTTAAATGAGGTCACTCTATTTAGCTTTAAAATTCTATCTATTACACTTTTCTTATTATTTGAATGTACAAAGTTATTAAGACTATTTTTATAAGGTTTCTTTTTCCCCTGTTCCTAGGACTTTACATGGCACTAGGATTGAGTCTTGTAATCTTGATTCTTAGTGTGTATTCAAATTTCGGAGCTTTGACAAGGGGTGGTTTAGATGATAAACTATATTGTGACATGCATAGAAAAAATTGATCTATCATTGAAGTACCCAATTGTTGGTTGTAATTATCTCAAAGAGTTTGGAATAAAAGGAAAAAAACATTGAGTAGGAATTCATTTTTTGCAAGCTCCTTGCAATGTTGTTTCTTATATTTGAGTACAATGAAAAATCAGTTGAAAAAGTGGGTTAAATAGATTTCCAAGATAAAATTTACAATCTACCTTTCTAGTTTGTTCTAGCTTTCAATTTCCTCACAACTTAGAAGTTGGATTTAACCTACAGGGGACCTTTACAAGTATGAATTTCACAAGTTATGTTTCATCACAGTTCAAACTTGTAGGTCATAGTTTATTCCTATCATATTGACAAGTGAGCTGACCATCATGGCATATGAAAGAAGCCTAGTATATAAATGGAGGAAACGTGTGATGTCTAGAACTCTATTCTACAGTCTTAGGGTTTCCCTATATTAATCTTTGTCATGGGTTTCTGAGTGCAAATCAACTAGGGTGCAACCACCCCACCTAGGTAGAGAAAGATTAGATTTACACTTGTTGCTTAGGGTGTGTATCCAATGTCATATATATAGTTCCCTCCTACTGTGAGTGTCACAATTAATGTTGTTGACATTGTGTAAGAGAAACTATTCCATATATATATATATATATATATATATATATATATATATATATATATATATATATATATATATATATATATATATATATATATATATATATATATATATATATATATATATATATATATATATATATATATATTATACCTCAATCTCATAATCGCTCTTAGGGAGTCAGGTCACCTTAGTGATCACACACTTTGGTTATCAGTGGATAAGGATGGGTTTGTTATAGGACAATTTTTCCTGCAGTTAAACTTGCATATTTATTTACAATTACTTGATGACATCCTTATCCCGGTGACAGAGTTGCACCTATGTTTAAGTCCATGTTTGCCTTTGGTGATTCTTTTGTCAGGTCATTTTCCTATCTTACCTCCAGAGCCATTCATTTTTTCTCTTCTTTTGTTTAGTGCCAATATTTAGTGTCTCTACTATGTGTCAGTGAAAATGGTATGGTATGGAATTATTTTACCAAATGTTTCAGTGGAGGGAATATTTTATACTCAAATTTGATTGCATACTCATTGTATTTGGAAAAGCCCTGTGTGAAACTTTACATTCTTCTTTCTTCACTGAGTTGCAAGCCTTGCCACTATTTCCTATGTTAAGATGATTCCATGAGTGATGTGGAAAATGCTTGGCAATAAATTATTTGAGCTATTTTGTTGGGTGGTGCTTTCCTTTTTGCTTGTCTTTCCAACCTTCTTGATTTAACTTCAAATTCAACCAATGTCTAAAAGATGGTAGCTCATCATCTCAACCCTTGGAAATAGGAAATTATCAAGAAGCATCTAAAATCATTTGAATTTTCTCATAAAAAAAAATAGTAGGCCTTCATCCTAACATAAATAAAAGCAAATCCAAACTCCAAACTTGCATAATTTTTTCTAAGCTTCTTCCTTGAAGTATCTTTTTTATAGCATTGCATTTTGTATAACATGTTCTCTATTGGTTTTTTCTTTAAGAAATTATTTTTACATTATATATTCTCTATTGGTTGTAGTGGCATGGTCTAACAATTGAGTGCTTTGTATACAATGCTTCTCAAGGACTATTTTTACTGTCTTAAGGCCTAAAAATCACACATTTGAGCTTACGAGTAGTGTATTCCCTAGGTACTCAAACTAATATGAAGGGCGTGGATAATTGTTGTAAGAAAAATTAAATAGAGTAGAGTGATTGAAATTTTAAAGAAAAATAGAGATATTTGTTAATCCTCCCCCAATCCTTGACTCATTAGGATGTTTCTAGTGATGTTGTTTCTCACTACTATCTGAAAGGATTTGCTAATTAATAGATATCCATTTTGTATCTAAGTAGTCTCAAAATTTTGCATATCTTTTAATTTAAAAATTGCATGATAAATTTTATCAATTTGGATTTGGAAATTTATAATATTTAGGAATCTATCATATCTAAATGTGATCATTTCTTTAATTTTTTTCAAATATTTTCCAGCAAGGATTGTAATTACTAATATCTGTATCATTTTTAATGTTCCTTCCTTGAGGTATGGATGTGTTGGTAATTTAGAATAAAACTGACCAATCTAACCTCAAAGGCAGGTGAACTAACAACTTTCAGACATAACTAACATCTCCTTCAAGTCGATATTAGTCTAAAAATTTTGACAACTATGCTTCTAATAGGTGTGTTCTTTTTGCAACTGGAAGTGAAAAATATCTGGCAAGGATGAATTTTGAAAAAATTGTGCCTCCAAGTTTCTTATTGACCATTACTCACCAATAGGATGAGGATTGAGGTTGGTTGAATATTTCAACCCATATAACATAGATGAAGAACTTGATTTCCCTTTTGAATAGTTTTCCTTTTTCATGTCTATGTGATATTTCAAAACTAGGTTTTAGGAACCTACCATAGCATTCAAAGAGTATCATTCATACATGTAAACGTTGTTACATGTGGTTTATTGTGTGCTCCATTCACATTCATTCACCAATCATACTACTTTGCGATTGTTGGCATTGATTTGGATACATCCAACTTCACTATAGAAATCTAACTTCATTATAGGAATTCTGAGTGCTTTCATACACTCTTCTTCTTCATCAACTTCAAATATGACACCATTTGAAGCATTAATCAAATCACCATATTACCAATACAAAAATTGTTGAATATATTTTGCTCACCTTTTCTATCTATCATTTCACTTTATTTTCCATTATTGTTATATGGTAACTCCTTTTTCATGTCTTCAATCCTTTTCCTCCCTACTTGAACATCTAAACTAACAACCTCATCAACATCCATTCTTGTGATATTGACATTTTCACCCTTTTGTGCTATGTGCAGATCATTATGTAATGGGTGCCCAACATTCTACACTTCCTACTCAGAAATCAAATGATTTTCTAGTGTCAAGCCAACCATATGATACCTTATCTAGGTTTTAATTATCATTGAATCTCATATCCTTTCTCACAACAACTTTATTTTGCAAGGTTTTAAAAGCCTATAGCCTTTTATATGATCAATTATTTTTCTTGAAGATGGACCTCTCTTTTGGGGTCTAGAATAATAACACCTCATATTTGGATATGTAGAATTAACGTGTATTTTTAATATAAGTATGATTTAATGAGAGAGAATTGTAAAACAAACTAATTTTTTGAAATATGATGTACCTTGTAGTAATTTATATCTTTTGTAGATATAGGTTGTCGATCTAGATCATCAAAATATTTTCATTGATGACTTTTACTTGTGGGAACAAATAAGATATTGAGAAAAATAGGAGTGTCTTTGTAAACATAGCACCTCAATATGCTACTGTGTTGTTGTTCATTACTCCCAAAGGTGCTATCCATCCCAGTATGAAAGAGATGTTTTATGCTCAATGAATGAAGCGAGTTTGCTAGATAGTTAGGATTAGGTTAAAAATCCAAGATATGGGATCATTTACTATTATTGGACCTAGATAAGTTCTGAGGACATATTTTAACTTAAGTTATTCAATCATCTTTTCAGGATTTTACCCGTAGTTAATGCTTGATGTCAAATATAATTTTCTTGAAGAAATTCCCCTTTTTAGCCTTTCCTTTTGCTTGTGTGTTTGACAAACATCCATTGGCTTTCATTACATTCCCAAAGTTTCCAAGCATAAAATATTACATTCTCATTTTTTTTTAATACATCTCTATTTTTTTCTCAATTTATAAGCCATATCCCCATATATCACACATCCTTTATGATTCATTATTCTAAATTTTCTTCTATTCTTTATAAATTATATTGTGCAGGTTAGACTAGGATCCGAGACTTTCCATTTTCATTTCTTCTAATTTATGTTGACGTAAAATGGTAGACTAAAACAAAACCATGGAGGTCGTTCCCATCCCCTTTTGAGTGCTAGCCAATGTGTTTCTCAAAACAATGTTGAGTGTAGAGAAAACAAAATGAATGTGATTATAAAATAGTAAAGAGAACTAAAATGTACCATTAGCTACTCAAAAGTTTTTGGGATAGCATGATACGCTGGTGGATGAATTTTTTATCCTTTAAATCATATGCTATATTTTTCTTTTTGAGAGGCTTATGTACAGGAAGCAGGATGTTTTACCATATGTTGTCCAGAGCTAATCAATTGGGTTGACCAATCACTAACTAATATTTTATTTCATATTTATGATATAATTCATTTTCAGAAATACCATGTTTTTCTCATAAGTCCTCATGTCATCGCACGTGAGATATAATATTTTTTTATATGTTACATTTCTTCAGATTTGGGATGTTTCAATTCCCTCTTTTTAATGATCGTTTTGGTCACTTTAGATTGTTTCTATGTTGTAAATTGTCATTTTTAAAGGTTTAATTTTGTTTTTTTCTTTGTCACTACTTCTATTTATAATATTTTAAAGCTTCCTCGTCTATATTTTGCAATTATTTTCCAAAAACTATTTCTTTCCTTGATATCAATGTTTGAGCATTTCACAACTCAGAATTATGAAAATACACTTTGGCTATATTATTTTTCCATTACTATACCTACTGCAATCAAATGTATTCTCTATATCTCATTCTCACCTTATTTTTAGTGGGAGTTCCATTCTGGTATGTCCTGAAATAAGAATGTATTTAACTTAGGCATTCTTGATGAGTTGGAAATTGATATAAAGATAGGATATGTGGTCATATGTAGGTTGTGTGGATACTTTTTCTGGTACAAATATATATTATCAATTTTCTATGAGTTATTTTTTCATTTGAGTTTGGTTATGAGCTACACTTATGCCATTTTTCATATTGAAGTGAATTGTAATGTGTACTCAAGGAGCTATTTGTTTTGTCTTCTTCTGAGTTTTGAATGTGAGACAATTTGTTGGAAATATTTTCCTTTTCTGACTTGTACTACACTTAACATCTATTCAGAGTTTTAGATGTAATGTTGATCAAAACATTTATTTGATTAAATTTTTGGTTCCTTTTGAGCTAGCTTTTGCTACCTAGTACCTACTATTGATATCTTTCAATTGTCTTCCAGAACTAGATTGAATTCTCATCATTCATTTTCCAAGTTATGATTGGGTCATAATAATTTTCATGCAAGGGGGCTCTCCATGTGATCATTCTCACAAGTCTCTATCATACAAAAATGCATAAACTCATCCATAAAAGGAGAGTGAACTACTATGCAATCCAACTTAAATCCAAATGTAGCAAAATTTGTTCCCTCAGCACTTAGAGCAGCACCTTGCAGTGCAAACAACACAGATGTATTAAAGTTAGAAGATATAGCGATTTGTGGTAAATATGTCTTAAATACAACCAAGTCAACAACCTCTAGCACCTCTGATGATGAGAACAAGCAATATTGGAATTTCAGGCTACCTGATTACATTACACCAAATTTTGAACAGGATGCTTTGTAAGAGCCTGAGGGTTTTTTATCAGGAAGTTTGACTAGTCATGATTATCCATGTGCTTTCAAGTCTCGGGCTATAATGGAATGTGGGAAAATAGCTTTTGAACAGATGTGTCAAAGTATTGATGTCAGTTTTCACAATAGCAAGTCTAAATTTTCATTTCCTCAGCATGTCGAAGGAAGATCAGGCAGTGAAATGGCACCTCTATATGACTCTAATGTATTGGAGCGACATATTATGGGTCATGATCAACACCTGGTGAAAAACAAAGATGGATATTTTAGTGTTGATGAATGTCATGTTGGGGTTTTGAATGAATTGGTAGGAGAAAAAACACTTTTAGACAATAGGGATATCAATCCCATGGAGCTTCTTGCTAAAGAATTCCCAAATTTTGCAGCTAAGAGTCTGGCAGACATATACTATGCAAGAGGAGGTGATTTAAGCTTGACAATGGAGATGCTATCAACTTGAGGTAATGACATACATGATATTGTCAATTATTAAAGTGTGTTTTCCATTGAATTATTTCATATCAATTGAATTTCCAATAATTTTTCTTCCAAGATCATTGCGTGGATGGATTGTTTGATGCCCTTTTAATATCTATAAATTATCTCCAATATTTCCTTTATTTCTTTTTTCTTACGTGTAGTGTTGTTGTATCATGGATGATATGATTGAGAATTAACACTTTCTCCTTCTTTTCTTTTTTATTTTTTTATAATTTTTCTATTTTTGATGGGATTTTTATGTATCACAATCAATTATGAGTTTGTTAATTGGCTCACACATTAGTTTCATAAGATCAATCTTAATTGGCATGATATTGTTAACTCCTGTGTGAGTGTAGATTGAAGATGATGCTGATTCACAATAATCCTTTCATACAAGGACAAAGTCTGCTCCAAACCTTACTAGCATGGATTTTCCTGCATTGAGTTCATAAATTTTAGATGGTCTGTCACAATATATAGATAGTGAAGTCTAATAGGAAGTGAACAAATTTAGGAGGGAGGAGGCATATAAACTATTATTTAGTGGACACAATAATTCGGGTGGTTCTAGATCTACCACTGACTTCGCTATTGTTGTGAGGAAAAGTGCATCTGATTTTGGTCAGTGGAAATAAAAGAGAATTGGTGCTATGGATATCAATCTTGGGTCTAGTAGAAATTCTCAAGTTTCATGAGGTTCCTTTGCAGTGAATAGGAGAGTGATAAATGGAGATAAGCTACAGAGCTATACTAGTACTCACTAGAATCAACAACATTGGCTTGAAACTAGAGAAGCGGTTGTCATACCACTAATTCACATCCTCATCAGCGTAGAGGAGAAAGACACATTGGTTGAAGAATTGATTTAAGTTCTAGGACTATTTGATCAGGTGCTCAAAAATTTGCTCAAAATTCAAAGTTGTTAGATCGGTGTGGAACATGAATGACTACATAGTGCTCGTCATCCTAAATTCGGCGCAAATCGTTTCACGTGAAACAAACTTCGTATTCTCCCAAAAACATTTTTCTCTTCATTTTCCTAAACAGGCGTATAAAAAAAAAATGCAGGTAGACCAGTCAGTAGTCCTTACTGTTGACATGGCACTGACTGGGCATGGCTACATGGCAGGGTGACTATTTCCTCCAGCGAATTGGATGGTGCCAAGTGGCACAATTTCATTGGTTGGTTAGTGGCCAACCACACACTGCCACATGGCCCAGCCAGGGGCCACCACGTGGCTGCCCGAGGGCCACCAAAATTGGGTTAAGGTCTAGGCAGCAATAGTGGAGGTCGAACTTGCGAACTCCAAAATCCAAGTGCTAAGTCTAACCAGTGCTCCAAACATTGTTTCTTGTTATATAATGGCATGCGAGTTATATTTAAAATTAAATTTTGATGCCATTCAGGAAAGGGGCTAGCCCACTGGGGGGGCAAACCTTGGTCGCATGCATTCAACACGACCACAAGTAGAGAGGAGTGGGGGCCTGGCTGGTGGAAGAAGGGCATTGGCCTTAGCCCTGAGCACGTGGCCCCCCCATGTGGCCTAATTTTCAGGATTAAGGCCTCATTGGGAATTTAATCTCTCCGATAAATTCACTCGAAATTAGGTGAAACCAGTGCTCAGTTAGTAGAATAAGAGGCGAGTTTGTAGGATGGTGCCGTATTTTAGGGAAATTGAGGTGTAATTAGCACAAAGACTTGGGGAAGCCATAACTTCTTTAGTTTTTTATCAAATCACGAGCAGAAAGAGGTTAGACAGGCATTTTTGGGCATTCTGGAGCCATTGGAGCAGGTTTCAAAGATGTTTGAGCATAAAAGATAGGTCCAAGCCATTGGAAGTTGGACGAAGGAGACATAACCCAGGCGGGGTGAACTCCTTCATCATGTGCTATTGTGATATTTTTTTGGTGATGTTCATTTCTATTATATGCTTCTGTTCAGTAATTTGTTTATGTTAATTTGTACATGAAATTTACATTACAAAAATTTAAAAACTCATGTTAAAACTTGCAATTAACCTCATGAATCCTCAAGCACTTTTACATATTCTTAAGAGGAATTTAGCACAACAAAACCAATTTTCCCATTCAGATCAAGTTTGGCATAAGAGTTCTTCGATTTATTTGTGCAACAAGGATTTAACGGTTTCCAAGTGAATGTGATGCTTACAAGGTTGAAACTTAAGAGAGGAGAAGGAAAGCTAATTGAAGGTCTTGAAGTTGGGTCAAGGAGACGGAGTGTAAGATTGCCACAATATCCACCACCAGTTCTACCTCAAATTACAGTTGAAGCTTCAGTAAGCATGTCACATGAAGGAGAGCCTGTAAATATGACAAAGGATGAGAAGGTTTTTAGGAAGGTTTTCTTTGACATGATAGAGATGGTGAAAGTCCTCTATGAAGAGAGGAATACAAGACCGCAGGGTGAAAGCTCCAATCCTCCAAAAGGAAAACATAATGAAAATGGAGGTAAACCTCAACCATATCCACCATCATCTTCATCTTCAACTCCATAGGCATCTTCATCCTCTTCCACTAATACAACCCTTACTCATACTCATAAACATACCTCAAAATGAATTGGTAAAACACCCCTGTCTTGATGTTAAATTTGAACTTCTTATGTATAATGGTCAAGTGATTGCAGAGAATCTCGACAATTGGGTTCGTCAATTGGAGGTTTATTCTAGAAGTCAAAACCTTCAATATGATGATACAAATATTCAACTAGCTTCCTTGAGACTCGAGGGTGCAGCATTGATATGGTTGTAAGACAAGACACAAGAAGAAATTAAAAAACATGATAAGCTCTCAATTTCTTGGTCTGATTTCATTGCTACAATTAAAAGAAAATTTTATCCTCTAGCATATATGCAAAAGTCCATCATGAATTGGCAAAATTTTAGACAACTTAAAGGTCAAAATGTGCAAGATTACACCAAAGAATTTAGAATAAGGTATCTAATGTTAGGTGTAGATTTGCAATCATAAGACACTTTGCTGAAGTATATAGGGGGTTTACACAGTTACCTTAGGCATATTATCCTTATGTTTCATCTCAGTAGCTTAGATGAGGTTTGTGTGCAAGCCACTCATATTGAGGCAAGAGGGGAAAATACTCCAGAAAAGAGTAGTAAAAATCTATTTGAGGGTAAAGGAAAAGAAAAGGGTTTCATAGGGAAAGGAAAGAAAAATGCATCCATGAAGGAGGAAGGAGGAAAATAACATACAAGAATTGTTCCAAAGAGGGTCACGACGAAGCTCATTGTTTGAAGCTTCATCCAGAGATGAGGCCTAAGAGATTCAACAACAAGGGAAAAAAAAAGACAGTTTCAACCACTCAACTGGATTTGGGATCTGATTTTGGTGATGAAAACAAAATTACATCCATGGGTATGAAAGGAAAAGAATCATTTTCTTGCACTAGTACTTCAAATTTACACAATGAAACTCCAAATGAAAATAAGAGGATAATTTTTTTTCACATAAGGGTAATCTCAAAAAATAGCAAAAATTGATACTCTTTTTGATAGTGGTGCTCAAGCCAATATCATCTCTGAAAACATTGTCAAAAGTTTAAACATGGAAATGATTCCACATCATAAGCCATATCCATTAGGATGGGTGTGTGACAATGCACAATTGCAAGTAACTAGAAAGTGTAGACATAAATTCGCCATTACTGCATATTTCATAGATGAAGTGGAATTTGATGTTGTGCCATTAGACATATGTGGTATAGTTTTGGGTAGCCTGTATCTCTATGACAATAAAGTTGTATTCCATAGACATGAAAAAAATACCACTTGTTCAAATATGGGGTAGAATACATTGTAAGAGCCCATATCAAGAAACTAAATCCTTCACTTGTAAATGCGGGGCAGATGAAAAAACTAGTGAATTCTAGCAAGAATTTTGTGCTTCTAATGATAAAATCCAAGAATGATATTGTTAATGAAGCCTTTCACGGTTGTGACTCAAGATTGAAATCTGAATTGGTTGATGTTGTTAACCAATATGATGAGATGTTTCAGGAACTGAAAGGATTTCCTCCCAAGAGAGTAATCCAACATGAAATATAGTTTCAACAAGATTCTCCTCTTCCTAAGATTGGCATGTACAGGATGTCAATGATGGAAAGTGCAAAAATTAAAAAGAAAATTGAAGATTTCTTGGATAAAGCGATCATCAGACCATGTTCTTCACCATGTGGGTCACCTATTATTTCGGTGCCAAAGAAGAAGATAAAATCTTAATTGGCATGATACTGTTAACTCCTTTGTGAGTGTAGATTGAAGATGATGTTGATTCACAATAATCCTTTCATACAAGGACATCGTCTGCTCCAAACCTTACTAGCACAGATTTTCCTGCATTGAGATCAGAAAATATATATGGTCTGTCATAATATATAGATAGTGAAGTCTAGTAGGAAGTCAACACATTTAGGAGGGAGGAGGCATATAAACTATTCTTTGGTGGGCATAATAATTTGGGTGGTTCTAGATCTACCATTGAATTTGCTATTATTGTCAGGAAAAGTGCATCCGATTTTGGTCAGTGGAAATACAAGAAAATTGGAGCTATGGATATCAATCTTGGGTCTAGTAGAAATGCTCAAGTTTCATGAGGTTCCTTTGCGGTGAATAGGAGAGTGATAAATGGAGATAGGTTATAGAGTTATACTTCTACTCGCTAGAATCAACAACATTGGCTTGAAACTAGAGAAGCAATTGTTATACAACTAATTGACATCCTCATCAGCATAGAGGAGAAAGATACATTGGTTGAAGAAAAGACCTCTAGTTTCAAGCCAATGTTGTTGCCTAGCTGACCCCTTTTTGTTTATTTCTTTTTTGTAATAAAATCAATAAAAAATTGTGAAGGAACATCAACCCTTACCCTATCGTTCATGGAGGAAAGTGAGTAAAACACCTTTACCACTTGAAGCTACACCTATACGATCAAAGCAGTATCGTTTAACTGAATCTAGTACATCACAAACTTCTTGTTCTTCATTTGGATTACCAAAAACACCTATACCGATAAGTACTATGACTCCAGTTACTCCTACAATTACTGGTACATCTGTTACTGAAGTGGAATCTCCAAAATTACCTAAGGACACTAGAAGTGAACCTAGTGAAATGGTAACCCAAGTTGTCCAACAAGAATTTGATTCTCAACCCAAAGTTGTTCAACAAGAAATTACTTCTGAACCTAAATATGTTCAATGAGAAGTTGATCCTGAACCTATCACCATTCAATCAGAAGTTACTTATAAACCAGAAGTTGTTCAAGAAGCCCAACCTGAACCTATTATTCTTTTACCAAAACACTTGGATCTTGAAGTTTAACAATCAGAAATTGTTACCATACCGGAAGATGATCGACTGGTTCATTCTCAGACATTTGTAACTTTTGAGACGTCGTGCATTGAAGAAGATTACTGTAAAGAACTATTACCCATTGCCTATAATAGATGATTTACTTGATCAATTGAAAGATGAAAAGTATTTTACTAAGTTGGACATAAGGAGTGGCTGCCATGAAATTAGAATTGCTGAAGGAGACATTTGGAAGACAACATTCAAGACAAAACAAAGTTTGTTTGAAGGGCTTGTTACACCTTTTTATTTAAGTAATACTCTTGCTACCTTCATGTGTGTAATCAATGATGTATTGAGTACATTTCTTCATGAGTTTGTTATAGTATACTTCGATGACATCTTAATTTTTAGTAAATCTTGTGATGAACATGTCATGCATGTGAAAAAAGTACTTGATGTCTTAAAGAAAGAACAATTGTATTTAAAGATTTCAAAGTGTGAGTTTGGAAAAAATTATTTAGTTTACATGGGTAATATTGTTTGAGGAGGTGAGTTGAAAATAGATCCCTCCAAGGTTGATGTCATTTCAAATTGGCCAGGGCCCAAGACAATTACTGAGGTAAGATTTTTTTTGGGAGTAGCTCAATATTGGAGGAAATTCATTGCTAATTTTTCTTCCATAGTAGGTCCTTTACATGTATTGACTAGTGTGAAAAAGGTTTTTCAGTGGGGAGGAAAACAACAAAGTGCCTTTGATGCATTGAAGGAAAAGATCAGTTCAACCCCAATACTTACACTTCTACACTTGAGACAGACATTTGAGATCCAAACTGATGCTAGTGACTGCACCATGAGTGCAGTCCTCATGCAACATGGTAATCCTATATGTTTTCATTTGGAAACTTTCAATGGTGCAATTATTAATTATCCTACATATGACAAGGAATTGTATGCATTGGTGCAAATTGTGAAAAAGTGGAAACGCTACTTGATGGATAAGGAAATAATAATTCACACTGATCATCAACCATTGCAATACTTGCAATGTCAATCTAAGTTGCGGCAATCAAGGCACTTCCGATGGATGGGTTTTGTTCAACAATTCCACTTGGTGATAAGGTATAAGAAAGGTATCTAAAATAAAGTCTTTGATATGCTTTCTATGCCTGTTATTAGTGTAGCGACTTTACTCAAGCATAATTATCTTTTGCATGAAAGTTATATTGAGCAGTATGCATTAGACAATGACTTTCAGGATGTTTTTGCAAGCTTGAGTCAAGGTAACCAAGTACATGAATTGGATTATCACTTGCATGACAACTTGTTGTACCATCTTGGTAAGCTTTGTATTCCACAGGGAGAAAGAGTGAAAATCATAAGAGAGACACATACTTCTCTTATTATTGTTCATTTCAGTGTAAGTAAGATGGTGGCACATCTACAGAGGTATTGCTATTGGCCTCATATGCTTGAAAACATATCATGTTTTATTAAAGGATGTTCATTATGTGTAGTCAGTATGCCTCGAAATAGGAAGTTATGATTGTACACACCACTTCCAGTACCTTCACGACCATGGGAGAGTGTTTATATGGATTTTGTAGGATGTCTTCTATTGTCAAAAGGAGGTCATGATTATTTGTATGTAGATGTGGATAGGTTCAAAAAAAATTGTATTTTGATGCCATGTAAAAAGAAAATTATAGCTGAACAAATTTATCAGTTATTCTTCATAATGTATGGATGCATTTTTATTCCCCACATCCATTATTAGTGATCGAGATTCTCTCTTTGTTGGAAATTTTTGGTCAATTTTGTGGGGATTCACAGACACCAAATTGAAAAATAGTACAACATTTCATTCACAAAGATATGGTAAAATAGAGGTGGTGAAGATGACAATGATACATCTTCTTTGTGGGTATTGGAGCAAGCATCCTAAGTTGTGGGATGAACATTTCCACTACATTCAACATACTTACAACCCGGCCAAGCACTCTTCAACTCAAACATCGCCATTTGAAGCATGTTTGCGATACTTGCCTAAGTCTCCTTTGGATTTCATATTTGGAAAGGATGTTGCTATTTCTGGTCATAGTGACATAGCAAAATCAAGAAGGTTCATTGAACAAATCTAGTTGGTACATCAAAGAGTTCAAGAACAACTTGAAAAAGCCAAAGGATGTACAACTCAAGGCACGAAAAGCATCGAGTAGATCACAAGTTCCAAGTCAGTGATGAAGTTTGGCTTTACATAAGCAAAGAGAGGCTCCAAGAAGAAGGTAAAAAGCTCAAACCAATTAGATATGTTCCATTCAGAATTCTATAAAATATTGGTGACAATGCATTCACGTTGGATTTTCCTTCATATATGAAAATTTATGTTGTTGTTAATGTTGAGAAATTAAGGTTGTATGGGCCTCCTTTGATTGAAGATCAAGAAGAAAATGTCCAGATTCCTTCCATTGAGGATTTTTCTGCTGAATACCTTGATGAACTACACCAAGAAACCATTCTTGATAGAAAATAGGGTTTTGAAAACGAGGGAATGTGGATTACCTTCATGTGGGGCTCAATGGAACAACTCCTTCCAAAGCCAAATGGATCAAGATTGGAAAGGTGAGGGAACTATACCCTCACCTAGCAAACAACTGAAAGTGATCTTTTGGGGTCCAAAAGCTTCAGGTGGGGAGGAATGATCAGGTGCTCAAAAATTTGCTCAAAATTAAAAATTTATCGGATTGGTGTGGAACCGAAACGGCCGCATAGTGTTCATCATCCTAAATTTGAAGCAACTCATTTCACACGAAACAGACTTCGTATGCTCCCAGAAACATGTTCTCTTCATTTTCCTAAATAGGTAATTTTAAAAAAAAATTACGTAGGCAACCCAATCAGCAGTCCATATTGGTGACGTGGCACTGACTGGGCATGCCTACATGGCAGGGTGACTGTGCATATGACTGTTTCCTCTGACGAATTAGATGGTTCCAAGGGGAACACATTTAGTGGTGGAGTTTTCGACGAATTTCATTAGTTGGTTGGTGGCCGACCAGAGGTTTCCATGTGGCCCAGGAAGGGACCACCACGTGGCAGTTCGAGGGCCACGAAAATTTGGTTAAGGTCCAGGCAGTAGTGGCGGCGGTCAAACCCATGACCTCCAAACTCCAAGCACCAAGTCTAACCAACACTCAAAACTTTGTTGCTTGTTATATAATGGAATGTGACTTATATTTAAAATTGAAGTTTGGTGCCATTTGGGGAAGGGGCAACCCACAGAGAGGGCCAACCCTTGGGTGCATGCATTCAACATGACGGTGGGTAGAGCAAAGTGGGGATCGGCCGGTAGGGCTAGGCCATTGGTCTTAGCCCCGATCATGTGGCCAACCCCATGTGGCCAATTTTTCTGGACTAAGGCCTCATTGGGCGTTTGATCTATTCGACAAATTCGCCCAAAATTATGCGAAATCAACAGTTGGTTAGCGAAATTGGAGGCGAATTTGTAGGATGGTGCGGTATTTTAGAGAAATTGAGGTGCGTAGCAAAAAGACTTGGGGAAGCCATAATTTCTTCAGTTTTTTACCAAATCACAAGCAAAAAGAGGCTAAACATGCATTTTTGGGCATTTTGGAGCCATTGGAGCATGTTTCAAAGTTGCTTGAGCATTGCAAACTGATGTATTCACACTTTTGAGCATAATAGAGAGGGTCAATCCATTGGAAGCTGAACCAAGGAGATGTAGCCCAGGCGGGCTGAACTCCTTCATGATGTCCTGTTGTGATAATGTTTTGGTGATGTTCATGTTTGTTATATTTTGTTGTTCAGCCATTTGTTTATGTTAATTTGTACATGAAATTTACATAAAAACACTCAAAAATGCATGTTAAAACTTGCAATTAACCTCATGAATCCTTAATCACTTTTACATATTTTGAAGTGGAATTTAGCACAAAAAAACTACTTTTCCCATTCAGATCATTCTTTGCCAAGGTAATGCACCCCAGAAATAGACAAGGAGAGTTATAACGCTTGAGAAATCTTAGCCAAACTCGTTAGAGACTAAAGGGTAGTGCTACTTGATATTTATGATATTCCAGAGGTCAAAGCACAAGTTTACTAATTGACACTCCACTTTTCACTCAAATGTCAACTTGAGAAGTAGGAAACATCCACCTCAGTCCTAACCAAGGACATTTTTATTCCTAACGAAGTCTCACGGGAAGGGAAAGAGAAATAAAGCGAGGCAGCCTCCAAGATTTTACCTCATTAGAACTCATGAGAGAATTGGCAAGGATGAGCCTCTAGTCATTAATAAATTGAATGCTCGGCCATTGTAATAGAGGTTGAATGGTTGTCAAACATTTGTAAGAGATTTAGTATTGTTATGCTTCCAAGAAGTTGAGAGAGAGAGAGAGAGAGAGAGGAGCTGAAGGACAAGAGTAGGATTGATTTAGCCAAGATGGTTGTAATCATTCTTCTTTTATCTAATAATATAGATATGTTTCTGTGTTTTCTACTTGATGATGTCAATATTGTATTCCTTTACATGTTGATTCGATTCTGTGATTAATAAGTAGCCTAGATGCATGCTAAATTATATTCTCTTATATATTGATATTTTGATTCTCAACGTTTATATGTTGTGGAGATTATTCTTTGTCCTGTTTATCTAAAAGTTCTAATCTAGGAGATGGTAGAGAGGCTTTCCACTTTTTCACACTGAGTTCTCCAGCAAGGCTATACCAAAGGCTAACATAATCTTTCCCCTTGTTCTTTGTCAATCATTGATTAATATGAATTTATCTGTGCTTCTTTGTGACAGTTGCAACTAATATTATGCAATTTTCATTAGATCCCAAGAAGACCCAAGAGGGTATTTCATCCACAACCAATTGTGCATTAATCCCAAAAGAAGAAATGGTGACTCCATTGGGAAATAATACTTAGTTTCCTGTTTTGATCTTTTAGTTCCCTTTTTTTATCTTTTCATTCCCAAATCTTTCTTTCTATCTAGGCCTTCCTATTCTTCTTGATTCCCATTTTGTCCACTTGAGATGCTTCACAACCTCCTCTGTTGTTCATAGCCTTTGATCGGACCCTAATTAACCCTTTTTACAACCTCTGTCTCTATAATGCACCCTAGCTGTGCAGTCCAGTGAGTTATAATGCTCCCTAGGCTCTTGGATAGAGCGTTAGTCTTGTTATTAATGCTCCTCTTCCTCTTTTAGAAGCGTTAGTCAACCATTATCTTGCGATCCACCAAATTATATGGATTTTTGGGTTAAGAGATTTCTTGTAGTCTGTTCTAGAGATCTGCAACTATGCACTGTGTTTGGTTGCCTACTTTTATGATCATTTTTCCTTTTAGAAAAATAAATTAAATGTATTTTCTTTTCAAGGAAAGAAAATGAAAAAAATTGTTTAAACTTTCTATTTTAGCTAGTTTCATTCTGTATATATTGGGTTAGTTGTTTGAGAGAATTGAATTTCTACACGTTGTGCATCTGTTTACTGCATTTGGATGTATGCTATTGAATTAATGTATAGATAACCTCTCCTATTAGGAGATCTTTTTCTTCAAATGAAAATATGAAAGAATTTTCCTTGCATGGTTTGTGTCAGAGTCACACTGAACTCCATACATCAACACCCCTATGAAGACTTTAATACAAGTTCACATAAAATCAACGCTTAATAAAAGTAATCAACAAATCTTTTTTTTAGCATACACACATATTAGTCTAGGCTAGGATCTTGGGCTAGGTAGTGGTGAGTAAACTGCCCAAGATCACAAAATTGTGCTTAGTGTCATTAAAGAGAGTAAAATCCTACTGCACTCATATCATCTGGGAGCCATCCCCTTAGAAAGGAGTTAAATGTGATAAAAAATTGGAGTGTGAGAGAAGGTATCCTGCCTTCAATTTCATTTCTGTTGGGTATTTTATGTATTTGGGATCCCCTCGGGCATATAGGAGTTGAGTCGGGGACTCAGGTATCTGGCCCACACAGTATATTGCCTATGACCATGTCCCCCCAATGGTGTCTGTGATTTGAGGTAACCTTAGTGGCCAAATTTTTTTAGGGACAAACACAAGTTGACAGGGGTGGGCTTCTATGGTACCTAAAGAGACGAAACTACTCCGTCTTTGATTTTTGGAAGGGTGCTCGTCTTCACGAGAGTACATCGCCCCTTAATCTGACGTTTTGGTGAAGCTCAACAGTAATCATAACTGTACATTTGTCTGAATCTCTCTTTTATCCATTGTGATACTGGGTTTCATCTTGAATAAATGGTGGTTATCAAATAGAGTTATATTCCTTAACTGCTTACTGATTGACTTTTAAAGTATTTCTTTAATTTTAGGTGCTGGTTCGTTATCACTAAGACTATAATAAATATCACTTTATTTTTTTTTGATAAAATATATAGGTCTTCGTGTCTACATACAACCCTCGTCGTCAATTTAGGAGACAACAAGGTCTTCCTCCACCAACCCTGGAGGATTTTTCGAGCCTTGGTGATCCAAATTCTCCCTCTTCAGGAAATGAGTTTCCATTGTCTAACACTGAATCACATAACACTTCCCAAGAAACTATATTTCCTGAGGCCTTTTTTAATGAAGGATTTGTACCTCCTTACAATCCTCCCCTCACCGATACTCTTGCACCAGTCTTGATTCAGGTAGCACCTGTACCTGTCATGTCTTCATCATTACCCACATCCAATATTTACCCGGTAAGTAATGGGTCGTGGTCCTTTATGGATAATTTTTCTCCACCATCACTTCCCCTGCCTATGTTCAGTAATACACAACTGAATGGTTACCCTCCTATTCAAACTATGCCAAGTCTGAGCAACCTAGTTACACCAGCTCTGGGTGGAATCTAGTACATCCTGGTTTCAACGACTTTTTTGTCAGCTCCTGGACCTCTGTCTATCACTCCCAGTAGTGTCATTAGCATGACTACATTCAGTGACCCTTTTGGTTGGAACCTTTTGCTAAGTTCAAACCCTTGGGCTTAGATGTTAGGGGGCAATGTTCCCAACATGCATATATTGGTAGGGGGCATTACTATTCCCCCTCTGCCTATAGGAAAAACCAGTTCATCATTGATCGACTTACTTCCTCAAAGTGGACACTATCCTAGTGCCATTAATGTGCCTATGCCCAACTATATGGCTAGTGTTATCCCTCAGTTCAGTCCTACTCCATCCATTTGGGCACCCCGTCCTTAACCTCAATTGAGCCAAGGGGGAAATTTTATCTTAGCAAAAACCAACCATTTCCCCCCAACCTAATATCCCTTACGAACTGCCACCCTATATGGCTATTCCACCACAAAAAGGGGTTTTTATCAGTGATGAATCTTATTTATCGTGTTGGGAACAAATTTATGGGAGGACCCTTGGGTCCTTCAAGTCATTCTTTATCACCTTGGTCAGACTCGGGGGCACCCAACACTTTGCTCACTTTGGCAACACTTGATATCCCCGATCTATATAGATTGACTAATGACCCCATCTATCATAACTTGGATTGGCCCCTAAGCCTGCATAAGATACATGTTGACAACCTAAAATTTGATGGGAAACAACGGGATGATATAGCTACAAATGTCACCACCTACCATTTATGGTGTGTATCAAACTCCATGGTTGATGACAGTATCTAGCTCAGAATCTCCCCTCGCACCCTTACTGGCAATTCTAACAGGTGGGACATTTAGTTACCACGTGCGTCAGTCAATACCTTTGGTTCCCTCGAAATGGAATTTTTAAAGCACTTTCAGCTTCCTATCCACTATGAAACCAAAACAAAACTTCTCACTACCTTGCCTCAAGACACCTCCACCAAAATCTCTGATCACATCCATGAATGGAGACGATAGCGGAGGCTTTTCAAAGCCCCCATTCCAGATTACCTGTTAGCAGATTGGTTATGCATATCAATTCTTCCTCAAATTTTCAAGTACATTTCCTTAGGTGGTGTGGTCACGGAAGACCAATCCATTTGTCATGCCCATCATTTAGATTGTATTTACTCTCAACCTATAATGTGATATGATGTAATCCCCCATGCTCCTCGAATTTCCAATTCTCCCGCTGATCCAGGTTCGGGTGTGAAGAAGGACCCTTCCAAGACCTTTTACTTTTGTGATGTTTTAAAATTTCATTTTAGAAGAACATTAATGAATACATCTACATGCGGAAAAGAAGCGGAATATAATAATCATCAACACATGAAACATAAGCGTTGATAACATAGTTCATCCAGGAGGGACTACGTCTCTGGGCCCCGGTGTCAAGATGGTGTAGGCCGCTACATTAAGTGTTGTAAATAAAGTTGATGTACACAAGAGATGATGTCATGATTGTACAAGGAAAAATTCCCTCACATAGGAGTGGCTCTAAGAGATGTTCCACAACCGGAACTCTCAATCAAAATACTCCTATCAGTATGACACAAACACATTCATGATGAACATCTCGCCCACATGGCATAAAAGGGAATTCAAACACAAAACATGCATGAATACAACAAAAGTATCCCAACAACATACAACAAGGGATCTCAAAGCATAACATGAAGATTTATGACAGCAAGTACATCACATAGAAGATTCCGCATCAAATCAAGTAAGGAATCATGACAACATGTAATAAGTAAGATCCTGCATCAATATCAATCAAGGATCCATGCAGCATAATGTATAAAAGAAGAAATACATGAAAAAATCATATACCTCACACCATGGGCCATATGAAGAAGTGGATGTTCACATCTTTAGCAAAAGCAATCCATGGGGAACAACGTTGTTCACATTGTCGATGCACAAGCACAGCCCGTTACCAATCTGAACTTTCGCTCCCCTTGCTTCGATAGTTTTCTGGCTTTCATAATCCGGGCATCTGAAATAGAAGTAGTCAAAAGTTCTAAAGCTTTCTTCAATCTCACAGCATCGATCATACAAGAAGAAGACTGCTCTGGCTATCTGCAATGTAGCTCTCTGGCTATCTGATTTTGCAGCACTCTGGCTACGTTGCTGTAGTTCTGTAGCTCTGCCTAACCCTCTGGTTCTTTGGCTTGCCTTCCTGCACTACCTCCATCAAGCTCTGTGGCTCTGCGGCTCTCGGCACTCTCGCTTTCACACGCTCTAGCTTTCAAGCTTATCTAAGTAAACCCGCGGCACTGTCTAGCTATCTCTAGCTATCTGGTCCTCTCGTGTGGCGGCTCTCCATTGGGCGCAGCCTCCTCATTGGCTCTCTAGCACTTTAGCTCTCGGGAACTCTAGCACGTAGGGTCTTTGGCATTTTAGGTGCTTGGACACTCTATCATGTAGGCTCTCTGGCTCTCAGGCACACAGCCTCTCGGCTCCCAGCCCCGCCTCGGCTCTCTGTCATTCATTGTGTTTTATAACACGTTTTGGGACAAGGCCACTTAAAAATCGGGCTTTGTTTGTTCAGAATAGAAGCCGTTTGAACAGAAGGTTTAGCTAGCGCCACAAAACTACAATAATAGCCTTTTTTTTTGTTCAAATAGACAAATACATGTGGAAACAAAAAATACATAGAAAACATTGAAAAATCTAAAAAGCCAGACTTCAAATTCCATGAAATCAGGCTTATAAACCCATCGGGTCCGTGCTATGTCGCAATCAGATATCGTTGATGTTAATGGCACTATATATCGAGGGATCACCGGTTACCATTCGCCGATACGCTGATCTTTTGATTGCCAATATGTCGATTAGATATGGACCATTGATCTGTTCCTTGATCAGACGGTCCAGATTGCATTACATGTCGCTATCACATTGCCCCTTGGTATATGGGATCGCCGATCTCCCGACCGCCTGTTTAATCCTAGTCGTTGATCAGTTTTTGATTCGAAGGCTGAGATCACATCGTATATTGCTATCGCTATGGCCCAGGGTTCTGCCTTTGGCATCCACTAACGCTGATCACCGATTTGATCACTCCATCACATGTCTTAGGTCCCGATATCACCGATTGCTTGCCCCTGATTACGATTAGGCAGAGATCACTGATTGGGGGTTCTAAAGGCCCAGCCTTAAGTCCGCCCTTTGGACTCCTTCTGATGCGATTTTCCTTATAAGGCTAAAAAACCCATTTTTTAGAGGAAAAGCCTCTTTTTTTCAAAGGAACCAAGGCAACTCTTCTCGCAATAACTTCATCATCCGGACTTGGATTGACAAACCATTCACACCTCCGTGATCAGGAATATGAGATCTACACTCTGGTCCTAGGTCGAACTCATTCTAAGCACTTTTAGTTTTTGAGCGCTTATAAACCCTTTGTTCTGTATGTCTCTCTAGAGCCACTTGGATCAATCCTCCCCACTGAGGAGCTTTTGGTCCTCCAAAAGCATGAAAAATAATCTGCACTTTTCTCTATACCCTGTCTACATCACAAGCGTCTTGAAAAGATATCACTTCCATCTCCTTCACCTTTGTCCTTTGGAGCCTTAAGCGATGAGCCAACACTTGCTACTTCTGCAACCTATAGTACATTGTTTTTCAAATTACATGTGTTGGATGACATGACCAACTAATGACCCAAACGTCCCACACTTGCCACAAGTTTATAACACATACTTGGTGGTCAAGTTTACAACAATATGGATGCAATACTCTAGATATGACAACAAGGCCAACACACCATTGTTGCTTCAAAAAAGTGATGGAAAACACATCATCACGTTTACACTTTGAAATGCAACAAATGATTTACAAAAGAATGACCATGAAACGACAACATGTCTAGAAACCATTTTTCACTTAGCATGGTGAATGGGTCACCTCCTTGAGGTGGTTTTTCTCGTCGAACAACTGCTCCTCCCGGTTCACGCACCGACGCGTTGTCTTTAAAGTGTTGCTCTGGATGGAGCCTCCAACAAGTGGCTCTTTGATGGACATTTCTGTTGCAATGACTACAGTAGGATTTCTTCCTCCATATCTGCTTAAATTGTTTCTTTTCATGTTGTTGAGATGTTTTTTCACGATTCAGAAGTGCTTCCATTCTTTTCCAACACTTAGAAAAGGTACGGTTAGGTAAACCACAAAAGGTACATGTTTTTCGATGCCTTGATCTTCATTCATTAACAACATGATCATAATCAAAATGAACATTCGAAGATAGAAAAATTTTATACCTTCCCTTGATGTCTCTGATGTCAGTATGCCGATGAGAGCTTGCCTAAGCTCTCTCCCTAAAATGGAGATTGCCATGGGATGATGGGAATGTTTTCCCATCATTCTCTTTCCTTGACAATGTCTCGAACGAATATAACACCTTCGAGCACTCTCCTATAGGGTACCTCGAGCCTACAAATGGGTGTTCATGCACAACCTCCAAAGGTTGAGTCATGTCTTAGTTATTAGCACCAAGTTCTTCTTTCTCCTCGTGCCTCATCCTTGTAAGGAGCCTCATTTTTATCCCTGTAATTGGGATCTCCAAATATCCAACAAACATCATACTATGAGAAGATAAAATCGAAAGGAAATCAACATATTTTACCTTCTTTTTCAATTTGGGAAGATCTGATGAGGGCTGCTCATCATCCCTCGTTGGTGGTTCACTATCTATCTCAGCGTATTCCCCAACTTCTTTCCTAACATACCAAAGTCCTACCTGATGGGGTAATTCCTCTACTTTGATGGGATTGACAATGCCTTGGCCATTAATGCCCAAGCCTTTTCCTTCATGCCCCATTCTCTTCAATAGTTTGGAGCCAATTCTTGTGGTGTGATTTTCAAAAATAGTGAAATCATCATCAGGAAACATACATGAAGATGGAGAACTACTTTTTACCTCACATGGGTCTCGCTGCATCTTTTCCAAGGCCTCGTCCTTTTCTTGCAGCTGTCATAGAGAACTTGGTTTTTCCTCTTTCTCTTCATGTAAGCACATCTTCAATTCATCATTCTCTATTCAAAGATTATATTTTTTTTGCTTCAGTTCCTTCATGGCCTCTTCTGTGGCTTGCAACTAAAGCTCTAATCGCTCCTTTTCCTCTATTTCTTTCTGTAGAGTTTCATACATGATTTCCACTTTCATGGAAATGTTGAGAATGGTCTCGTACATCGCTCTTTCATCCTCTGTCATTGTTCACACTGCAATTCACATCAACACAAAGACCGTTTTGATACCACTTGATCCAGGTCCGGGTGTGAAGAAGGACCCTTCCAAGACCTTTTACTTTCGTGGTGTGTTAAAATTTCATTTTAAAAGAGCATTAATTAATACATCTGCATGCGAAAAAGAAGAGGAATATAACAATCATCAACACATCAAACATAAGCGTTGATAATGGATTTCATCTAGGAGGGACTACGTTTCCGGGCCCTAGTGTCAAGATGGTGTAGGCCACTGCATTAAGTGTTGTCAATAAAAGTGATGTACACAATAGATGATGTCGCGATCATCCAAGGAAAAATGCCCTCATGCAAGAGTGGCTCTAATAGACATTCCACAACCGGAACTCACAATCAAAAGACTCCTATCAATATGACACAAACACATGCATGATGAACATCTCGCCTACATGGCATAAAAGGGATTTCAAACACAAAACATGCATGATGACAACAAGAGTATCCCAACAACATACAACAAGGTATATCAAAGCATAACATGAAGAGTTATGACAACAAGTACATCAAATAGAAGATTATGCATCAAATCAAGCAAGGAATCATGATAACATGTAATAAACAAGATCTTGCATCAATATCAATCAAGGATCCGTGCAACATAATGTATAAAAGAAGAAATACATGAAAAAATAATATACCTCACACCACGGGCCATTTGAAAAAGTGGATGTTCATATCTTTAGCAAAAGCAATCCAACATTGTTGATGTGCAGGCACAACCCATTACCAATCTGGACTTCGGTTCCCCTTGCATCAATAGTTTTTTGGCTTTCACAGTACGGGCATCTAAAACAGAAGTTGTCAAAAGTGTTGAAGCTTGCTTCAATCTCACAACATCGATCATACAAGAAGAATACTACTCTGGCTATCTGCAACGTAGCTCTCTGGTTATCTGATTTTGCAGTGCACTGGTTATGTCGCTGGAGTTCTGCGGCTCTGCCTGACCCTCTAGTTCTTTGGCTCACCTTCCTGCACTTCCTCGATCAATCTCTATGGCTCTGCGGCTCTCGGTGCTCTCACTTTCACACGCTTTGGGTTTCAAGCTTCTTTGAGTAAACCCGCGGCACTGTCTAGCTATCTCTGGCTATCTAGCCCTCTCGTGCTGCGGCTCTCCGTCAGGCACAGCCTCCTCATTATCTCTCTAGAACTTCAGGCTCTCGGGCACTCTAGCACGCAGGCTCTCTGGCACTTCAAGCTCTTGGGCACTCTAGCACCCAGGCTCTTTGGCATGCAGCCTCTCGGATCCCTCCCCCGCCTCAGCTCTTTGTCACTCATCATGTTTTATAACACGTTTTGGGACAAGGCCGCTTAAAAATCGGGGTTTGTTTGTTGAGAATAGAATCCATTTGAATAGAAGGTTCGACCAGCACAACAAAACTACAACAATAGTCTTTTTTTGTTCAAACAGAAAAATATATGCGGAAACAAAAAATACATAGAAACATTGAAAAATATGAAAATATGAACTTCAAATTCCATGAAATTAGGCTTATAAACCCGTCGGGTCTATGCTATGTCGCAATCTCATATCACTGATGTCAATGGCCCTACACATCGTGGGATCACCATTCGTCGATCACTGATATGCCTTTCCGCCAATCTCTAATATGCCGATTAGATCTAGATGGTTGATATGATCCTTGATCAGATGGTCCAAATTACATTGCATGTCGCTATTGCATCGTCCCTTGGTATATGGGATCACCCATCTCCCAACAACCGATTTAATCCTAGCTGTTGATCGGTTTCTGATATGATGGCTGAGATCACATCACATATCACTATCTCTACAGCCCGGGGTTCTACCTTTGGCATCCATCGACACTGATCGTCGACGTCGATCACCGATTTGATCTCTCCATCGCATGTCTTAGGCCCTGATATCGCTGATTGCCTGCCCTCGATTTCGATTAGTCAGAGATTGCTGATTGGGGGTTCTAAAGGCTCGGCCTTAAGTCTGCCCTTTAGACCCCTTCTGATGCGATTTTCCTTATAAGGCTAAAAAACCCATTTTTTAGAGGAAAATCCTCCCTTTTTCAATGGAACCAAGGCAATGCTTCTCGCGATAACCTCATCATCCAGACTCAGATTAACGAACCATTCACACCTCCATGATCAGGAAGAAGAGATCTACACTCTCGTTCTGGGTTGAAGTCATTCCAAGCACTTTTTATTTTTGAGAGTTCGTAAACCCTTTGTCCTGTATGTCTCTATGGAGCCACCTGGATCACCCGCTATTCAGTAACCAGGTGCACATCCTAATAGTCTCATCAGTGCTACCTTAGGGGCTACTATAAAATAACTCAGTGAGCACATTTCCAAATTGTCTGTTGATACGGCTCCTTCTACCCAATCGGCTGCTCTTCTAGCCATTGCGATAAAATTTATGCAATATACAAAAAATTTCAGCGGTAAGAACAACAAGAATAGAGAAAGACCTCTCCTTCCGGAGAGCATCCTTCTTCGTAGAACAACCCCAAGCATAAAGCTTCTATCAAATATGATAGTGGGAAAGAAAAAACTGTCAAGTTTCCTTGAAAACTTTGTGTGGAGGACGACATGACACACACATGTCCCCATATTTAAAAATGTGCAGATCGTTTTTCTCAAAAGGACACTCATTGGACCCCAACGGTCCTAAACAACCCTTTACCTTGTTAGTAGTAGCAACATCTTATTTCAAACCCACCGCATACCCTACAAGCGAGCAATGTTGGTTCACATCCCCCTTGCTCTAGTGAAGGATCGTCAATTGTTTACACCTTTGAAGCGATTGATCTTCAAATGCGAGCCAACAATTATGGAACTCTAGTCGCTTATGCTTAGGAAATTATCTCGACTTCAAATCCATCAGCACCTAATGATATTCATATGAAAAGGCCTGTTACTGACCTTGTTATCTAACCCCCCAAAGGGGCACTTCTTTGCATGGCACACAATACCTCTACACACACTACCTAGAAATATAGTATTGTAGAAGATCTAGTGCAAGCACCATCAAGCATGTCTTCTCTTGAAGTATTGCAAAATTGTCCAATACAATGGAGATCTTTGATTTTGGCCATTGGTGGAGTTGATCTTCAGGATTCCATGCTAGCAATTTTTGACATGGAGAAACGTAAACCTCTCCTTTCCCATCAAATTGCATTTCAGGTACATGTTATATTGAAAGGCATAGTTATCCATTCAATGGTCATTCATGAAGGTGCTTCGACTTGCATCATGTCCAGTTCATCTTGTCTCACCCTGGGTTCTCCCACAATCACTCCGTCATTGTTGGGACGGGGTCCCTTGGGTCAAATTTTGTAAAGTTTTGTCAATTATTGTAAAGTATCCACATTTTGAGGAGTGGAGCTCTAGAAACACAAGTCGATAGGAGTGAAAGGGGATTTTAGAAAGTCAAATCCCCTTAGTTTGTTCAGAGTCAAGTTGTTTTGAGAGCCACCCATGGTTCGCAGACCATGGTATTGTAATAAAGAAGAATATAAAAAGGAGTCATAGAAGAGTCATGGAGAGATAGCGAAGAAGATAGAAGTGCATGATTTGAGTATGTTTGGTATCTTCTATACTTGGGTGAAGGGGAAGGCTCTTGTAGCTGTGTGCACAGAGACCTTGGTAAGTCCACAGCTAAGTGCACAACCCCTGCAGCTATGCGCATAGGGTTGGGAAGAACTGTAATTGAAGATCTGCAGCATAATAAAGGCTTGTTTTGAAGAATTATCTGTGTATCTGTGTATTGTTGTTTCTCTATGAATTTACTGTATTGTTTATCTGTTGAATGAAATTAATCAGGAAAAGTACTTAATAGATTCCCAAAGACATAGATTTGTTTATTTATATGATGTTATGCATGTTTAGCATAATCGACGAAGGGCATAAATCTGCTAACTGTTAAATATTGTAATTTTCGGGCCTTAAGTGTTAGGGTTCACGATGGTCAAGATAAAGCCCTGAATTTGACAAAAAAACATCACATAGACCTCTAGAAGCAAAAACCTGGTTCTGTCATCCCCCAATACTACCTTAGATGACACTGCAGCCTACGTTATGTGGGTTGTTGTTGAAAGGGCCTGTAGTGTAGGTTTTTTTTGGTTAGCATAGCTAACTCTGAACCAAGGTCGAAGCCCCCTTAAGCCAACAAATGGCTCTATTTTGGGGACCGAGATCAATCTATGGAATTTGTGATGTCGCATAAGTGGATACTGACCAAGAAGGACATTGAAAATTGGATAGATCAAAAACTACACAAGTTTACAATCGAAGAAAACAGGAATCCATGCCTATTGAAAGAAGAGTCATTGCAGAGATACCTGTATATAGAGGACAATGAAGTTTTCTTTTGCTCTTTTCCATGTGAATCATATGAATGATTGGCTAAATTGGCAGATGGTCAACCTACCTGGAAGATGGACAACCACATTGTGTGGACTCCAGACTTAGTGAAGTGTCTGGAATAATTAGAAAACAAAGTCATGTTGTAGCGGCTACAACCACCCTCTGAAATTTTGTGTTAGCTTCATTTTGGAGCCTCCCTTCCAACCTTCACATCAGCTTTCCTTGCTTTGTAAAGTTCACAAGATTTAGTGTTTTGCTTGCAGAAAGGTATCCTATCGATCTCAGCTTGATCCATTCCCCTCACAGGTTGTTCACCCATACTTGATCCAGCTGCATGCTGAGCAGCTTCCCCGAGGAAATTGCACATTTCTGGAGGGAAAGCAATGTTGCCTCCAGAAATTACGGAATCCTGTCTAGCAACCTGCTGGGTCCAATATTGTGCAGTTTTTCCAGTCAACACTCCCAATAGGAATTGTGTAATTTTCCCCAGTAGGGCTGCTCAGCCTAGAATTTGCATAAATCTGGGCAACAGTGAGCTGCTAGCCCAAAAAATTGTGCAAATCTCCTAGGCAGTTAGCCCAGTTCCCAGCTAGAAATGCACATTTACTTTAAGCAGTTGAACAACCTCTTGCATGTGCAGCTAAGTTGACTTCTTCCCTTCGGGACAGAGAAAAATAGACTTGCATGAATCGACTGCTTCTCCCAAGGCAACATGCAAAGGCATCCCTTGTTTCAGGGATCTATGTTTAGCGGTTGGAGGTTACATGCAAGGATCATTTCAGAAACCTCCCACCAAGTGTCACTTTCCCTAGATTTATGGCATGCACGTCATAACCTTGATGATTACCAAAACTCATCAACAAAACATTGCAGAGCTCATTCCTCACATCAACCTTGCAATGCTGACATCCCACATCACAACTAGGAGCAGTCAGCACATTCAACTAAGTTGTTTTGGGGTAAGCCTGCTTCCCATGTCTTGTGCTACATTTCTGTTGCTTTTTGTGTTTTTGCTTGTATGAGTACTATTTGCTTTATTTCTTTGAATGTTGGCTGTCATTTACATGTATACTAGCTTGTCCTAGTACTGTTTCATTTTTCGTTGCTATCTCATTGTTGTCGCATGCATGAAACTATTTTTCACGAATGGTCGCCAATTCGATGACTATCCTCACCCACATGCATGTTGTTCCATTTTCTAAATCTATCATCTGCCTTTGGCATGCATGATCATTCACTTATGCTTACACTCAGTATCACCATGCATTCACACTTACATTCACTTTCAGTTTCCCATCGGCGAGTCTGGGCTACTGTGGCTTGGTGCCTCACCAAGAGCCTCAACAAGATAGCATTACACAATCCTTAGAGGGAAGACTTTGTCTTCCTCCCATGAAATGCACATTTCTATCTAGTGACTGTCCTCTAGGACTGTTTTGTGCATTTCTGAGGGACAGTGACTCCTGGCCTAGAAAATTGAGCAATGCAGTCACTAAGCCTGCAACATTTGCCAACTGAGATTGTGCATTGCGTAATTCTAGTAGTCAATAGCTAGACTAGACTATGCATTGCGCAGTTTTAATAGTAAGCCAGTCTCCCAACAACACAGATTGTGCGTTTCACAGTCTTGGCAATTAGTCTCCTAACGTCCCGACCGAAATTGTGCAATCTTCATGATCAGTGACACATGTATGTTGAAAGTTAGTTCTCAAGTTCATTTTGGTTTTCAAATGATAGATTGCTTGGCATGAATGTTTCCATGTCTCCAGGTATTGCAGGGGTTCATCTGCCACTCAACAATTTAAGTACAATGGTTTCCAAGTCAGCAGAGTCAAAGACATCGTTCAAAGCACACCTGGAGATGCAGTGGATCAAATGTCTATGAGATTGCCTACTCATGAAGCTATCAAGTTGTCATAGACAAGAACATCAAGATATAACAAAGAGCAACACCATGAAAAGCAGTTGAAGGCAACATACCGAACGTGACGAATTTCATGAATGTAAGCGAACGTAACAAATGTAGTGCATGCAACGAACAAAATGAATGCAATGACTACATGAATGCAAGAGGAAGTTTGTTGAGAACATAGAGGCTGAACAAAGTTGCAAGCTTAAGCACGGAGCTAGTTCATCTCTTCGGAGGAGTAGGCGGATGTCACTAAAATGTTTCACTATTGGGGATAGTCGGTTTAAATGGATGTATTGTATGATTGGAACTTACAGTTATTTGTGTAAGAACCAACACATGTTCATCCATATGTTGTTATTGTAGTTGGACTGCTCTGGTTTCTTAGCAATATATGTTTTTTAACTTATGTAGTTGTGTATGAACTACATCGTATGTGATTATATGAATCTTGTTGCAGATGTGTTGTTGGTTTAACCATCACTTTGGATTGTCGACTCATCTTCTTTCCTACTTGTGATGCATCTTTACTCGTGTGTTCCCTTCTCAGCTAAGTACTACTACAGGTTTCCAAGGGGCATACTCATCTCACCCCCATGTGTTAGAACCTATGTTGGCTTTGTGGGGCCTGACCCAAGTTTAGCGTTAGTTAGCCAGACAGATCCCTACACTACTCAGCCTTTCGGCATCAGCCTGCGGAGTTCAGATCGAAGTCTCACCTGAAGCAGTATGGAGGGATGCTGGAACCAATTTTCCCCACCCTGATATGGTTGTGATGTCAGTTGATACCCTCTGTTCCTACTTTCGTGCAGCTCACTAAGCCTTAGGGCTCTGTCAGTCTACCCTTTATTCCACCCTTTAGTACCTCCGTGAAGGTGTACGATTTACCTTCACGCAACCTTACCCTACGATCTAGGTACTTTCATGTTGCTATGACAACGTATTTTATAGGTTCCCAAGTTATCTTAAGTGTTTTACTTATCTTACTAATCAACCATAGTTAGCGCCAATTAAACAGATATTCTTATTTGCATTCAATTAACTAATACAGTCACATACATTCACGCATCAAATGAACATGGTAAATTAAACCCAAAACACAATATAACCAGATGCATTAGCAATAAATAAATAAATAGAATACTTCTCTTTATTGATATCTTCATATTAATACAGACTTTATCCGTCTTGCGCACACAGCTGAAGGGGTATGCGCACTCAGCTGCGGACTTCCACCCTAGGCCTTTGTGCACTCAGTTGCAGAGCCTCTACCTATGCTAAGACCAAAAACACTTAGACTTCTCTGCCAAGACTCCAAAACTTATCTACCAACTACTTAGAGCTTACTTACTTAGCTCCTTTTTATACAATCCCATGGTCTGCAGACCATGGGTGGATCTTTGCAGCTGACTTTACACTTTACAAAATAGGGAAGACAATCCTTTATGACTCTTGACACCTTCACACTCCACGACCACAAAATGTAGAGACTTTACAACTTTATTAAAAAATTGTCTCAAAACATGGGCTTTTAGCCCCAAAACTGTCCTTGGGGGAACCCATTCCCAATAGGCCCCCAACACAAACATGGTGACTCGCGCTTGAGTCACTCTGTGGGTGTGGAAATATTAGCGTGAAGACCTCCCAGCTCAACCTATATGACTGCAACCTCGACAGTGCACTGTGTAGCCGCCTACTTTGCTTCTTCAACCAACGGCTCTATCACTGGACCTAAACTGTCAGCGTGAAGCTTTTGCTGAGTTGCTTGCAAATGAGCAAGTTTGCCTTTAATAGAGGTCGTGACTGAATAAGCCTCATCCAACCAGGGCTTCAAGCGTGCCTTCAACACTGCCTCCTTGTGCTGCACTGCATCTACCTATTCTTTCAATTGTTTGGCCTCCTACAGCTTCGTCAGTCTCTCTGTGAGAGTGATGGTTCGTGCTATAGCTTTCACTTCATCATAGCACAACTGCACTTCTTGCACTTCTATCTCTAGCCATTTTACATTGGGGTCCTCCTATAGGCTTGTCAGGACCTCGAACGACTGTTCAAAATGTTGTGTGCAATCTACTATTGCACTGTCTACCACTGCTATCACCTTCGTGACAGCGGTTGCACGCTTCTCCTTTACTTCTGGTGGAGTTGAAAGTTGGGCCTTCAATTGTAAATCTGCAATCTGTAGGTTTAGCTCCAATTGAACCCTAGCCAACTCTGTGCGAGCATCATGCACCCCTATATCGATCTTGTCAATGTGCATCTCGACCGGTTCTTATGCAGGAATGGCCAATTTCGGGACCATTCAGCATGCCTCCTCCATAACCTTAACTATACGCCTGTTTCGGTCGATTACCTCGGTCACGACGGCGATGGAAGAATCTTGTTGTAGGGCCAGCTATTCATTATTAATCTAGTGCTCACTGATCGCCTACAAAGCGTGGTATTTGCGGGCCCTCAGCTCCGCGATCACTCCATGTTTTCGGAAGTTTTAGTGTCTACGGATAGACTCTTAAACCCCTAGACTAGTAGCTAAGTCTAGAAAAATAGAGCAAAACATTCTCTACTTTTTCTACAACCAAGAGAATAAATAAGATAGTAAAGAAGCCTACATGAAGCTTTCTCTTACTCCTTATCTCCCTTGACCAATTCTGTCGCTCCTTTTCATACTTTATCTGCTTGAAAAGTTCTTGCACACAAACAGAAGACAAAAACCGATCAATTCATATGATAATGATCTATTGATTAAACATAAAATGGAATCAAGTGCATAATACACATATGAAATCATCCATGAATAATACAAATATATGGAAAAAGCTTTGAAAACTTTATTAGTAAAAGGAAGAGTTACAACCCAATTTTCTTGATTCAGTGTCACCCCTCCAGTTCAATCCCATCCTATCCTCATAACAAGCAAGACACCTTGACATCATTACAATACTTGAAACCAACTCAAGTCTCATACTAACAGCATCTCCCTATAATTCAATGATTTATAGCCCCTGACCACTTAGATGAGTGGGCTTTTTATAGGTGAATGAAGGAAGTTATGCCATAAATGGTGATAATGAATGCCCTCTAAAACTTAGGATTTAGTTCCATGGAGGAAGGGATAAAGGGATTGATGTTCCTTAACTCCCTCCCTCATCCAATTTCGAGCCCAAAGGAGCGGATAGTCAAAGGAAACTTGTAGAGGTATCCTATGGATAAGAATATTCCAAACCCCAACGTAGATTTTGCTCAAATTTGCCCAACATAGGCCAAAGAGGGCTCAAGTGCACTGCAATGCACCTTGGCAGTGTACTGGGTTGCACTGCAGTGCACCCTGATAAAGGCTTGCCTGGGCTAATCTTCTTAGAGGTAGTTTTTGGATGATTTCAGTCATCGAATCACTTGGGAAGGAGGCATTCTGATGGTTGACTTCATTTATGGCATGTAACAACTGAATTCTGGTTTTATGGGCCCTAATAGTACTGATATGTAAGTCAGGGTTGATGTGTGCAAATGGATCTGTAACACTCCATCCTGTAATATATGGAGCACCTCACCAAGGAGCGCTACCAAGTTCAACCCCACTCCCTTGAGGGCACTGACAATGGGCCTGTCAGCTTCACTATCTGTGGTCAGTGCTCCATTCGTAGCACTATCACGCGGGAGGCCTTCGCACGCAGCATCTCGACAGCTTCAGAAATACTGATAGTGAGGGTGGTGGACACCATGCCAACCTGTGATGCGCAGGTCTGCAGCTCCTATAGACCTGTATTGATGGCCCCCAATAGTAGTTGTTGCTGCTACTCGAACTACTATAGTGCCTCCGCGGTGACATCCCGCACCATGTCTCCAATGTCATGCAAATCTCCCTATGTGAGGGTGAGTGGGTCCAAGGATGCCTTAGTGGTCTTAGATTTCTTCCTTGACCCTACTTTCTCTTATTCTCTTGGACGCTTGATGCAGTATGACATCGTCTGTGGGTCTGTGCCATGCTGCACTGTTTGCTCATCTGTTTCGGGCGAAGGCAACCTTGCGCCTTTGTCAGAGCCACGCTCTATTTCGCCTGTCTGCTTTTGTGTCTGTTGGGCGTCATCGCATTCTGCCTGGGCCTTGTCAGTGGCCTCCCTTTTCCTCTTCTTGGCTAGCTGTGCCATCTTTAGCTTGGCTGCCTCCTTTTTGCAATGTCCGATGAACTTGCTCAACCCTACTATCGAGTCTGAGGTAGTGCGCCACTGTACCGGCCAGTGATCGAGTACTGCATCAATTGCATCGTTCATTGCCAAGTAGGGCAAATCATACCATGTATGTTCAAGGCCCTTCCATGCCTTTATTGAGACCCGGTGAAAGTCTACCTTGAACTTTGTATACCCCTGCAATTTGTCAAATATAGTAGGCAATAATCGCGGTTTGCGATTGATAGCCATGCAGATGTTCATTTCCACCAAGATCCAGAAGATCTTGCTATCTTTCATGCACTAAGCATCATTGGTTGCCCATAGCGAAGTGTACTTCACTGCTTCTGGCAGGTTCAACAAGATTGAGGGAAATTGACTATATTCACGTAGCTCCCAGGCTACCAGCACAATAGACAACAAGAGACATGCATAGTGGAGGGTCTCTCTTAGCTCCTGTGCCTCGCAAAAGTTCGCAAGGAACTCACCCCAGAGATAACATGCCCAATTAAACTAGACTCCCTCGGTGCATTGGGCTGCAAGAGCAACGACTAGTGCCAACACTTCATCCGCGTGACTCTTCCTCATAATCTTTCCTGCCAAAATCTGTGTGGCCACCTTGACTGCAGGGTCATAGATACTCAAGATGGCATAGCCTCACGGCTTCTTCACAAGCTTTAATTTCTCCTTAATGGCCTCTGCGAGGGCCTGCTCGCCACCTTTTCCACCAAACTTCATGGCTGTATTTTCCCCTGTGTAGGGTACCCATGTGATCATATGGATCAATCTGTCGGTGATGGGTATCGGCTCCTCCACCCATAGACACCCATCGTGCACCAAGAATAATAGCTTCTTGATGACTAATACTATAATGGGGGTGCAATTGTAGTGTGGCACCCATAGCAGGTTGAGAAGACCTGCCTTGTCTACTCCCCTGAGCCACTTCCATGGTTCTAATGCAGTCATCCTAGTGGTTATGTCAATAATGAGGCGCATTAGCTACTCTTTTGCTAAGTGTGGTAACTTCCCATGGTTAGCTAAGTCCCAATCTGGCAGCAGAGTGGTTTGCAAGGGTACCTTTCTCTCATCAACGTCCTTTGGCACCTTGGTCTTGCCCTTGTGCAGAGGGATGTACTCTGGCAAATTAGTGATAGGGTTAGCACCCTAGACTTCAACTTCCTCCACTTCTACCCCCAAGTCCTCATCATCCATCAGGATGTCCTCAATTTCTTCCTCTTCCGGCTCTAGGTTAATGGCTTTTACCTTTTCCTATGTGGTGGGCTTGTCCTTCGGTGGGTTTCTTCTCGGTGATGCGCGCACTGGTATCGCATCTTTCTTGCCCTTTTTGTCCTTCGCACTCTCCTTGGTTGGGGTCACCTTCGGTCTATGTGTCCATGGTGATTTGGGGACTTCAAATAGTACCTATGCAACTTCTGGAGAAACTCTCTCTGCCTCCATAACAACCTCTAGCACAACCCCCTTGGTTGTCACTGCTTCGATGTCCATAGCTTCTGCAGGTGTTGACGTGCTGCTATGCAACAACTCCTGTGTCTCCTTTGGCAATGTCTCAAACAATGAATTGGCTGGCAAATCCTCGAAGTTTTTGTGGTTCATGTGCGCTTGAGAGCTTAACAACTAAATTCTGAAAATGCCAAGTGTTTTATGTTGGGCCTCCACCTGTAATTTATAGGGAATTTTGAATTCAAATCCGACCATTCCCCCCACATTTTGTTCATTAAAGCCAGATTGGCCGTAGATTTCCAAGGATCTTACACATAAAGTTTGTCTTAAATGTCGGCTGCCTACTCCTTTTGGCCACATTCCTACCATCAAATCATGAATAGTGACTTTAACGGTCACTTTTTGGCTGACCTGCACGCTTTCTCCCTGGGTAGCACAACTCCCTTCACGTTGTTGCGAACCCTGTGACAATTCCTTTTCCCACACAATCTTCCAATCGTGCAGTTCCCCAACTCGGGCAGTGTATTTTATAGTCGTGTGGCTCCTTTCAGCTACCTGGAGTGCTAAGACTATGCTACCCTCATATAGTCACCTGGCCGTATCACTGGTGTATGGCTTCAATCGGTTTCCATTCACATTTCATGGGAAGGGATCTCCATTCAATTTAATGAACTGAATTGCTCCACCATCGGTAATCTCCTTAATGACGTAGGGCCCTAACGAGTGCATTCTTAATTTCCCTGGAAATTTATCAAACTCGCTGTCATATAACAAAACCATATCATTTACCTTAAAGGTGCACAGCTTAATGTGCCGATCATTCCATGCGTTTTCACACTACTTTTGGACCTGTTGGTGAAATCCAGCTAGAAATATCTCTTCCTCAAGCCCAGTAAGTTGCACGAGCCTTTCTTCCAGGGATTCGCGATCCATTATACCGGTGAGTGCTGCTATGCACAAACTAGGCACAATGTATTCCATGAGCATCACTGCTTCAACACCATATACAAGAGTAAAGGATGTCTGTCTAATCAATTTTTTGCATGTCATCTAATAGGCCCATAGTATTGCAGGTATGCGCAAGTCCCAATCACTTCGCTGATAATTGAAAACCTTGGTCATCTCATTCTCCAAGACCTTATTGAATGCTTCCTTTGTCCCATTAGCTTGTGGGTGATAAGGCGTGCTTTTCTTGTGATATACCTGAAATTCCTCCATCGCCGCACTGATCGTCTCGTATAGGAAGTGTGTACCATGATCTCTCATCAGAATCTTTGGACAACCAGATTGTGTCAGTGCATACTCAAAGAGGAACTTCGCAGTGGTCGCGTCTGTGCAGTCCTTGACAGGCTATGCCTCCTCCCATCGAGTCAAATACTCAGTCGCGATGATAATGTACTGCTCTCTTGTCTTCTTCCCTTTGGGCTGAATAGGTCCCACAAAATCTGTCGCCCATTTCTCGAAAGGTTGCAATGTCATCTATGGGTTCATAGGTAGCTCATCCCTTCATGATGGCTTGCTAGTCCTTTGACACACATCACATGCCTTGCAGTAATTTTTTGAATCCTAATGGAGGGTTGGCCACCACAACCCTGCACGTAGAATCTTTTGCGTGGTTGCTCTTTCTACATAATGGCCTCTCGCGACACCCCCATGAGTATCCGTGAGGATACTACTCCTTTCAAACTCCAGTACATATCATCGTAATACTTCATCAGACCCCATTTTGTACAGATGCCCGACACTGATAGAAAAGTCTAACGTGCGCACCACTAACTCCTTCTATTGGATAATGTATCCTTTCAGGGCAGTTCCCGTTGTTAGGAAGTGTATGAGGTCTTCAAAGTGATCGTCCTCGACGTGCACTACAAATAGCTGCACGTCAAGTAATCCCTCTTTCAAATTAGTGGGATCTTCCCCTGTTTCAATGCATGACAAATGGTCTGGTCCTGTGTTTAGTCATCCATGATTCACAATAACGTTAAAATCATACTCCTAGAACTATAACAACCACCTACAAACTATCCCCCCCAACACAGGCTTATTGACTAGGTATTTCAACGTGGAATGATCCGTATAAATCTTCAAATGTCCACCCAGCAAATAGTGTCTAAACTTCTAGAGCGCGTATACCATGGCTAACCCTTCGAGCTCGGCGGTGGAATAGTTCTTCTCAGCCTTGGATAACCTCCTCCTTGCGAATGCTATAGGATGGTCCAATTCTTGTCCACCAGCCTCTGTCAGTACTACTCCTAGTGTTATACACGACGCGTCTACATGTACATGAAACTCCTTCCTCCAATCCGAGAAGACTAAAATCGGCGTGGTGACCATTTTTTCTTTCAATACATCGAAGCTCTTCTGGCAGTCCTTCTTCCGACAGATTGTGACATCCTTTTTCAAAAGCTTCTCCATAGGCGCGGTGATCTGGGCATAGCCTTTGATAAACTTCCTATAATACCCAGTATGTCCTAAGGTCGCATGTAGTTGTTTCACACTCCTCGGCACCTCCAAGTTGAGTATCATTGTGATCTTCACGGGATCTACCATTAGTCCCTTTCTACAAAATACATGACCCAGCGGAGTCCCAAAAGGAACACAAAATAGACATTTCTTCAGATTGAGCGCAATCTAGTGCCTTCGACAAGTATCTAGCATCAGGCACAGACTTACCACATGGCATTTTACCAACCCAAACATAGTCCAATCATCAAAGTACACCTCCAAAAACTTATGAATGAATTCTTTGAGAAGAAATGATGACACGAGAAAAAATTGTAGGTGCATTCATCAATCTAAAAGGCATTATAGTGTACTGAAAACATCCCCACTCAGTTGCGAAGGTCATCTTTCTTCTATCCACAGGCACGATTTTGATCTGATGGTACCTAGGGAACCTATCAGTGAAGGAGTACACTTCTTGGCCACCTACATTATCTAATACCTCATTATTGAATGGAGTTGGGAAAGGATCATGTACGCAAGCATCATTCAACTTCCTGAGATCTACGCATATCCTTATTTCATCCTTCTGCTTCTTTTCTTGTACCACCATTGGGCTTACCCAATCAAATTCTTCTACGTGCTCAATGATGCCTGCCGTGAGCATCTTGTTTAGCTCTAAGTGAACCTTCTCCTTATACTTTGGATTTAAATTGTAAGGTCTTTACTTAATCGGCTTCATGTCGAGTTTTAACGTGATCTTCATAATGCCCAGGTCTCTTATTATCCCCTTTAGCTCCATAAACTTGGTAGGGAACAAATCCTGGTATTCACAGAGCAATTCAGCGACCTTATCTACCATCGTGTCATCCCAGTAATCTCCAATATTCACGAATTTGGGCTCCACCTCCATACCAATATTTACCTGTTTCATTTTCAGTGGCGCGATTATATTACGATTCTCAATCTGTGGTCACTTGACCTCATGGTGACCCTCGGTTTTAGGGATATTAATCTTTCATGGATCCTCGTCTTCTTATTCAGCAGTCACATCATAGCATTCCACCACGTGGCTTAGTTGAATAGTCCAATCGGGTTGGATCAAATCCAAAGGATCCTGCGGTATCCTAAATATTGTTGCTTTAAATTCTTGTAGAGCTTCATCAATACAGTCAAACCCATCTTCGAAGCCGAAAATCATTATGGATCCTTCGCGCAGAATATCCCATTCACCTGTACCATCGCGGAGCTTTGTCTCCAAGTACCAGTTCATCGGGATGACATCCAAGGTGTGATAGAACAAGTGCACCCATTCAGGTTGGGGCTTTGCTCCATAAGCCTTAGCCCATTTGGCCAAGTGTGCATGCGGATAATCCTTCCCGTCATATTTGTCGGTCATTCATACCTTCGTCTTCCCAAAGGATGTTCGCATCATCCTCCTTCACTCACGCCAATCATCAAATCTACCCTTGTGCATACCCCACCATCTTGCAGGCGTAATGCGCAGTGCCCATTCCGAATCTTGGAAGCGCTTCTTTTCTGGTACCTCCCTCTCAAATGCATCCAAAAATAAATCTACATCATTTAGGTCATCGTAAGTGGGCATATTTCTTACCTGTGACAATACACAGTCCAGTGACCGGGTCATCATGTTACAGCTCAGCGTGGTTACCTCATGTAGCTAATTCTTCCAGCGCTCTAATTCTTCATCAAATTCTGAGGTGTAGGAACTCTCGTGATCCCATGTAATTTGTCCATCCAATGTTTGATTCACCCAATCTTGGTCTCGTGCTATTATCTTTTATATGAATTTCAAATCGTCATCACTCTCGTAATCATGGACTAGTTTAGTATAGCGTGATCCTTCAGCAGGATCTAGGGGTACTATTACACGAAGTGATTTCTTTTCAAATATCATCTTCTGCTTCTTTAGGTTTATTACCCCATTCATGTCAGTAGCTCAATCAATGCCAAGGAGCGTAGGGTAGGGGTTGCTATCGTCCATAATTTCTATTACTTCAAATTTAGCCAATGCGCTCGTGCCTTCAATATCTTTAGTCACTCCTTATAGTTGTCCCATGGGGATGATCTTCTACTGATTTTCCATCCTTAACTTAATTGGAGACCACTGTAGCGTGGGTCTCCCCATCCGCTCCCAAGTCTGCTTTGGTAAAATGTTCGCATCTGACCCTAGATCCAAAATAACCTAATCCATTTCATATTATCCTATCTACGTGGTATTTCTCATCTCACGCCCTGTACTTGTTTTATGCTTACCAATATTTCGTACCACACGTGGTTCACCCGAAGTATTTCCAGCGCATCTATTTATAAGTTCCTGTAACCCTTTCATACCCTTGCTATTGCATAGTAGCTTCATGCAAGTATTTAGAAAGGTCGTAAGCATAAAAGGGTCCATTTCTTGATCAGGCTTATCCTTGCTCCCTAAGGTAGAGGCATCAATGAAGCTCTTCTTTGCTTGCATGAATGTTTCATGTGCGTGCTCCAAATCAAATTCATCCTCCTTCACCAGAGCTTTGTGAACCCATGCGTTGTCTTCAGGTTGTTTCCACTTATCATCACCCAATGCAATTCCACTTCGGAGCACTATATTCACATTTGGATCCTCTTCGCGAGGCTCAACCCTCACCATCTACAACTTTTGAGTCAGCTAAGGTAGTATCACCCCTTTGTCGCATATCCTCGCTATCAACATAGGACAGTACTTCGTCTCGTGATCAAACTTAGTACAATATTTGCATGATGGACGTGTCGGGTTAGTTCATTCATAGGCAAGTGTCCTAGTCCTCCACAGTTGTTGTAGATTAAGTGTCCCCGACCTCTTCCAAGTCCTCCTCCACCTTGTCCTCGTCCGCACCCCTGAAAGCTTGTTTGCGCCATCCTACCGCTCTGGTCAGGGGGTCGTGTTTCTCCCTGAACCCTATAGGGAGGTGTTCTATCCATCATCAATTCATAACTTTGGTTGTTGCGCTCGTCATGCATTACCGACCTGTGGAAGTTGTAGAATAGTTGTTGCGGTGTTCGTACAAACTTCTGCAGCAAACGAAAATTATCCGTTGTATGTTTCCCTGCTACCTAACATATAGCACACCACAACACAGGCCCCGTGCTTGGTCTTGCTTGGGCCCCGACCTCAAAGACATTGGTCCTCCTCCTGCAATTTAGTTTGCAAAGACTAGACAGTGGTATTTGTCATGCCCTTGACCCTTACATTTCAGGCACCATATCTCTTCACACACCTCTGGTCGAACTATTCTGTCTTGCTTCAAACTTTTCACTTCAAGGCAAAGATTTTGCATCTGTGCATGGATCTATTGAACCCCCTGATTCGGGTCTTACATCAATGTTTCATTCAGTCTTATGGAAATCTCCAAGGCCTCTGCCTGAATTATAATCTTCTGTTATGATAGTGCAACCCTTAGGTGACGTAGGAGCAAAGCCACGAACCACTCGCGATACTGTCCATATATTAACTTTATATTAGCTTCGTAAATTTTACACTTCAAGCTCTGATCCAATTCCCAAGGTGTATCACCTGGTTTCATCACAATTTCCTTGAACCCCACAATCAATTGTGCCTCGGTTTTAGGCCTACTAAACTCTTTATTTAGCGTGATCTAGATATCTGCCAATCCAACATGTGGGTTATCATTAGATTACTTGATGTACGAACTTAGCACATGATCCTGTAAAGTACTAACGAATGTTTCCTTCTTCATGTGATCATCCATGACACCCTGAGCTTCCCATACAGCTTTCACGATGAACCAAAACTGGTCCAAAACCTCATTTCCCAAGCCTTTAAACAAAGGCAGCTTCACTGAATTTTCCATGTTGAACTGCGGTGGAGGTGGTGGTGGTATGGGTGAAGTCATAGGTGATGGTGGTGAAGTTGGAGGTCATATAGGTGGAGGTGGCAATCATGGGAATCCCTGTCTTATTAACTAAATTGCACTTAGTGGAGAAGCCTGCACTACTCCCTCTTCATCACCCAACGGTGGTGAGATCAGTGGGCTATACTCGGGACCCTTTCTTCCTTTTTTTATGTAAGTATTTCCACTTCACGTAGCTCCGAACATCAAGGTAGCTGCATAACCCATTTTTTGCACAATAACATCTTAATTCAGGTATTTAAATACTTCAAGTACTTACCTCACAGACCTTTGAAAAAGTGCCACTATGCCTCGTTATAACTAACTGAGGTATCGACCACGAATTCAGTCAAATCCTCCTATGATGCAATCAAGACAACGATCGACAGCATGGGTGATCTTATCCTTAGAGGCTTCTAGCCTTTGTACTAGCTCTGGGGTTCAAACAATAGGACCGTCAAGTTTCCACCTTCCTTGGCTATCTGCTAGCTTCACTTTCCACTCGTATAACTCAACTGAAAATGAACAGAAAAAGATCTCGTGGATTTCTATATACAAGTACCTGTCCAACCACTATTCCTTTGTCAGCGGTGGATTTTTGTTCTCCCACACCGCCAATTCATGGATCTTCCTATCCAACTAGTCTTCGACCTCTTTTTTAGTTGGATTCCAGTGATACAACATCACACATCTCTCATGAAGATTCCAGTCCCGTCAGTGGAGCCATTTCTTGGCTTTTTGGGACCTAACCCAGGTTCAACATTAGTTAGCCAAACAAATCCCTACACTACTGGCCCTTTCAGCATCAGCCCATGAGCGCGGACCGAAGTCTCACCCAAAGCAGTATGGGGGGATGCTGGAACCAAGTTTCCACACCCTAAGATGGTCAGGATTTCGGTTTATACCCTATGTTCCTACTTTCACGCGGTCACTAAGCCTTAGGGCTCTGTCAGTATACCCTTTATTCCTCCCTTCAGTACCTTCGTGAAGCTATAAAATTGACCTTTGCACAACCTTACCCCACAATCCAGGTAATTTCGTGCTGCTATGACATCGTATTGTATAGATTCCCAAGCTGTCTTATGTGTTTTACTTATCTTACTAATAAACCACAGTTAGTGCCACTTAAATAGATATTCTTATTTGTGTTTGATTAACTAATACAGTCACATACATTCGCGCATCACATGAACATTGTAAATTAAACCCAAAACACAATATAACCAGATGCATTAGCAGGAAATAAATACACAGAATTTGTAGAATACTTCTCCTTATTGATATCTTCAGATTAATACAGACTCTATCCACCCTGCACACACAACTGCAGGGGTCTACGCACTCAGCTGCGGACTTCCACCCTAGGCCTCTACACACTCAGATGCAGAGTCTCTACCTAGGCTAAGACACGAAACACATAGAATTCTCTACCAAGACTCCAAAACTTGTCTACGAACTACTTAGAGATTACTTATTTAACTCCTTTTTATACAATCCCATCGTCCACGGACCATGGGTGGATATTTATAGCCGAATTTTCACTTTACAAAATAAGGGTGGACAACCCTTTATGACTCTTGACACCTTCGCGCTCCGCGGACACAAAATGCGGAGACTTTACAACTTTATTACAAAATTGTCCCAAAACATGGGATTTTAGCCTGAAAACTGTCCTTGGGGGAACCCATTCCCAACAAACTCTCACTCACCTTCCTTGACTCACTGCAACAGTCACACGCTTGCTATTGACAAAGTTATCTTGCTTGCCTCTGTGCGACATCGTGATCAAGGCGTTACCTTACAACCCACTATGGGGAATCATACACCAAATGGTTTGAGGTCTAATTGGGACTTCTTACCAGGGAGATCCCATTGACATGTTGGGGGGTCCAGAACCGTCAAAATTTTGGCACTAGAAGGAGGGCCAGATGACAAGTTGCATTCTCACGTCTATTTTGAATCTCTACACATCTATCATGACTAGCTACTGAGTTTCTCGTCCAGAATGTATGTCTTATGCAAACAATTTCTTCATCCGGAAAAATATCTTGGATAACTTGTCTCATAAAACATTTGATGGTGGAGGCTATGTAGCCCTAGTAAGGAATGAGTTCGGCATTGTAGGCTCATGCAAAAGACATGGATTCTTTGAATAATACATGAGTTGCACGTTGTTCATCTACACACTTCGAGGGAACCCAATGCACTGGTGTGCCACGCTGCCTGAAAAATCCATTCATTCTCTTGGTCATCTATTTGCAAAGATGGACCATGCTTTCAATCACTTTGATTGTCAATCACTCAACAAAGAAATTCAGAAATTACGAAAAGCACCCGATGAATCCGTTGAATAGTTTTACACGTGCTTTTGTAATCTTGCATAGCGATTCCCGGAAGATGATATTGATTGGGAATATCTTGATGGAATATTTGACTATCTTCTTCACATATCCGAACCCCTCTCAACACACCGGTGATGGAGTTGCGCAATCACAGGTAGGCACATTTTTTGTCACAAGTGATTGTCCACCTTCATCTCAGTAAACAGCTCGACCACCACGGAGTGATGTGGGAGATCATATACACACCTTAGTTGAACTTTCACATCCTCCCACCACACCTACTCTTGATATTGATTTGGCTTGCAAGGCTGCTGGTTGTCACATGGACTCGTTCTCTCAACCTCCATCCTTGCATTCTGTTGATCCTCCGAATTGTACTGTCTTTTGTTCTTCCATTCCAGACTCCTCACCTACTATCAACGAGGATTAGGATATCGATGAAGTTGGTGTTATGCAGCCAACCTGCACCATCATTCTTGATGAGTGTGTGCGTGAATCTAAAGAAGAGCCCATGGTGAAGAGTTACCCCCTTTCCGCCACGCCTCATCACCTTCATCCTGACAGCCCTTATGATTCCCTATGAAAACTCATTTCCAAATGCTTCTTCTTCCGATCATTCATAGGACACCTCGCATATCAGTCTGTCATTACAGTGTGGAGAGGAAACATCTTCCTTAGAAAATTTGTTTTATCTGTCATTTAACTTTCTTGAAACACAAAGGGTGAACATCTTTGCTTCTCATCTACCCCACTGCCTGATTCATCAAATCATGAGCATGCCGACAAACATCTTGAATTTTTTGATCTTGGTTGTCGTGATCTATTCACTTCCTCATATAATCATGGTATTGATTCAACTGTTGCTAATATATCCAAGGCACTGGTCTACGATTATTTATCTGTCCATGAGGTTGAAACCCCACAGACTGTTGAGGAAATTTAGCCCAAGCTGATGGTTATGTCAGGCCCTCACTATCCTGAGGTTGGTCTCACTTCTGGTTAGGAAATTGTTGAATCACCCAAGGCTCCTCATCACTCTTTTCTTTGCACTAAAGGTCAACCAAACACCCAGATTTCGCTTCCTTCACTCGAACTACACCATCCCATCACTCTTGAATTTGAGGATCTTACACAAGAAGCACACATGCACAACACAGGCGGTCTGCCCTTCTCATGTTTGCTTGCATGTCACGGTCAAGAGAATGTATACACTCAACATCTACACACAGTGTAGCACAACATCATGGCAACACAACATCATGGTCACTTGTAAGCTTGAAGTGTGCTTGTCTTCACTATTACATATTTCTTGTTTGTTGGTTTACATAGTTTTCTTATTCGTGAAACTTGTCTTCACCAAAATGGGTCAACCAATGCGTCGGCGTCTGCATTGGAAGTATCACTTCACGTGACATGACCCGTGCACTGTTAGCTTAGGAGTAGGACTAGTGTCTGCTTTTGAGTTGTTTTCTTACATGCTTGTTTGCTTCTTGTTTTTTTGTTTGTCTACATGCATGTTTTCCTACCTGCTTTTCTTTCACTTTTACTTCTGCTCTTGCTTTTCTTTGTTGTTTTTTAGTTCACCTATTTCGTTTTGTGGGATAGTTTCTCATGAAACCATGTATGACTCTTGAAGCAAGTTGGGTAAAGTACAAGAGGCTGTGTGATGCTATCACTACTTGGTTATTTGTCATCCTCCCTTTGTATGAAGAACTTTCTACTTTCAATCCATGATACATCAATGGAAAACATGTACTGTTCGAAGTGAACCTTTGTGAAAACACAACGTTTGCATGCTAACTTGTGTCACCTACTCTAATCGGTTGCGTTTGGGTTAACCCTTGTCAGCTCAGTCAAGTAGAGTAAGGTGAGGGGGAAAACCTTAACAGGCATGCTAGAGGTATAATAAACTACTTCTCTATAGGAAAAACCTCTTCTTCTCTCAATAAGTCAAGATCCCTCTTGCGCCTCAGAAATGAATAAGTGCTATGCACAGTTACGAATATGAAAATGAAACAAAATGAAAACATGAAAAAAAATGAAAATGAATAAGGAAAAAGAAGAGAAAGGCTTCCTACGCAGAGAAGTGATGCAAGTAACTCCACTCGGGTACTAACCAGGCTTGCTGGTAGTGGAGCCATGCTTTTGTTCTTATGTGACTCTGCCAGGGTACTATCCAAGCCTGTTGGTAGCGAAGCAACACCAGAGATGAAACTAAGACTCTGACGACTCTACTTCTTGTGCACCAATATACCCCTCAACCCCAATCGAAAAAATTATGTTGCCTTGGCTTGGAATGTGTTTCATTCGACCAAGAGCTTGGTATATGCTACATATTACAATCAAGCTAGTGTGAAACCAAGATGAGCTGAGAACTGAACAATGCTTCTGCAAGTGTTAGACTTGCTTTTCATGAACAAGGTCCATTCAGAGAACTAGAGTTCTACTAGTGTGTCTCCAAGTGTTGTAGCAGCTACAACCACCCTCCAAAATTTTTCCTTAGCTTCATTTTGGAGCCTCCCTTCCAACCTTCACAATAGCTTGCCTTTCTTCATCAAGTTCACAAGATTTAGTGTTTTTCTTACACAAAGGCAACCTGTTGATCTCAGCTTGATCCATTCCCCTGATAGGTTGTTCACCTGGACTTGATCCAACTGTAGGTTGAGAAACGTTCCCAAGAAAATTATGCATTTCTGGAGGGCAATGAGCCTTCCCTCCAGAAATTGTGCAATCATGTCTAGCAAGCTGCTGGGGTCCAAGATTGCACAATTCTGCGAGTCAACACTCCGAGCAGAAATTGCACAAATTTCCCTAACAGGGTTGCTCAGCCTAGAATTTGTGAAAATTTGGGTAGCAGTAAGTAGCCTAGAAAATTGCACAAATCTCTTGGGCAGTCATCCCAGCTCCCACCCAAAAATGCACATTTCCTTCAAGCAGTCGAACAACCTCTTGCATGTGCAGCTGAGTTGACTGGTTCCCTCCTGGACCAAGCAAAATAGGCTTGCATGCAGCAGTTGCTTCTCCCAAGGCAACATGCAAAGGCATCCCTTGATTCAGGGGTCTATGTTTAGCAGTTGGAGGTTACATGCAAGGATCATTTCAGAAACCTCCCATCAAGTGTTGCTTTCCCTAGACTTGTGCCATGCGCATCACAACCTCGATGATTATTAAAATTCATCAACTAGATGCTACAGAGCTCCTTCCTCACATCAACCTTGTAGCTCTGACAACCCACATCACATCTAGGAGCAGTCGGCACATTCAACTCAACTGTTTTAGGGTAAGCCTGCTTCCCATGCCTTATGTTGCATTTCTGTCGCTTTTTGTGTTTTCTCTTGTATGAGTATTGTTTTCTTGATTTCTTTAAAGGCTTGCTATCATTTACATGTATTCTAGCTTGTCCTAGCACTATTTCAGTTTTCATTGCAATCTCACTGTTGTCGCATGCATGCAACTATTTTTCACGAATGGTCGCTGATTCAGTGACTCACCTCACCCACATGCATGTTTCTTCGTTTTCTAAATCTTTCATTCAAAATTTTCATGCATGATCATTCACTTATGCTTATACTCAGTATGACCATGCATTCACAGTCACATTCACTTTTAGTGACCCGTTAGCGAGTCTGGACAGCTTTGGTCGAGACTCTGCCTCACCAGGGGCCTCACCAAGATAGCATTACATAATCCTACGAGGGAAGACTTTGTATTCCTCTCAGGAAATGTGCATTTCTATCAAGTTACTATCCTATAGGACTATTTTTCTCATTTCTGAGGGATAGTGACTGCTGACCCAGAAAATTGCGCAATGCAGTCATTGTGCCTGCATCCATTGCCAGTTGAGATTGTGCATTGCACAATTCTAATAGTCAGTAGCCATACTAGAATGTGCATTTTGTAGTTACAACAGTTAGCCAGTCTCTGAGTAGCCCAGACTGTTACTTTTGCAGTCTTGGGAGTCAGTCTCCTAACATCCTGGCCAAAATTGTGCAATCTTCATGATCAGTCATAGAATTATGTTGAAAGTTAGTTCTAAAGTTCATTTTGGTTTTCGACTAAAAAATTTCTTGCCATGAGTGTTGCCATGTCTCCAAGTATTGCATGTGTTCATCTGCCTCTCAACAATGCAGGTAAAATGGTTTCCAAGAGTGAAACGTTGAAGACACCGTTCTATGCACACTTGGAGATGCAGTCAATCAAATTTCTATGAGCTTGCCTACTGATGAAGATATCAAGCTGTTCGTATACTAGAACATCAAGATATCACATTGAGCATCATCATGAACAACAGCTGAAGGCAACATACCGAATGCGATGAATGTAGTGAACGCAACGAATGTAGTGAATGTAGTGAACGGAGCAAATGCAACAAACGTAACGAATGTAAAGAATGAAATGACTACATGAATGCAAGAGGAAGGTTGTTGACAACACAAAGGTAGAACAAAGTTGCAAGGTCAAGCAGATCCACTGATGATGAAAGCAACTTTGGAGACTCCGACTATAAGGTGATGGTGCGACATGAAGATCACGCGAAGACAAAATGAAATAGAGAAGGAGTTTCATGTGTTGAAGAAGCAACTCAAGGAAGAACACGAAGCTACAGAGACAAATAAATGAGTTGCAGTAGGAATAGGAGTAGCAGTGGGCGCAACATGCACTCACGAATGAAGCTACGCCCATACAAGTTATAGATCTATCTTAGCAGCTGGCACAGAGTAGACATGGTGAGTAGTGTTGTTGATCACATGCAAGGGATTCATGTCATTGTGTGCACGCATGCAATCCAACCCATTCAACGCACTCACCAAGGCGAAGACAAGAAGTAAGTCCAACTGGAGCTGAACATGTACTTCACCAAGTTGATGTGCATGACCACCAACACACACTTGAATATCAACATGGACACTATGCATCAGTGTGTTGCTGGTTCAACTGCACCCAAGAAGACCATGTGCATGTTAGTAGACGAGTTGGACGAAGGAGCTGAACCAATGCACCGGTTGCAATAGAGGCAAGAGTTCGCTTCAGCAAGATGTCACCATGGGGTGCATGTACACCATCACAGACGACTAAGCTTGGCATAAACTCATCACCTTCACCATCACAAGCATGTCAAAGAGTTGATCTCATCAAAACAGACTGAGTGTTAATGATGTCTTGCATGGCTTGCTTAAGCCATTTTGTCTCACATGGGAACATGTACATTGTAATGTTGAGTCATGTTTGTTGGGTGTGGAGCATGATTATTTAGAGGTCTTTGTTTCAGCGGATGTATACCCCAGGAAGTTTGTACACGCCTCCTCATGCGGGGGTGCGGGGGGGACTTGTCCCCCCTGTCGGGGGTCGAGGGGGCCGATCCCCCTCGGCTGGGGGGTCTGGGGGCCAGCGGTCCCCCAGTGGGGGTTTTGGGGGCAGTACCACCGAAGCTAAAAACAGATGTAGAATTTCCTTGTAAAAGTATAGTAATTTCTAGTCAATCTGGGACATTCATTAGGTGGATGATCTGATGGTAGAATTTATGTTTAGTTTAGGGTTTTTCTCCCTAGAAGGCAACCCCTCTCTTTGTATGATGGCATTGTAATGAGGCTGTGTAATAGGTGTGTATTCTCTGAGCGAGAAACAGAGAGGTGAGACTGTGAGAGAAAATAGAGGATATCATAGCGGATCTATTGTAGGTTGTGCCTCTTCATTTTGCTGGATAATAAAAAGGAAGGATTGGCTATTCGGGGTGGACGTAGCCCAAACTAGGTGAACCACGTATATCTGTGTCTCTCTAGTTTTATGTGTTTTCTGTGTTTATATTTCTGCTATATTCTACGTGTTCCATTACTCTATAATTTATAATTTTCTAACAACCGGTATCAGAGCCGAAGGTCTATTTGGCTAACAAACTCATAGGAGAGAAGGGTTCCTGGTTTCAGTGGGAGCCATGGCGGAAGATGGTAAGTCTAGGGTCGAGAAATTTAATGGCCAAAACTTCTCGCTATGGAAGATGCAGATGGAAGATTATCTGTATCAGAAAGATATGTACCTACCATTGGGTAGAAAAACAAAGATGCCAATGGGTATGACAGATGAAGAATTGAACCTTCTCAATAGAAAGGCACTTGGAACAGTACGATTGTGCATCATAGCATTAGTCTCCCTCAGCATTTTGAAGGAAACAATGACAGAGGGTCTGATTAAGGCGTTGCCGAAACTATATGAAAAACCCTTGGCCTCAAACAAGGTATTTCTTATGAAACAACTATTTAATATGAAGATGTCGGAAGGTAGATATGTTGCGGACCATTTAAATGATTTTAATACAGTTATAAGTTAGTTAAGTTCTGTAGGGGTAAACTTTGAAGATGAAGTTAAATCTCTGTTATTCTTGTGCTCATTGCTAGAAATTTGGAATGGTTTAGTAATGGCCATTAGTAACTCTATTTTTGGATCTAGTACTTTAAAGTTTGATGATGTTGTTGGTGCTATCCTTAGCGAGGAAATGTGATGGAAAAGATCCAGTGAGACATCGGGTAATTCTTTAAGTGCAAAGTCTAGGGGAAGAAAAATGAAAAGAGGAAAGAGCTTAGGATATCGTAGTAAATCAAGGGAAGGAAGATCCAAGTCCATATCGGGGATAGTGTGCTGGAAATGTGGAAAGAAAAGACACCTAAAGAAAGACTGTAGATCTCGGAAGGGAAAAGAAGGAGATGCACAATAAGAAAACAATCATGAAGCAAATGTGACAGGTCAGGTGTTACAAGATGCTTTGATTCTTTCTTTCGAAAATATTATTGATTCCTGGGTGGTAGATTCAGGGGCCTCATTCCATGCCACACCTGATAAGAAATATTTTCATGACTATGTTCAAGGAGATTTTGCACAAGTCTATTTGGGTGATGATAAACCCTGTAAAATTGTTGGAATAGGTAAGGTTCTCGTAAAATAGTAGAATGGAAACCAATGGCTACTAAAGTAGGTAAGGCATGTTCCAGATCTGAAGAAATATCTGATTTCAACAGGGCAATTAGGCGGTGAAGGTTGTGTGACAACTTTCACATATAAAGCTTGGAAGGTCACCAAAAGAGCCTTGGTAATAGCAAAAGGCAAAAAGGTTGGTACATTGTATTTATGCAATGGTATTTCTAACTCTGTTAATGCTTTAACTTCCAAAGGAGCAGATGCAGCATTATGGCATCATAGGCTCAGACACATGAGTGAGAAGGGGATGAAGATTCTTCACTCAAGGAATTTGTTGTTGGGTTTGAAGAATGTTGATTTGGAGTTCTGTGAGAATTGCATTTATGGAAAACATAAGAGAGCCAGATTTCTTAGAGTTGGGAAAGAAAAGAAGAGTGAAAAATTAGAGCTTGTGAATACAGATGTATGGGGACCTGCTCAGGTATCATCTCTCGGTGGCTCTTGTTATTATGTTACTTTTATTGATGATGCAACTAGTAAAACTTGGATCTATTGTATTAAGAATAAATTTGATGTATTTGATACTTTCAAAAAATGGAAAGCTTTGGTTGAGATTGAGATAGGAAAAAAATTGAAGTGTCTTAGATCAGACAACGGAGGTGAATATTCCAGCAAAGAGTTTGATAGATACTGTTCAGAGCATGGAATTCGTAGAGAGAAGACAGTTCCAAGAACACCACAAGAAAATGGTGTGTTAGAAAGGATGAATAGAATAATCATGGAGCGTGCAAGGTGCATGAGATTGCATGCAAGATTGCCTTTACAATTTTGGGCAGATGTTGTAGATACTTTTGTTTATTTAATAAATAGAGGGCCTTGAAGTTCCTTGGATGGTGGTGTTCCATAGGAAGCATGGATAGGTAAAAAGGTAAACTACTCTTTTTTAAAGCCTTTTGGTTGTGAGGCCTTTGTCCATATTAATAAAGAAAATAGAACAAATCTTGAGGCAAAATCAAAGAAATGTACCTTTATTGGATATGGTGTTAATGATTTTGGTTATCACTTATATGATTATGAAAATCACAAAATCATTAGGAGCAGAGATGTAATATTCAATGAAAAGGTCTTGTATAAGAATCAGTTGCAGGAAAAGGAACAGGAAAAAGAAAACAAGGAATACACAATTCTTGATGAGATCACTGAAAAAGTAAAGGTGCTTGAAAATAATAATAATCAACAACCACAACAACAACAACCACCACAACAGCAACAGGCACCCCAAATAACTGAAAGTGGTGTTAGAAGATCTACCAGGATAAGTATACCCCTTGAACGATACTCTCCTTCATTATATTATTTATTGTTGACAGATTCTGGTGAACCCGAATGTTATGAAGAAGCAATGCAGGTTGAAAGTAGGAAGAAGTGGGAGCTAGCCATGGAAGAAGAGATGGACTCCTTAATGCATAACCAGACTTGGGACTTAGTCAGGTTGCCTGTAGGAAAAACTACATTGAAGAATACATGGGTTTATAGGCTGAAGGAAGAAGATGGAGGAAAACAAAGGTACAAAGCTAGACTTGTGGTGAAGGGGTTTTCACAGAAGAAAGGTATTGATTTTGATGAAATATTTTCTCCTATTGTTAAAATGACTTCAATCAAAACTATTTTAAGTCTAGTAGTAGTTGAAGATTTTCATCTTGAACAGTTAGATGTAAAGACAACCTTTCTCCATGGGGATTTGGAAGAAAAGATATATATGCAGCAACCACAAGGATATGAGGTGAAAGGGAAGGAGAAACTAGTGTGTAGGTTGAAGAAGAGCTTGTATGGCTTAAAACAGGCTCCAAGGAAGTGGTATCCAAAATTTGACAAGTTTATGTCTGAACAAGGTTATACTAGATGTCACTCTGGCCATTGTGTTTATCTGAAAAAGCAAAATGATGGCAGCTATATTATATTGTTATTGTATGTGGATGGCATGCTTGTTGTAGGGTCTAACATGCAGGAAATAAATGTGTTCAAAAGAAAATTGTCAAATTCATTTGCAATGAAGGATTTGGGAGCTGCAAAACAAATCCTTGGTATGAGAATAACTAGAGACAGGAAAAATCGCAAATTAACATTGTCTCAGAATGAGTACATACAAAAGGTGTTGAAAATATTTAATATGCACAATGCAAAACCAATTAGTACACCTTTTGCTATCCATTTCAAAATTAGTAAGGAAATGTGCCCAAAGACCCAAGAAGACATGGATTATATGTCTAAAGTTCCATATGCATCGGCATTTGGAAGCTTAATGTATGCAATGGTCTACACAAGGCCTGATATTGCACATGCACTGGGAGTTGTAATCAGGTACATGAACAATCCAGGAAAGGAACATTGGATGGCAGTGAAATGGATTCTCAGATATTTGAAAGGTACCACAAATCAAGCATTATGCTTTGGTGGTTCAAACATTTCTCTACAGGGATATGTTGATGCAGATATGGTAGGTGACAGAGATAACAGGAGGAGCACTACATGATATGTATTTACTGTAGGTGTAACAACTGTCAGCTGGGTTTCAAAAATCCGAAGTGTTGTTTCACTTTCAACAACAGAGGCAAAGTATGTTGCTGCTACATAGGCTAGTAAAGAAATGATTTGGTTACAAAGGTTTATGGGTGAATTGGGTAAGAAGCATGATATGGGCACGTTATACAGTGATAGCCAAAGTGCCATTCATCTTGCAAAGAACTCAGCATTTCATTCTAGGAATAAACACATATAGCTCAAGTACCATTTCATACGATCAGTGTTGGAAGATGGAGAGTTGAAGCTAGAAAAGATACACACTAGCCAGAATCCTGCAAATATGCTAACAAAAGTTGTAACCAAGGAGAAATTGAGAATATGCTTAGTTTCAATTGGTCTTCAAGGATGACAATGATGATCAGAAACAACCAGGTCCAAAGAGGAGTCATTTTCCATCAAATGAAGTAGCAGTGGAGTTGCTATAATCATTCTCCAAGTGGGAGATTGTTGGGTGTGGATCATGATTATTTAGAGGTCTTTGTTTCAGCCGGATGTATACCCCAGGAAGTTTGTACACCCGTCCAAGCAGTGGGGTGTGGAGGGACTTGTCCCCCTCGTAGGAGTTCAGGGGGCTGATCCCCCCTGGCTGGGGGCTTCAGTGGCTAGCAGTCCCCCGGTGGGGTTTTTGCGGGAAGTGCCCCCAAAGCTAAAAATAGATGTAAAATTGCCTTGTAAAAGTATGATAATTTCTAGTCAATCTGGGCCATTCATTAGGTGGATGATCTGATGGTAGAACTTATGTTTAGTTTAGGGTTTTTTGCCCTAGAAGGCAACCCCTCTCTTTGTATGAGGGCATTGTATTGGGGCTGTGTAATAGGTGTGTGAACTCCGAGTGAAAAACGTAGAGGCGAGACTGTGAGAGAAAACAGAGGATATTACAGCAGATCTGTTGTAGGTTGCATCTCTTTATTTTGCTGGATAACAAAAAGGAAGGATTGGCTGCTCGGGGTGGAAATAGCCCAAACTAGGTGAACCACATATATCTGTGTCTCTCTGGTTTTATGCGTTTTCTGTGTTTATATTTTTTCTATATTCTATGTGTTCCATTGCTCTGTAATTTATAATTTTCTAACAATGTCAAGTGTAAGTCAAGTCTCAATAGTTGGATGTAATAGTCATAGAGTAGGTGAAGAGTCATGAGGGTAGTTGAACTGTCACAAAGGGGAATATCAAGGGTCACCCCACCCTTTGTTATAAATAGAACCTCATAGCTCATTGTATAGGCTTTTGGTCATACAAGCTTCTAATAAGACTATCTTGGAAAGAGTTTGGGCAGTATTGTAACACGCCTTGGCTAGTCCACTGCACAGAGGTAGTTCATCTGTTTGGAGCAACAAGCAGATGTGCCTATAACATTTCACTATTGGGGCTAGCAAGTTTACATCTATGTATTGTATGATTGGAACTTACACTTCTTTATATAATAAGAGCCAACACATTTTCATGCATATGTTTTTATTGTAGTTGGACTGCTCCGGTTGCTTAGCAATATATGTTGTTTAACTTACGTAGTTGTGTATGAACTGCTTCGTATATGATTATATGAATCTTTTTTCAGATGTGTTGTTGCTTTAACAATCACTTTGGATTATCAATTGATCTTTTTTCTAGCTTGTGATGCATCTTCGCTCATGTGTTCCCTTCTCAGCTGAGAACTGCTACAGGTTGCCAAGGGGCACACTCATCTTACCCTGCATGTGTTAGAACCTCTCATTCACCTTCCTTGACTCACTATAGTGGTAACACCCTTACTATTGACAGAGTTGTCTCACTTTCCTTTGTGAAACATCGTTGTCAAGGCATTAACTTACGACCCACTGCTGGGACTCCTACACCAAAAGGTCTGAGGTCTAATTAGGACTTATTACCGGGGAGATCCCCTTGACATGTTGGCGGGTCCATCACCATCAAAATTTTAGCGCTATAAGGAGGGCCAGATGAAAAGTTGATTCCTCACATTTCTATCTTGACTAACTACCGAGTTGCTCATCCGGAATGTATGTTTTATGGAAACAATTTCATCATCCCAAAAAAGATCTCGTATAACTTTTCTCATAAAACATTTGATGGTGGACGCTACGTAGCCTTGGTAAGGGATGCGGTCAACATTGTAGGCTCATGCGAAAGGCATCAATTCTTTGAAGAATACATGAGATGTGCATTTTTCATCTACACACTTCGAGGGCACCCAATGCACTGGTGTGTCACGCTACCTAAAAAATCCATTCATTCTCTTGCTCATCTGGTCAGAAAGATAGACCTTTCTTTCAATCACTTTGACCATCAAGCACTCAACAAAGAAATTCTGAAATTACAAAAAAAACTGATGAATCCATTGAACAGTTTTACACGTTCTTTTTTAATCTTGCATACTGAGTCTTGGAAGATGATATTGATTGGGAATTTCTTGATGGAAGATTTGAGTGTCTTCTTCACATATCCGAACCCCACTCAACACACTTCGGTGATGGAGCTGTGCAATCATAGGAAGGCACAATTGTTGTCACAAGTGACTGTCCACCTTCACCTCATCAAACAACTCCACCACACGGAGTGATGTGGGATATCATACACACACCTCAGTTGAACTATCACATCCTCCCACCCAACCTTCCTTTGATATTGATTTGGCTTGCAATCCTACTGGTTGTCACATGCACTGATTCCCTCAACCTCTGTCCTCACGTTCTGTTGATCCTCCGGATTGTACTGTCTTGCGTTCTTCCATTCCGGACTCCTCACCTGCTGTCAATGAGGATCAAGTTGTTGACAGATCTGGCGTTATGCAACCAACCTTCCCATCATTCATGATGAGTGTGTGTGGGAATCTAAAGAAGAGCACGCGGTGAAGGGTGACTCACTTCCGGCCATGCCTCATCCATCTCATCTTGACATCCCTTGTGATTCCATCACTGTTGATTTTCCCTGTGAAAACTCATTTCTGGATGCTTCTACTTCTAATCATTCACAAGACACCTTGGATGTCAGTCTATCATTGCAGTGTGGAGAGGACACATCTTCCTCAGAAAATACGTTCAATCTATCATTTATCTTTCTTTAAAACAAAAAGGGTGAACATCTTTGCTTCTAATCTACCCCTTTTCCCGATTCATCAAATCATGAGGATGACGAAAAACATCCTAAATTTTATGATCTTGGTTGTCGCGATTTATTCACCTCCTCATCCGTTCACGATGTTGATTAAACCGTTGTTAATCTATCTAAGAGATTGGTCTACAATGATCTATCTTTCCATGAGGTCGAAACCCCCCAGACTGTTGAGGCACTTTAGCCTGAGCTGATGGTTATGTCAGGCCCTCGCTATCCTAAGGTTGGTCTCACTTCTAGTTAGGAAATTGTTGAAACACTCAAGGCTCCTCATCACTCTCTTCTTTACACTAAAGATCAACCAAACACCCAGATTTCGCTTCCTCCACTCGGAATACATGATCCCATTGCTCATGCATTGGAGGAATCTTACACAGCAAGCAAACATGCACAACACAAGTGGTCTGCCTTTATCACGTTTGCTTGCATGTCATAGTCAAGAGAATGCATACACTCAACGTTTGCACACAGTGTAGCACAACGTCATGGTAGCAACACAGAATGAATGTCATGCACTATCACTCATCTTTGCTCTCTAGTCACTTGTAAGCTCAGAGCGTGTTTGTCTTCACTGTTACATCTTTCTTGTTTGCTGGTTCACACAATTGTCTTGTTCGCGAACATTGACTTCACCAACATGGGTCAATGACTGCGTGGGTGTCTGCATTGGAAGTATCACCTCTAATGAGATGAACCATGCACTGTTAGCTTGGGAGTATGAGTAGTGTCTTCTTTTGAGTTGTTTTCTTGCATGCTTGTTTGCTTACTTTCTTTCTTTGTTTCTTTATCTAATTTCTTCTTTGCTGACTTGCTTTTCTTTGTTGTTTGTAAGTTTTCTTGTTTCGTTTCATAGGATAGTTTTGCATGAAACGATGTATGACTCTTGAAGCAAGCTGGGTAAATTACAAGAGGCTGTGTGTTGCTATCACTACTTGGTTATCTATCATCCTTCCTCTGTATGAAGAACTTGTCACTTTTAGTGCATGATATGTCGACTGAAAATATGTATTGTTTGAAGTGAACCTTGTTGAAAACACAATGCTTGTGTGCTAACTAGTGTCACCTACTCTAGTCGATTGTTTTTGGGTTAACCCTAGTCAGCTCAGTCAAGTGGAGTAAGGAGAGGGGGAAAACTTTAACAGGCATGTTAGAGGTATAATAAACTACTTCTCTATAGGAACAACCTATTCTTCTCTCAATAAGTCGGGATCCTTGTTCTACCTCTAAAATGAATAGGTGTTATGCACAATTATGAAGATGAAAATGAAAAAATTGAAAAAGTGAAAAAATATTGAAAAAAATGAAAATGAATAAGGTGGAAGAAGAGAAAGGCTTCCTTTAGAGAGAGGTGATGCAAGTAACTCCATCGGGGTATTGACTAGGCTTGTTGGTAGCAGATCCATGCCTCTATTCCTATGTGACTCCCCGAGGATACTATCCAGGCTTGTTGACAGCGTAGCAACACCAGAGATGAAACTAAGAATCTAATGACTATACTTCTTGTGCACCAATATACCCCTCAACCCCAATCGAAACAATTCAATCTCCTTGGCTTGGAAATTGTGTTAATCAACCAAGAGCTTAGCAGATGCTACATCTTACAATCAAGCTAGTGTGAAAGCAAGATGAGTTGAGAACTGAACAATAATTCTGTAGGTATTAGACTTGCTTTTCATGAACAAGGTCCATTCAGAGAACTGGGGTTCTACTAGTGTGTCGCCAATTGTCGTAGTGGCTACAACCAGCCTCTTGTTAGGATATTCCGACACATAGGATATAGTTAAGTTCAACTTGGTCTAGTATAGAGTTAGGTTAGAGTTAGGTAAAGTGTGTTTCTTTACCGTTGTACATTTTGTAACTTACAATCCGACGGTCACGATATGTAGTGATCCGACGGTTCACTCTCACCTCGGTATTACCGACACTTGATCCGTGGCTTGACACCCGATTGGTCCATGAGTTCTATTTAAAGCGCATGGAGGGTCATTGTTCGGGTAATCCGTGCATGAGAGAAGCTTATGTAAATTTTCATTCTTTGATTAATAAATTGCCTGTAGTACCCACGTTGGGACAGGCCGTGGACTGTTTCCCTCCTTGCACTCTGAGGGTTTTAACCACGTCAAAAATACTGGTGTATTGAGTTGAGATCTGGTTGTGAGCGGTGTCCTTTTGGTATTCTTTCTGTGGAACTTATCCTGTAAATTCCTACATGGTATCAGAGCTATTTGAGGGCCGCGTCCGTTGGTGATCCAAATCTGAAGCCGGTAGAACTGCATGCGGCTGTCGTTTCCTAGATCTGCTGTTTTTGACTGCTTTCGGGCCGAGAGGACTGCTCTGTTGCGTTCGGAGCATCTGTTCCAGTGAGGAACCCCTTTCGTTTCACGCGAAAAGGTTTCCGGTAGCCCTAGCTGCGTCATTTTTCAGATCGGGAGGTATACAATGTCTTTTTTGCAGTTTACTGTTATTTTCTCTCTGCTTATTTCGGTCTCAGTTTATTTAGCCTTTTTTTTAACCGGATCTATACCTTTCATTTCTGCGTATGCTCTTTGCCCTGCGACTCTGTGCGATCTGGGAAAATCAGAAACAGAAAGGAAGGATTTTTTCTCATGCGTATGCTCTTTTCCCTGCACCTTAGTGTGATCTCGGAAAATCAGAAACATTGAGAAAAATATTTAGTTTTTCGGCTAAAGCTAACTTTGAGATTTTTTTTTAAAATTTCTAGTTTTTTTGCTAAAGCTAACTTCGAGCCGCAAGGTTCGTTTTTCTTTGCATATTCGTGTTGGGTTTTGTGTTTTGTGTTTTGTAGGGAAAAAGAGCTTTCTCAAGGCAAGCACGCAAACCGAGGCCCCCCCCCCCCCCCCCCCCCCTCTCTCTCTCTCTCTCTCTCTCTCTCTCTCTCTCAAATTTTTTGTATAGATCAAATTTTTTGTATAGATCAATTGGTTCAAAGCTATTTTAAGAGAGTAGAGGTCTTGGGTTCAAGTCTCCATTTTGTGGGGGTGGATTTTTTCATTCCCGCACATTCGTGCACTTTGCCGGCTACTTCAACAATTATTTTTCAAAAAGCCATAACTTCTTCATCCGGAAGCCTTTTTCAGAGCCGTTTTTTTTAAAACCGCCTATTTTTTCGAGATCTTTCCATTGGAACATCTACTTTCAGCATCTTCAGCTTCAGTTTTTTTAAAAAAAATGGAAAGCCCATGCCAAGTCATTCTTGACAGCACTAACTACTTCCAATGGGTAGCCTACATCGAAGATTTACTTAGAAGTAAAGGTCTCTTCAGAATAGCCACAGACCAAGAGAAGAAACCAAAAGATGCAGACAAGGCGGCAAAATGGGAAAATAGACAAGATCAAGCACGTGGTTTGATAGGGATGTCTATTTCTCCTGATCTTAGATTCCACATTGCGGAACTTGAGACTCCTCATGAAGCATTAGAAAAACTTGCTAAAGTTTTTGGGATTAAAAATGAAATTAGAGCCCATCAACTTGAAAATGAGCTGCTTACTTTGGATCCTAATAATTTTTCTTGCATTGAAGATTTCTTGTCCAAATTCAAGAACCTTAGATATCTCCTGGAAGGTGTTAAAGTTAAGAAAGACGATGGTAACCTTATTTATTCCATCCTTACTAAGTTGGGACCAGCCTACTCTGTATTTGTTTCCACTTTCCATTCTACAAGAGAAGCTTTCATTTGTCAAGGACAAGACTACAAGCCCCCTTCCTTTGACTCCTTTTGTGATTCCTTAATAAGAGAACAAGAAAAACTCTTACACCTTGGTCTTCTTAATCTTGGAAACTCTTCCACGAAAGCGTTAGCCGCCCAGCAGCAACCAAATTCAAAGAATCCTAAGAAGTCATATCCTCAAAAGAATGGTCCTAAACCATTTCAGCCTCAAAATGAAAGATCATTTCAGCAAAATGATAAGACCAATAAAAACAAATGGAAGAAGACTGATAGACATTGTAACTTTTGTAATCGAGATGGCCACGTAGAATCTAAATGCTTTAAGAAGATGGAAGCCTTGGAAGCCGCAATGAAGAAACATAACATCCACGTGGAGCCTACTTCAACTTCAACTTCCGGAATGGCACTTTCTGCATCTCATTGTCAATCATCTCAGTCTGGTTATGCATTAAATGTATCTTCTTCTTCTTCTCATTCTCATGAGTGGCTCATTGACTCTGGAGCCTCTTGTCACATGGCCAAAAACCAAGCCATGTTTTCTTCTTTAAATGATTGTAACACCAAAAATATATATATTGGTGATGATAGATCTCTTAATGTTGTAGGGACTGGAACTGTTCATCTAGACAATGGTCAGTTTAATGATGTATTATGTGTTCCAACCTTATCCTGCAACCTTCTATCTGTCTATCAGATAACTCATTCAGGTGAAGGTAAAATTGTTGAATTTTCACCTCATGATGTTGTAATCAAGGATCTAAAAGATCCTAAACAGATTCTAGCTACTGGTCTTGCTGATGATTCCAAATGGTTGTATAAGTTTCATAACTTTGGGTCATCCAATCTTCCCTCAGTATTTGTTGCTCATAATGATGAAGTGAGCAAACTTTGGCATGAGCGATTTGGTCACTTAAACTATCGCTCCCTTCAGCATCTATGTAAAGAAAATATGGTGACAGGTCTTCCTATGGTATCTTGCAGACATGGTGTTTGTTCCGGATGTGTACTCCGAAAACATCATCGGGACAGTTTTGACAAACGTGCCTCTTGGCACGCCTCAGCCCCTTTACAACTTGTGCACAGTGATTTATGTGGTCCTCTTCCTGTTGCTTCATTCTCTGGCTGCAAGTACTTCTTAACTTTCATTGATGATTTCTCCAGACGCACTTGGGTATACTTCTTAAAACTCAAGAGCGAAGTATTTACCACTTTTTTGGCCTTCAAAGCATTTGTTGAAAAACAATCTGGACATCAAATTCTTAAGCTAAGAACTGATAATGGTGGAGAATATGTTAAAAACACATTCATCAACTTTTGCACCGAAAATGGAATTCAAATGCAACATACTGTTCCATACACTCCACAACAAAATGGTGTAGCTGAAAGGAAAAATCGCACCTTAAAGGAAATGGCTAATTGTATGCTGCAATCTAAAGGACTCAGTCTTAGTTTTTGGGCCGAAGCAATTAATTGTGCAAATTATATAATCAATCACACTCCTACTAAGGTTCTAGAGAATATCACTCCAGAAGAAGCTTGGAGTTCCATTAAACCAGATGTAAGTCACTTTCGTGTGTTTGGAAGTGAAGCATGGGCCCATATTCCAGATGAAAAGCATAAAGCTTTAGAACCTAAAAGTGAGAAATGTACTTTTGTTGGATATTCTGAAGATGTAAAAGGTTATAGACTTATTCCATTTAAGTCCAAAAATGTTATCATTAGAAGAGATGTAAAATTTGATGAAAATAAATCGGCCTGCGAGCCTAGTCCGGCGGATGTGCCACCTCTTCCTATCTCTTCTATCTTTGAAAACATTTCTTCTTCAGATGATGAAAGCGAGGATGATAATCCTCCCCCACCTTCTCAGGATCCTCAACTTCCAAGATGGGTCCGTGCCACTCGGGATGCAGCAGGTGATCTTGCCGGTGATCCTACAGATCAGCGACGTACACGTTCTCAGTTTGAAAGAGCCTCTTCTTTACTGGCTTAAGCTCCAGTAAATCATGATCCTGACACTTTTGCAGAAGCTTCAGGCCATCCACATTGGGAAGCAGCTATGAATGAAGAATATCATTCATTGATGACAAATGATACATGGGATCTTGTTCCTCTACCAAAGGGACGCAAACTTGTTAGATGTAAATGGGTTTACAGAACCAAGTATGGACCAGATGGGAAAGTTGATAAACATAAAGCTCGTCTCGTTGCTAAGGGCTTTTCACAGGTTGAAGGCATTGACTACACTGAAACCTTTTCTCCTGTTTCCAAAATGAACTCCATCCGCCTTGTTCTTTCCCTTGCTGCCTCTTTAAAATGGGAAGTCCATCAGATGGATGTTAAATCTGCCTTCTTGCATGGGGACTTGCAGGAAGAAATCTATATGGAACAACCCATTGGCTTCATACAAACAGACTCCAGCCTTGTTTGTCGACTTAAGAAATCCCTTTATGGCCTCAAGCAAGCTCCTCGGGCTTGGTATGCCAAAATGGATAGCTTTCTTTTAGAATCTGGCTTTTCTAGGTGTCATTCTGACAATACTGTCTACACCAAGAAAGAGGGCAACTCTCTTATCATCCTTGTTCTTTATGTTGATGATCTTATTCTTACTGGTAGTGATCCCAACCTTATAAACCATGTGAAGTCCAGCCTTAAAAAGAAATTTGAAATGACAGACTTAGGACATTTACACTATTTTCTCGGTCTTCAAGTCTTGCAATCCCAAGAGGGTATTTTCCTTTCCCAGTCCAAGTATGCTTGTGATATTCTTCGTCATTTTCACATGGAAGACTGTAAGCCAGCCCCTTCTCCCTTTCAGTCTGGAGTCAAACTTTCAGTCTCTTGTACCTCTCCTGAAGTTGATGCTACCTTATACCGTTAACTTGTCGGAAAAATCCTGTATTTAACCCATACTCGTCCTGATCTTTCCTTTGCTGTTGGCCTTGTTGCGCGTTTTATGCAAAACCCACGTGAAAGTCATTGGAAAGCAGCTAAAAGAATACTTCGTTATGTTCGAGGTACAGTACAGTTTGGGATTCATTACAGTGCCAAAGCAGCTCCTCTGTTAGTTGGTTTCACTGATTCTGATTGGGCTGGTGACCCTGATGATCGGAAGTCTACTGCCGGTTATGTCTTCACTCTTGGTTCAGGACCTATTACATGGGCTTGTAAGAAACAGGCTGCCATTTCTCTTTCGTCAGCAGAAGCAGAGTATCGTGGTGCCGTGGAAGCTAGTAAGGAAGCCTTGTGGCTTCGTCAGATCCTATCAGAGTTTGGCTTTGAGCAGCAGCATTCAACCACACTTTGGTGTGATAATCAAAGTGCCATTCAGCTATGCAAAGATCCAGTCCAGCATCAGTGCAGCAAACACATTGAACTACACATGCACTTCATCAGAAAGCTCATTCATGACCATGTTCTTGAAGTGCAATATTGTCCAACGGATGATCAGCTTGCAGACATCTTCACAAAGGCTCTCACAGAGGCGAAGTTCACTAAACTTCGATATATGCTTGGAGTTCAGGAAGTTGTCACTAAGGGGGGATAGGCTCTAGTGCCTCCTTCCTTCTCCTATTGTGTCATATTTGTAAATCCTTCAATCCTATCCCAAGTTGTTCTTAACGGGGGATGTTAGGATATTCCGACATATAGGATATAGTTAAGTTCAACTTGGTCTAGTATAGAGTTAGGTTAGAGTTAGGTAAAGTGTGTTTCTTTACCGTTATACATTTTGTAACTTACAATCCGATGGTCACGATATGTAGTGATCCGACGGTTCACTCTCACCTCGGTATTACCGACACTTGATCCGTGGCTTGACACCCGATTGGTCCATGAGTTCTATTTAAAGCGCATGGAGGGTCATTGTTCGGGTAATCCGTGCATGAGAGAAGCTTATGTAAATTTTCATTCTTTGATTAATAAATTGCCTGTAGTACCCACGTTGGGACAGGCCGTGGACTGTTTCCCTCCTTGCACTCTGAGGGTTTTAACCACGTCAAAAATACTGGTGTATTGATTTGAGATATGGTTGTGAGCGGTGTCCTTTTGGTATTCTTTCTGTGGAACTTACTCTGTAAATTCCTACACCTCTAAGATGATTCCTTAGCTTTGTTTTGGAGCCTCCCTTCCGACCTTCACAACATCTTGCCTTGCTTTGTTAAGTTCACAAGCTTCAGTGTTTTGTTTGCATAAAGGCAACCTGTTGATCTCAGCTTGATCCATTCCCCTCATAAGCTGTTCACCTGAACTTCATCCATTTGCAAGCTGAGCAGCTTCCCAAAGAAAATTGCGCATTTCTGGAGGGCAACCAGCTTTCCCTCTAGAAATTGTGCAATCCTGTGTGGTAGCCTGTTGGGCTCCAAGATTACACAATTCTTCTAGTCAACACTCCCAATAGTAATTGTGCAATATTCCCTGAAAGGGCTACTCAACCCAGTATTTGTGTAATTCTTGGCAACAGTAAGCTATTGTCCCAGAAAATTGTGCAAATCTCCTAGGCAGTTAGCCCAGCTCCCAGCCAAAAATGCACATTTCGTTCAAGCAATCGAACAACCTCTTGCATGTGTAGCTGAGTTGACCGGTTCCCTTCGGGACCAAGAGAAACAGACTTGCATGCATCAATTTCTTCTCCCAAGGAAGCATGAAAAGGAATCCCTTGTTTAAGGGATCTGTGTTTAGCAGTTGGAGGTTACATGCAAGGATGATTTCATAAACCTCCCACCAAGTGTCGCTTTCCTATATTTGTGGCATGCGTGTCACAACCTCGATGATTATCAAAACTCATCAACCAGACACTGCAAATCTCATTCCTCACATCAACCTTGCATCTCTAACATCCCACATCACATCTAGGAGCGGTCAGCACATTCAGCTCAATTGTTTTTGGGTAAGCCTGCTTCCCATGCCTTGTCTTGCATTTCTGTCGCTTTTTGTGTTTTCTCTTGTATGAGTACTATTTTCTTGATTTATTTGAATGCTTGTTGTAGTTTACATGTATACTAGCTTGTCCTAGCACTATTTCAATTTTCATTTCTATCTCATTACTATCGCATGCATGAAATTGTTTTTCATGAACGGTCGTCGATTCGGTGACTTGCCTCACCCACATGCATGTTGTTCCATTTTCTGAATTCGTCATTCATCATTTACATGCATGATCATTCACTTATGCTTACACTCAGTATCACCATGCATTTTCACTCACATTCACTTTCAGTTGCCCATCAACGAGTTTGGGTAGCCTTGGCCCATACTCTGCCTTACCAAGACAACATTACACAATTCTGAGAGGGAAGACTTTATCTTCCTCTCAAGAAATGCACATTTCTACCCAGTTACTGTCCTCTAGGACTATTTTTCTCTTTTATGAGGGACAGTGATTGCTGGCCCAGAAAATTGTGCAATGAAGGGACTGAGCCTGCATCCATTGCCAGCTGAGATTGTGTATTGCGTAATTCCAACAGTCAGCAGCTAGACTAGACTGTGTATTGCATAGTTCCAGCAGTCAGCCAGTCTCCCATTAGACCAAACTATGCCTTTCACAGTCTTGGTAGTCAGTCTCCCGACCTCCTAACTGAAATTTCACAATCTTCATGATCAGTCACACAGGTATGTTGAAAGTCATTTGTTAATTTCATTTTGGTTTTCGACTCACAGATTGCTTCCCATGAGTGTTGCCATGTCTCCAAGTATTGAAGGTGTTCATATGCCTCTTAGAAATGTAGGTACAATAGTTTCCAAGAGGGCAGAGTCGAAGAAACCATTTAGAGCACACCTGGAGATGCAGTCAATCAAATGTCTATGAGCTTGCCTACTCACGAAGATATCAAGTTGTTCGTAGACAAGAACATCAAGATATCACAATGAGTAGCATCATGAACAACAGCTGAAGGCAACATACTGAACACGACGAATGCAGCGAATGTAACGAACACAACGAATGCAGCGACTACATGAACGCAAGAGGAAGCTTGTTGACAACACAGAGGCAGAACAAAGTTGCAAGCTTAAGTAGATCCACTAATGATGAAAGAAACTTTGGAGACTCAAACTATGAGGCGACGGTGTGACATGAAGATAGTGCGAAGAAAGAGAATGGAATAGAGAAGGAGTTGCATGTGTTGAAGTAGCAACTCAAGGAAGAACACAAAGCTGTACAAACAAACGAATGAGCTGCAACAAGAACATGAACAGTAGTGGGAACTATAAGCACTCACGAATGAAACTTGACCTGTACAAGTTATAGATATATCCCAGCAGCTAGCACAAAGAAGGCGTGGTGAGTATTATTTTTGAACGCATGCAAGGGATTCATGTCATTGTGTGCATGCATGCGATCCAACCCATTCAGCACACTCACCAAGGTGAAGACAAGAAGCAAGTCCAACTGGAGTTGAACATGTACATCGACAAGTTGATGCACATGACCACCAACACACACTTGAAGATTATCATGGACACTATGCATCAATGTGTTGTCGATTCAGCTGCACCCAAGAAGACCATGTGCATGTTAGCAGACGAGTTAGATGAAGGAGCCGAACCAATGCACTAGTCGCAATAGAGGAAAGAGTTTTCTTCAGCAAGATGTCAGCATGGGGTGCATGCACACCATCACGGATGACCAAGCTTGGCATCGTCTTACCACCTTGACCATCACAAGCATGTCAAATATTTGGTCTCATCACAATGGACAGAGTGTTAGTGATGTCTTGCATGGCTTACTGAAGCCATTTTGTCTCACATGGGAACATGTGAGTTGTAATGCTGAGTCATGTCAAGTGTAAGTCAAGTGTCAATAGTTGGATGTAACAGTCATAGAGTAGGTGAAGAGTCATGAGGGTAGTTGAACTGTCACAAAGGGGAGTGTTAAGTGTCACCTCAACCGTTGCTAGAAATAGAACCTCATAACTCATTATATAAGCTTTTGGTCAGCCAAACTTTTGATAAGACTATCTTGGAAAGAGATTGGAGAGTATTGTAACGTGCCTTGGCTTCTCCATTGCACGGAGCTAGTTCATCTATTTGGAGGAGCAGGCTGATGTGGCTGTAATGTTTCGCTATTGGGGCTAGCAGGTTTACATCGATGTATTTTATGATTGGAACTTACACTTCTTTATATAATAAGAGCCAAGACATTTTCATGCATATGTTGTTATTGTTGTTGGAATGCTTTGGTTTCTTAGAACTATATGTTGTTTAATTTACGTAGTTATGTATGAACTGCTTCGTATGCGATTATATGAATCTTGTTGTAGATTTGTTGTTGGTTTAAACATCACTTTGGATTATCATCTGATTTTCTTTCTAGCGTGTATGCATCTTCGCTTGTGTGTTCCCTTCTCAGCTGAGTACTACTACAAGTTGCCAATGGCCACAATCATCTCACCCCCCATGTGTTAGAACCTCTCATTCACCTTCCTTGACTCACTACAGTAGTCACACCCTTGCTATTGAAAGATTTATCTTACTTGCCTCTATGCGACATCGCGGAATTACCTTACTACCCGCTTGTTGTTGAATTAAGATTTCTTTTTATAGGCAATCTTAATCCTTACATTAATTGTCACCCCAAGGTAAGTCTTCTTATCTCCAGAGTGTTAGCACAATATATGTAGTTAATTCAGAGGTTATTTGATGGTAAATCATTGCAAATCTCTTCAACTCAATCCACACTATTATGAAAGAAATAACGAAGGAATAAATAACTCTTAAAGAACTCTTAACACACTCTACAATTCTATTTAGCTTATTCCGAAATCAATTAAACCTGAATGTGAATGCAAAGAATCATTCTTGGAAACCTTCAAATAGAATTAAGACTAACTTACTTAGTGAAGAAATAAAACTATAACAACTGAACAACAATGATAATCTATAGAAAATTCCAGTTGAACAACAATTCCTAATTGAAAGGAAATCTCAATTCAATGGCAATCTCAATTGAATAGAAAATGATAATTGTACAACAAGCAAGAATATAATGATAAATGCTATATAAACAACAATTGATCTATGTAAGAAAATTATGGAAATCGATTAATTCTATCTCTAAGATCTATGATAAAATCACTTAGAATGAGCATCAATCTACTACTGAAACTAACATAACCATTCCAATCTAAGCGTTACTTAGATATATCACATGGCTAAGTCTAAATCTAAATGAACAACAGTATGAATCAGAATCGTACATCTTCACAATAAGTGAAATGGTATTAACTAAACATTAACAATCAATAAAGACTAAGTAGAAATGTTATAACATAAGAAAGCATTATAACTTCTATTGACTGGGCCCAGAGTCGCCAAAAGTCTCTGCTAAGAAATACTCAGAATATAAGTATGGATCAAACATAGTCTTTCTTCATTAATATAAGTAAAAAAATTACAACATCATTGAGATAACAATATTATGTCTCAAAAAGAATAATTACAAATTATGAAAGTCTGAACTCTGTGCATCTTTTCCTTTCAGTCTTATATATAACATTAAAAGAGTAAACTAGATAAAAGTGAATCCTCAGGATCGGGGGATCCTGAGGATTTCGCTGTACATAATATGATCTTGTCATGAAACAGCATCAGTCTGCCTGGTCTCCTCATGTCTTGCCTACCTTAGATGCTTTATTTTGTTTTTATGGACTGGTTTAGCTCTGTCGATTGAATAGATATTGACCAATCTGCATCTTCTACACAAAAGGATAGGAAAAAGTCAGTTTCTCATGCTAGATTTATCTAATTTGTTACCAAGTACTTTTATCCAACTTTAGCTATTATTTCCTTTATTTTGATCAATAAACAGAGATAACCATGTAAGAATAAATCCTTAAATAAGCTATTTACAAAGAGGAAAAATACTTTTTTCTTGACCCAACATACTCCCTAGCTTACATTGTTTCATGTCCTCATGCAATTAAATAATTGATGTGTAGCTGAGTTAGGGAGTAGGCAGGATATACCTCCTCCTTATAACTTTAGAAGCCATTTTTCTTCTTTAGTATCACAAATTCCTGGGTAACGTCTTGATCCTTCAAGGTGTAGTCACAACGATACTTATTTAGAGGATAGCATATGATTGGAGTCCTATACCGACATCCTATCCATTCAGGTCCGATGGTTAAAACAATGTTACTGTACTTGTAGAAATGAGAGGAGGCAGCTTTAAAGTTTTGGTATCCAAATGGTTCCTGATTTCTAATGGTAATGCTAGAGACTTCCCACCTTTTTTTGGCTGCAGATAAGGCTTCCTCCTTAATCTCTTAGAAGTACTCATTTCCATCTTGTATAATATCAATGTGAAATGGCCCTAGTTGACCCACAATGTCATATCGCTTCATGAATTGCTTGTGTTTGACCAAGAGATGCAGGGGTTTGGTTGTTTCTCCTCTCACCCATTGGTCAATTCCTTCTTCATGCCTCCTAAAAATATTGTGAGCCTTGGCCTACTTGGGTTGATTACTAGCAAAAGAGATAAATGTCTGGAGTTGTACATCCCCTTTAAAGGGGCTAGGGTTGATGTCTCTGTCATCTTCCAGAAAGAAATTGTGAATATAAATTTCATAGAGGAGGCGTTGTACGTACTCGTCCTTTTCTCTAAAGAATTTGACAAAGTTCGAGGTAGTTTTGATTTCCACAGGCTTGCAAGCCTTAGCTACTTTGATTTTTAGCAAGAGGAACTTTTCCATGAGGAATAGGGCATAATTTGTAGCATGGGCTCGACACAATAGGGTGTCTGAATAAAGAGAGCAGACAGTTTCCAACTGCTCTTTAGCCTTCTATAATTTATGTCGTGCTTTCTCAACCTTTTTCTGTTTAGCCATGCACTGATTAAAGGTCTCATAATCAGTCCCTGTAAGTGCCTCAAACTTTTTCTTTAACTCTTGATATATCTGTAGGGGCACTAACTCCTCCTTGTGCTTGGCTAACTCTTGCTGAACCTTTAGTAGTTCATTCTGCAGTCTGCTAATAAATTCCTCTCCTACTAGGGCGATATAAGCAGGTGTCTCCTCTGTTTGGGTTTCTCCATCTTGAGTCTCCATGGGATCGATCTGAACAAGAGATTCAGCTTCTTCTTGAATCATGCAATGACCAATTTTAATGTCCTCTTCAGCATTTGTTTGAAAACATTATCCACGGTAGGGTATTCCGTTTGTGTCTCCTATGAGAAAACACATGGGTCTTTAGTCTGAATTTCAATGTCTTTTACAAGACATGGCTCTGTCTGAGTTTCTTTTGGACAAGCCAAAAGATCCTTAGTTTGGGTTTCATCATCCTTTCCAGAGCAATGTTCTGTTTGTGTGCCTGTGGTCTCTTTTTCTACCTTCCAATTCCTGGCTCTAATGGCTTCTTTTAACCACTGTCTTAGTTGTCCACTTATTCTCTTTTGTTTTCTATTCTTCTTAAGAATTTTTTGGATCATATTCTTGTAGGACTTCTTTATTACAAGACTTCCAACTGGTGGTGGGTTGACTTCATTTTCCTCTAGTTCCTGTATAGGTGGTATTGTGTTAACATCAAGGAGGGTTCCAACTGGAATTGTATCTCCCGATGGAGCTTCACCTTCTAGCTCCTCTTTGTCATGGACTTATTTTTTAGGAGATCCCAATACAATGGTGTCTCCTAAACAATTGTTGTTCTCCTAGTTTTCTTCTGGGTAGGCCTCATCCTCAGGGGACTTAGAAAAAATAATATTTCTTGGTTGATTTACATCTCCCAGGGTTTCATTGTAGGATTTTCTTCAGCTGGGGGGGTCCACTAGACCAGTGTCTACTATCTAATTTTCTTCTCTAATGACTTCCTCTTCATGTACCTCTACTTCAAGGGGTTTTTCCATAGAAAGGATTGGTTCCCTCTGTTCCTCCACGGAATCAGTGAACGACAGGGTTTGGTCACGACCAGGGCTGTCACTAGGGGTAGACTAGTTGGGGTTACAATTCTATTCTTCAACATTCTTGGATTTTCCTCTACCCTCGCCAAATATTCCCATGTTTTCCAATACCCTGGCCACATCCTCCTCATAGTCTTGCGAAGGGGAATTTTGTGGAGTTGGAGGTGGTGTGCAGGATGGTCCAGCTTCATCTGTTTGACTTAGGATACGTTGTTGGGTTCTCACTCACACAGAGTGCCTATGTTTTGTTGGGTTTAGGGGCATAGATGAATTCTTTCCTTCTAGTGTCCTTCTCGGACCTAGGGTTCTTGGCCCTTGTTGCTCTGCTACTATGTTTTCCGGAGGTGGAGACAAATTAGGATTTACATCATTGCCCTATGTTAACTATTGTTGGGCCGGTCCTTTCATGATAATCAATTTAATCAATCCATGATGACTGATTACTTTTTGTGGGTCCTTAGCTATCCTAACTCGACAGGAGACATCATGTCATAGGGAATTCAAATAAAACGACAGATTAACTGAAATTTTCTGTTTTAAAATAGCTAGAAGTTTCAGTTGGTAGGGATTTACCACATCGTGTCAACCATTGTAGGTAATGTACCTTTGCATGATGATAGCCAGTTCTTGCCATGGCTGCCTTAATGCCAAAGGATGAATCCCTTTTCCTATTTGCACCAGTTGCTCGCCTGGATCCTAGAATAACTCAACCGCATTGTGCAAAAGGATGTGTTTTTTTGTCAATTTTGTCCCCTCTGCTGGAAGTCCAGTGACCACGGCTATAACTACTTCAGAGACTGTTATACTTCTGCCTCTTACCACTGTGGTGTCGTTCTTCAAATTCTGCAGAAATTCCAACGTCAGCTCTTCATGAAATCCTTGCAATCTATTCAGATATTGAAACCATCTTGCGCACTCAAGAATTACACAGGCTTGATCTGATACCATAAGCACTGGAGGTTCATTCTGGATAGCTCTTCCTCACATGGCTTTTGTACCTGTAACTGGTTCACTTGTATGCAATTGTTTTACACTTCTACAATTCAGAACAGTAGCAGAGAACGTTACAACAATTAAGAAAGAAATGATGATGTTTGGATAATTAATATCGTATTTAGTTAAGTCATTTGTCCCATCAACCACACTTAACGTAGGATCATGATTTTTCATGTCAGCCATAATGGTTGCCGTCCTTTCCCCAATCAGAAATGCTTGCTAATTATTACACATTGATAATCATCATGCAATCCTTACCTAGAAGTTAATTCAAATGATTATCACACAATTATCCATAACTGTCACACATGCCTTGCATACGTAGGCCATCCCCCCTCTGATGAGAAAAGGGTGTCCACGACCTTTAAGCATGTGAAAAGCAAGTGAAATCATTGAAAATCCATAAATGCTAGCAACCAATCCAAAAAACAACGTGCTAATCGGTAAGACAATTATAGCAATACATGCCATCGGATGTGAAATGGCCAAAAAAAATTAAAACATAGATTTTAATTCATTATGTCAAAAGATTTTCGTCGTAAGTGGTATTAATAACAAAGGCATGATCAGCGATATGTATTAATGACTGTCGTAAAATGACTAAACAATTAAAATAGAATGAATATATAACATAAGTTACCATCCATGTTAGCTTGTAAGAGTGTTGCTCAAATGAAAATTTCCCTTTAGGAACAAATCCATAGGTGGTAAGAGCTAGAGAACATTTGGCAGTGTAAGATGATACTCCAATACCATAAGAAAAGCCCCTGCTTCCAGTAGGCATTCATAGCCTTGACGGGGTTGCTTTTTAATCCCACAAATGATACAAAGTCCCTCTTTTAGTATGTAGATGGTTCTTCTTTTCTTGTCATAAAGAGACCACTATGTTGGCATGGTGACCAGATGACCATAGTGCCATTCACGAGGATATAACAAAGTGATTAGGATGGCTCCTGATGAGACTGCCTCTCCTTTTGATAGTTTTAAGCATCAAGAAGGTCATTACCTTGGTTTGGTGGCCAAATTGGAATGTCACCCATTACATCCTTATGATCATGGTAGGTTGGCTCGAGATGAGACCCCCTATCCTCTTTAAGACAATGTTTGATGCATTTTCATAACCCATTTTTTCCATTATTTTTTTTTATTATTGTGAAAAAGAGGGAGGTTCATTTGCTCCTTAAGAGTTAGTGATGGTGTAAGAAGTAAAAATATGCCAATGAAAGTTTATACTCTTATCCCCATATCATCAAGTCAATGAGATTTATCCATTTGGAAGTGTAATCATAAGCCAGCATGGTTTGAAAATAATGAATCATTTTATGATGTGCCCAAAGAAGAGATGTTCAACCAGTCATTATAAAGATACACCGTATTAGCTTTTGAATAAACATAACCATGAAAAGGCTTCATAGGTCACAATGGTACTGTCATTACTATTTTTCCTTATATCAAGCACAAATCCATTCAAATAGTGTTTATTCATTTTACAAAAGAAAAAAGAGAAGAATGCATAATGATCGCCAATCAAAGAATTCATAGTTTATCCTATTTAAAACGACAAAAAGTTTTGCTCAATGGATTGAACAACAATCGTTCAATTGATTGAACAGTAGAAATTAAAAGAAAAGAAGAAAAAAAAACGCACAAGTGTTGTTCAATCAATTGAATGGAAATCGTTCAATTGTTTGAACAACAAAAGTCACAAACAAAAAGTGTTGTTCAATCAATTAAACATCAATCATTCAATCATTTTAAAAACAAAAATCGCAATTGTAAAGGTGTTGTTCAATTGTTTGAACATAAAAAATGAAAACATAAAAGTATTGTTCGATTGAACAACAATCGTTTGAAAAACAAAAATGCAAAACATAAAAGTGATGTTCAATCGATTGAACAACAATTGTTCAATCATTTGAACAACCAAAAATTGCAAAAATTTAAAAGTGTTCTTCATTTGATTGAACAAAAATCATTCAATCGTTCGAACAGCCAAAGAAACTGCAAAAGTGTTGTTCAATCGATTGAACAACAATCGTTCAATCGTTTGAACAACGAAAACTGAAACACAAAAGCATTGTTTAATCTATTGAACAACAAACATTCAATCATTTGAACATCAAAATCAATAAAGCGAAAATGCGTTGTTCAATAAATTGAACATCAATCGTTCAATCATTTGAACAAAAAAATCAAGAGACGCAAAAGTGCTATTCAATTGATTGAACAATAATCGTTCAATTTTTTGAACAACAATCTTTCAATCATTTGAACAACAAAATTAAAAAAAACTTAAAAGTGTTGTTCAATCAATTGAATAACAATCTTTCAATCGTTTGAACAACAAAAGAATCAAAACTTAAAAGTGTTTCTCAATCAATTGAACATAAATCATTCAATCGTTCGAACAACAAAAATAAAAAACACGAAAGTGTTGTTCAATCGATTGAACAACAAACGTTCAATCATTTGAACATAAAAAAAAGACATGGAAGTGTTGTTCAATCGATTGAAAACACTTATCAAACACACAAAGCAATAAAAATTCTCATATTTACATGGTAATGCCTATTCCTAATTGCAGTCAATAAAAAAGAATATATACATTATTTACAATTTTAAAGAAATATCAATTTTTTGAAAGGAAAGTTGTTGGGTCATCACTCCCTGCAGCTAAGATTTGCATGGAGGGGTACTCGCGTACCTTATCACAGAAAGACTCCTTGTTGAGTGGTTTGTGATAGAGGCACACTCGGTGCCCATTCACCTTAAAAGAATGGCCAGATCCGTCAATGGTAGTCAAGGTAAGACTACCATTGCTATGCACTTCTTGAATCTCATATGGGCCGAGCCATCTTGTTTGTAACTTGCTCAGGAAATCCTTGAATCTGGAGTCCTCAAAGAGTGCCCAATCCCCTTTTGGAAATGTTTTCTTCTTGATAAGGTTGTCATGTCATTTTTCCATTTGTTACTGAATAATTGTAATCCGTTACAAAGCAAGCAGACGAGCCTCATCTAGTTCGTTGATCTACTGAAGTCACTTGGTCTGGGATTCTGTTAGATCTAACCCCACATCCTGGGCTGTTCTTAGAGTCTTTATTTTGAATTCATTTGGAAAAATAAGTTCTTTGTTGAACACGAGCTATTATGGGGAGTATCCAATAGTATTCCTCCAAGTCGTGCGATAGAACCACAAGGCCTCTGGCATTATAACAACCTAGTATCATCAGCGTGTTGAGATTGTCTTGGTCAAAATCACTTCAATTACCTTATTGGTGCTTTCGACCCACCCGTTCACCCGTGGGTGATAGGGGGAAGTGATCCTATGTGTAATATGATGGTTTCTGAGGGTGGCAGTAATCTTGTGTCCAATGAATTTCCTTCCCCCATCTATGATCACTTCTCACGGTAAACCATATTGCACAAATAGCCTAAAAAGGAAGTTAATCACAACTTCCTCTGTGGCTCTTGTAAATCTATTGTTTCCACCCATTTTTTCAGATAATCTGTGGCAACCAGTATGTAGGCCTTCTGATTGGATGGAAGATGGAATGGGCCCACAAATTCCAGTGCCCAATGCTTGAAGGGTTCTATGACTAGTTGGGGCTATAAAGGCATTTCATCAGATTGGCCACGCTGGCCCATCCTTTGGCAACTATCAGAAGCCTGGGAATATTTCTTAGCATCCTTAAAAATAATGGGCCAATAATAGCCCATATGTAATACCTTATGCCCTGTCCTTCGATCTGCGAAATGTCCCTCACAGGGCTCATCATGGAAATTCCTCAGGATGTCATAAATCTCATCCTCACGGCTACATCTGCATATACACGTGTCATCCCCTGTGTGAAAAAGATATCCACCTATCCAAGAGAAGCGGGCGCTGTGATGAATGATCAGTTTCCTCTCTCCTAGGTAGCTTCCCTACTGCCAGATAATTTTCCACATCTGCATACCATGGAATCTTGAATGCCATGAAAAATAGGTGTTCATTCAGAGATTGGTCGTCTAACACCAGCGGATCATTCACCTTTGGGATTCAAGGTAGAAAATCAACAACTGGGTTTTCCTTCCATGGACGATCCTTAATAGTAATGTCGAACTCCTGCAAAAGAAATAGCCATCGTGTTACTCGACCATTTGTGATAGGTTTATTAGTTAGATACCAAATGGTAGAGTGATCAGTGTATAGAAAGACTTGCTAGCCAGTTATACAATGTCTAAATTTGTTTATTGCATAAATAACAGCTAAGAAATTCTTTTTTCTGTCACTGTATAATTCAGTTCTATAGAAGTGAGATTTTTGCTAATATAATATATAGCATAAGGTTTCATGTCCTCCTCCTAGCGAAGGACAATGCCTATAGCTACATCTGATGCGTCCATGGATATGTGGGAAGGCAACTCCCCATTGGTCCATGTAATACTGGTGTTGTTCAGATTAGTTTCTTTAAACTTGTAAAAGTTGTGTCACATTTGTCAATTGAAATCAACATTTCCAGTTAAAGCATATAGAGGCATAGAAATTTTTGAATTTTTTTTAATAAACCTACGATAATAGCCTGCATATCCCAGGAAGCTACGTACCTCTATTTGAGTGCAGGGGGTAGGCAGTAAAAGAATTACCTGAATTTTCGCTTGATCTACCTGTATCCCTGCTGGAGAGATATAATGTCCCAAGATTACGCCCTCGGTCATCATCATGTGACACTTGACATTGCTGAAACATAACCTGGTATCAATGCATCATTCTAAGATGTTTTCTAGTGTTTGCAATGCTTGGTCAAAGTCATCCCCATATGGAGTAAAGTAATCCATATACACCTCAAGTCCTTCATTTATTAAATTAGCAAAAATGTTGAGTATAGCTCTCTGAAATGTAGCTGGGGCATTACACAAGCCAAATGGTAATACTCTGTATGCAACTGTACCCTAGGGATAAGTGAAGGTTGTTTTGTCCTGGTCTTCAAGGGCGATCTGAATCTTGCTGGAAATAATAATGAGAGGGGGGGCGGGGGTGAATCAGTATTATACTTTTCTTTTCAATACATCTTCCATATTTATACTTTGATTTATTCTTCAGATATTGACCATTAGATTGTATGTCAGTACCATATAATAATGGGAAAGAACAAGAAAAACAGATAATCACACCAAAGAACACTAGATATAAGGTGGAAACCCAATGTGGGTGAAAACCACCTGTTGCAATATGTCTCTATCTTCTTTCAATTAGAAACTTCTTTTACAATGATTTTGTACTGGTGTAGTCCTTCACCAGTACGCAGGCTGCAACCTGCTGAGAGCTACAACCCTCTCTCATTTTCCAGTATCTCCTGGAAGGGAGCTACAACCCCCTTAGCTCTTGTACTAGCTAATCTACTAGTACGTAGGTGCTGACCTACTTCTTTTCTTCCAAGGACCACTTTTCATAAATTTTCAAGCTGGATCCATGAACATCAAATAATCATCAAGTACATGTGAATCAACCAATCTCCTTTTTCAATCAACCAATAACTTCTCAGAATGCAGTAACCAGATTAGCAATACCAGTAATCTAAACCCAGAACTCTTCAACAATAGATAAAAGACAACCAAGAAATATTTCAAGAAAAGTCCACAACTTCACCAATAGAAACCTGTGAATATCCGCAGGTCTTCTGTGTCCAAACTGCGCAGATCCGCACCTGGTCCTTCTTCTGCTCTGCGTACCTCCACAGCTACTCCTTCTGCTGCACTGCGTACCTTTGCTCAGATCTGCACCTGCACTGTCTGCCTCACATTGTACCTCCGCACCGGGTCCTTTTGTTCCTCTATGTACCTCTGAACTATGCCTTCTGCAACGCTGCGTACCTCACACCAGCACCATCTGCTTCACTACGGACCCCCACACTTGCGCCTTTTGCTGCATTCCGAACCCCCACACCTGCACTGTGGATCGCCTGTGGACCTCTGAATAGAGCCAAATTAACAGTCCTCCAATGTGCCACAGACAGTCAGATCCATAGATCTGATCATGCGCCCGAGAGATCACAACCTATCAACAAATTCGCCTTAAATTTCACCTTGATTTAGATATATCTTTTAAAACCGATCACCCAAAATTTCGGATCTTAAGATATTCAAATTTCACTAGTGACTAGCCAAGTGATCTCCTTTCCTTTTTATAGGCAATCCCTTATTCACACCATGGGAAAAAACCAACGAAAACCAATACAAGGGATCCAAACTAGGGTTCAATAATTTAGATCCTATACCAAGGGCCAAAACCATAGGATCATGAACGTAGGGCTAAATACCATGGGCCAGACATAAGAATTCCCACGTGTGCGCACTTTCTCTGCATTGGAGTGAGTGGACTGGGGTCCACACCTTCTGTTCGGATAACCTGCGGACATGACCGCACTTGGTGAACGGCGTGCCTACGGGTCTACACCTTTTTAATGGTGTACCTGCGAACCCCTTAATTTTCATCATTTTGAGAGCCAAAATAGTTTTGTTCCACTTGAGTGAGTTGTCATCAAGTACAACACCTGTGCCATAGCGCCAAACCTAAATCATAATGCCAACAATCTCCCCCTATGGACTTGATGGCAACCCTAAGATCCTCAAAGTCATTCTCCCCCTTTGACATCAAGGGCAAAGGGTGGACCAAGATATTCTCTTCCTTTGCTGTTCATACTCCCCCTCAGTGTCGGCTGAAATTTTTGAATGAGCTACCCATGACTATAGACCAGATCTACAAAAGAAAAATTCTACAAGATAGAGACATATTAGCAGCAATATTTAGATCAGCATCCATGTTCTCCTTCTGTACTTTCTCCTCCAAGATCTTCTACCATAATGCCAACAATGCATTATTAGAAGAATATATGCTCCCCCTGAACCTGTGCCATTCGATCTTCGACTAGTCCATAAACCAGCAAATGTACGCGTATACCCCATATGAAACTCGCGTATAATCAACAATCCTTGAAACAAATGAGATTCAACAAAAAGATGATGCATCAACTACCCCCAGCTTTTTCCTGAGGTATTCAAAGGTCTCACTGGGCAATGGTTTGGTGAGTATATCAGCAACTTGTTCCTTAGAAGGAACACACTCCAACTTGAGCTTTTGTTCAAGCACTTGTTCCCAAAGAAAATGATATTTGATAGGTATATTCTTGGTCTTTGAATGCATGACTGGGTTCTTTCAAATGCTGATAGCACTTGTATTATCACTTAGGATGGAGATAGGTGGTGTACAAGTGATTTGAAAATCCTGCAAGGTCTGCATCATCCAAAGGAGTTGAGTGCAGCAAGATGCAGCAGCCACATATTCCGCTTCAGCTGTAGATAAATCAATCGAACTCTGTTTCTTGCTCAACCAACCTACTAATCTGGAACCCATAAAGAATGCACCACCACTTGTGCTCTTCCTGTCATCCACACTTTCGGCCCAATCTGCATCTGTATAAGCGTGAAGATCTGTATCTCTAGGATACCGTAAGCCATAGTTTTGAGTTCCTTGAAGGTACTTGAAGATTCTCTTAACTGCCTGAAGATGAGTTTCCTTGGGATTTGCTTTAAATCTTCCAACTATTCCACTGCATGCATGATGTCTGGTCGGGTACCTGTCAAATAAAGTAGACTTCCAATCATGGATCTATAGGTTGTTTGATGCACTTCTGCTGATTCATCATTTGCACTGAGGCTGCATCCTGTAACCACAGGGGTACATACTGGTTTTGAATCTGCCATGCCATACTTCTTCAAGATCTTCTTGAGGTATTTGGTTTGAGACAAAAAGATACCGCCTTCATTTTGTTGGATTTGTAGACTAAGAAAATATGTCAGCTCTCCAAGTAATGACATTTCGAATTCTTTCTGCATCTCCAAGGCAAAGCTTTGACTCATAGTTTCTTCATTGCTGCCAAAGATAATATCATCTACATACACAACAAGTATTAGCAATTTGTCATTTTCAATTTTTATATAAAGATTTCTATCTGCTAATCCCTTTGAAAAGCCTTGTTGATGAAGATATTTGTCCAAATGATAGTACCAAACCCTTGGAGCCTGTTTAAGACCATAAAGAGCCTTTTTTAGTCTGCATACAAGATTTGGATCATTCCCAAGAATGAAAACATCTGGTTGCTCAATGTACACCTCTTCTTCTAAGTCTCCATTCAGAAAGGCTAATTTCACGTCCATTTGAAATACTTTGAAATTCTGAAAGCTTGAGAGAGCAAGGAACATTCAGATGGCCTCAAGTCTAGCAACGGGAGCAAAAGTTTCTTCAAAGTCTATTCCTTCTTGTTGAGCATACCCTTTACAAACAAGTCTGGCCTTGTTTCTAATTACTTCCCCATTTTCATTCAACTTATTTTTGAAGATCCATTTTTTCCCTATGACATTCTTATCTTTTGGTCTAGGAACCAACTCCCAAGTGTTGTTCTTTTCGATCTGCTCAAGTTCTTCATCCATTGCCTTGACCCGACATTCATCTTTGCATGCCTCTCTTACATTTTTTGGTTTAGTGGAGGAGAGTAATGCCAAATAGCTTGAATCTTCTGCAATTGTTCTTATTGTTTGTACGCCTGCCTCCTTTTGCCCCAAGACTTGAGATTCTGGATGATTCTTTTGAACATACCTGGATGGAGTCTTCTCTTCTATCCTTATCTGTTCTTTTGGAGCCCCTTAAGGTTCTTCTTCATCATCAGTCTGATTTGAAGGATGATCTTCATCCTCTTCGATATTTTCATAATCTACTTGCCTAGGAATGTTTCCTTCTTCATTAACCACTACATCAATGCTATCGACTATTCTTCTAAGTATTTTCTTGTAACACTTATATGCTTTGCTGTGAGGAGAATAACCAAGGAGAATCCCTTCATCTGCTCTAGGTTCAAACTTGCCAAGATGTTCATCATTATTCTTAATATAACATTTGCTTCCAAAGATTTTGAAATGTTTTACCGAAGGATTCTCACCATACCAGAGCTCATGAGGAGTTTAAGTGTTGTTCACCCGGACATTTGTTTTGTTGAGAATAACGACCGTAGCAAATACAGCTTCGCCCCAGAAGGTTGCGGGAGTTCCAGATTCATCAAGCATTGCACGAGCCATTTGTTGAACCGTTCTGTTCATCCTTTCCACTACTCCATTTTGCTGAGGAGTCCTAGCTATAGAGAATTCCATTCTTATTCCATGTTCTTCACAGAAATCGAAAAATTTATTTGAGGTAAACTCCCCACCTCTATCAGACTTGAGGCACTTAATTTTGTGATCTGATTCATTTTCAACCAAGGCTTTGAAAGATTTGAATTTTTCGAAGGCTTCGTCTTTGTGCTTCATAAGTCCTATCCAAATCATCTTGGAGAAGTCATAAATGAATAATATAAAGTATTCTTCTCCTCAAGGTGACCTTTTCCTTGATGGACCACATACATCAGTATGGACTAGTTCAAGAGGCCTGCTAGCTGATCCTTCCTTCTCAGGGAAGTTAGTTCTGGTTTGCTTACCAAACTGACATGATTTACATATTGTATTGTTTGGAATTCTGAAGTCTGGAAGACCACGAATTACCAGATATTTTCATGTTTTCCTTATCTGTGAAAAGCTTAGATGCCCCAACCTCTAGTGCCATAACCAACGTTCATCATTGTTGCTCAAATAGCATTTTTGTTGTCCTTCTTCAAATATGTATAAATTATTTGGAGTTCTTATGACTTTGATCACTTTTTTTCCTGTATCAAGATTACGAACACTACATCCATTTGATCGAAATATTACCTCAGTTCCTTGATCGCACATCTAACTGACACTCAGTAGATTGTGCTTCAAGCCATCAACATACAAAACATTTCCAGCCTTGAATTTCTCTTTCAACTGTACAGTGCCTTTTCCTTTTATGACTGCAGGGGTATCATTTCCAAAAGAAACTTTCTTTCTTTTTTCAAAAGCACTATATGATTGAATTTTTTCTTTATCACTTGTCATATGCTTCGAACATCCACTGTCGATGTACCATTGATTTTCCTGTCCTTCTGCATATAAAGCTATCCCACATATTTCTGGTTGTGGTTCCTTCATTCTCCATGTTCTGGCATTTGAGGTTTGTTCCTTCTGAGTTGTCTTCCGAAACCTGCTCCTGCATTCAGACTCTTCATGACCGAAGTTATTACAAATAGAACATTCAATTTCACTTTCAAGGGTGGAAAAGTTGTTATAGGTTCTTTTTCGTGATTCCAGTCATACTTCTTGGTTTTTGAGCTTCTCTAGTCATGATTGTCTTATAGGCAACACATTGAGCTACTTTGTGACCAAAGTTATGGCAAGAGAAACATTGGCCATTGAAGAAACTCTTGTGATTATCCAACCGATTGTAGTTTCTACTAACATCCATTCTTGAGGCAACTTGGGAAGATTTTACCTGTGGCTAGTTGTAGCTTCTGCTTGTCCTTAAGGTAGCTTGCCCCCGATTTTATTGATAGTCATTGTTCGTTCTTGAGCTAAATTGTCCCTAATTTACCTTAGGATTTCTATTAGGCCTTTGCTCGCTCCTCCTTGCTGCATCAAGATAGATTTTGGAGGTGGATGCTTGAGATGCTTCTCCATTATATCCCAGACCTATCTTGATTAGTGGAGAACACTGCACATTGATAATCTCATCCAGAGTTTCAGATCCTTTAACAAATTTAAGATTAAGAGCTTTTGTTTTCTCAATCTCTTTTCTAAGACTAACAATTTCACATTCCAATTTTTCGTGATGTTTTTCCCTTTCAGTCAGTTGACATTGAAGAGAATCAATAATCACATTTTTCTCTTCCAAACAAATTTTGAGATTAGAAATATCTTCAAAAAAACCTTCATTTACAACATCCATATAATCATCATCTTCAAAAGCCACTAAAATTTTATAATTATTACCTCGTTCATCTTCGTCACTATTTGAAAGTCCATCACTATCTTCATGAGTGTAATAGCTTTTCTTATTTGCATTCTGTTTCTTGTTCCATCTAACAGGTTCCTTCCCCTTGTCAATCTTATCCTTATTAGGACATTTGGCAACATAGTGACCGACTCTTCCACAATCAAAGCATTTGAAAGGTAACTTACCTCGAAATCGTCCAACACCCCGTTGAAATTTTTTCACAAAATTTGATTCTTCTTCTTCTTCTGACACATGTCCTGACTCATAGTAATCTCCTTTGCCTGAAGCCTTGAAGGCAACTTCTCTCCTATCTGATTGTCCTCCTTTCCTCATTTCATAAGCAGTTAGAATTTCGTGCAGCTGTGACATGGTAACGTTTCGTAGATTCTCTTTTTCTTCTTTTGCAGAAACTTTAGATTCATACTTAGGGGACAAAGATCTCAGAACCTTTTCAACAACAACAGTCTCTTTTATTTCTTCACCCAATTTTTTCATACAATTAACAATCTCATCTACATGAAGGAAATAGTTAGCCACACTTTCATCGTTATGCATTCTGAGATTTTCATATTGAATTCTGAGGGTTTGAAGTTTTGCTCATTTTACTTGATCATCTCCTTCACAGCTCAGAACAATCTTGTCCCATATTTCTTTTGTGGATTTATAGTGCATAACCTCCATGAATTCCGATTGAGATAGACATCCCAGAAGAGTATTGACAGCCTTTGCATTTGTTTCATATTTCTTCTTCTCAGCCGGATCTGTGGGAGTTGCTGATGGAAAAGTGTACCTTGTGTCTATGATGTCCCAGACTTCTGTACCAAGAGATTGAAGATAGGCAGTAACTCTTACCTTCCAATATACAAAGTTTGTCCCGTCAAAAATTGGTGGCTTGATAGATGCTTCTCTCTCGTAGTTGCTCATGATGATGGATCTTCCTTCAAGCGATCAAGCTTCTTTAGAAGGACCTGCTCTAATACCAATTGTTGGAAATAATACTGAGAGGGGGGGGTGAATCAGTATTATCAAATTCTTTTCAATATATCTTCTAGATTTATACTTTGATTTATTATTCAGATATTGATCATTAGACTGTATGTCAGTACCATATAATAATGAGAAAGAACAAGAAAAATAGATAATCACACCAAAGAACACCAGATATAAGGTGGAAACCCAATGTGGGTGAAAACCACCTGCTGCAATATGTCTCTATCTTCTTTCAATTAGAAACTTCTTTTACAATGATTTTGTACTGGTGCAGTCCTTTACCAGTACACAGGCTGCAACCTGCTGAGAGCTACAACCCTCTCTCGTTTTCCAGTCTCTCCTGGAAGGGAGCTACAACCCCCTTAGCTCTTGTACTAGCTAATCTACTAGTACGTAGGTGCTGACCTACTTCTTTTCTTCCAAGGACCACTTTTCATAAATTTTCAAACTGGATCCATGAACATCAAATAATCATCAAGTACATGTGAATCAACCAATCTCCCTTTTCAATCAACCAATGAATCAACCGATAACTTCTCAGAATGCAGTAACCAGATCAGCAATACCAATAATCTAAACCCAGAACTCTTCAGCAATAGATAAAAGACAGCCGAGAAATATTTCAAGAAAAGTCCACAACTTCACCAATAGAAACTTGGGAATATCCGTAGCTCTTCTGTGTCTAAATTGCACAGATCCACACCTGGTCCTTCTTCTGCTCTGCGTACCTCCGCACCTACTCCTTCTACTGCACTGTGTAACTCTACTCAGATCCGCACCTGCACTGTCTGCCTGACAGCGTACCTCCGCACCTGGTCCTTCTGTTCCTTTGCGTACCTCTGCATTGTGCCTTCTACTGCACTGCGTACCTCGCACCAGCGTCTTCTGCTTCACTGCAGACCCCCACACCTGTGCCTTCTGCTGCACTACGGACCCCTGCACCTGCGCTGTGGATTGCCTGCGGACCTCTGAATAGAACCAAATTAATAGTCCTCCAATGTGCCACAGGCAGTCAGATCGACAGACCAGATCATGCGCTCGAGAGATCACGACCTATCAATAGATTCGACTTAAATTTCACCTTGATTTAGATATAGCTTTTAAAACCGATCACCCAAAATTTCAGATCTTAGGATATTCAAATTTCACTAGTGACTAGCCAAGCGATCTCCTTTACTTTTTATAGGCAATCCCTTATTCACACCATGGGACAAAACCATCGAAAACCAATACAAGGGATCCAAACCGGGGTTCAATAATTTAGATCTTATACCACGGGCCAAAACCATAGGATCATGAACGTTGGGCTAAATACCATGGGCCAGACATAAAAATTTCCATGTGTGCGCGCTTTCTCTGCATTGGAGTGAGTGCACTGGGGTCCGCACCTTCTTTTCGGATAACTTGCGGACATGACCGCACTTGGTGAACGGCGTGCCTGCGGGTCTGCACCTTTTGAATGGTGTACCTGCGAACCCCTTATTTTTCATCATTTTGAGAGCCAGAACAGGGTTGTTCCACTTGAGTGAGTTGCCATCAAGTACAACACCTGTGCCATAGTGCCAAACATGAATCATAATGCCAACAATCCCCCCCTATGGACTTGATGGCAACCCCAAGATCCTCAAAGTCATTCTCCCCCTTTGACATCAAGGGCAAAGGGCGGACCAAGATATTCTCTTCCTTTGCTGTCCATACTCCCCCTGAGTGTCTGCTGAAATTTCTGAATGAGCTCCCCCTGACTATAGACCAGATCTACAAAAGAAAAATTCTACATGACAGAGACATATTAGCAGCAATATTCAGATCAGTGTCCATGTTCTCCTTTTGTACTTTCTCCTCCAAGATCTTCTACCATAATTCCAACAATGCATTATTAGAAGAATATATGCTCCCCTTGAAACTATGCCATTCGATCTTCGACCAATCCATAACCCATCAAATGTACGTGTATACCCCATATGAAACTCACATACAACCAACAATCTCTGAAACAGATGAGATTCAACAACAAGATGATGCATCAACTACCCCCAGCTTTTGCCTGAGGTATTCAATGGTCTCCCTAGGCAATGGTTTGGTGAGTATATCAGCAACTTGTTCCTTAGAAGGAACATACTCCAACTTGACCTTTTGTTCAAGCACTTGTTCCCGAAGAAAATGATATTTGATAGGTATATGCTTGGTCTTTGAATGCATGACTGGGTTCTTTGAAATGCTGATAGCACTTGTATTATCACATAGGATGGATATAGGTGGTGTAAAGGTGATTTGAAAATCCAGCAAGGTCTGCATCATCCAAAGGAGTTGAGTGCAGCAAGATGCAGCAGCCACATATTTCGCTTCAGTTGTAGATAAAGCAATCGAACTCTGTTTCTTGTTGAACCAAGATACTAATCTGGAACCCATAAAGAATGCACCACCACTTGTGCTCTTCTTGTCATCCACGCTTTCGACCCAATCTACATCTTTATAAGCGTGAAGTGTGAGATCTATATCTCTAGGATACCATAAGCCATAATTTTGAGTTCCTTGAAGGTACTTGAAGATTCTCTTAATTGCCTAAAGATGAGTTTCCTTGGGATTTTCTTGAAATCTTCCAACTATTCCCACTGCATGCATGATGTCTGATCAGGTACCTATCAAATAAAGTAGACTTCCAATCATGGATCTATAGGTTGGTTGATGCACTACTACTGATTCATCATTTTCACTGAGGCTGCATCCTGTAACCACAGGGGTACATACTGGTTTTGAATCTTCGATGGCATACTTCTTCAAGATCTGCTTGAGGTATTTGGTTTGAGACAAAAAGATACCGCCTTCATTTTGTTGGATTTGTAGACCAAGAAAATATGTTAGCTCTCCAAGTAATGACATTTCGAATTCTTTCTACATCACCAAGGAAAAGTTTTGACTCATAGTTTCTTCATTGCTGCCAAAGATAATATCATCTACATACACAAAAAGTATTAGCAATTTTTTATTTTCAATTTTTATATAAAGATTGCTATCTGTTGATCCCTTTGAAAAGCCTTGTTGATGAATATATTTGTCCAAACGATAGTACCGAGCCCTTGGAGCCTGTTTAAGACCATAAAGGGCCTTTTTTAGTCTGCATACAAGATTTGGATCATTCCCAAGAATGAAACCATCCAGTTGCTCAATGTACACCTCTTCTTCTAAGTCTCCATTCAGAAAAGCTAATTTCACGTCCATTTGAAATACTTTGAACTTCTGAAAGCTTGAGAGAGTAAGGAACATTCGGATGGCCTCAAGTCTAGCAACGGGAGTAAAATTTTCTTCAAAGTCTATTCCTTCTTGTTGAGCATACCCTTTACAAACAAGTCTGGCCTTGTTTCTAATTGCTTCCCCATTTTCATTCAAATTATTTTTGAAGATCCATTTTGTCCCTATGACATTCTTATCTTTTGGTCTAGGAACCAACTCCCAAGTATTGTTCTTTTCAATCTGCTCAAGTTCCTCAACCATTGCCTTGACCCAGCATTCATCTTTGCATGCCTCTCTTACATTTTGTGGTTCAGTGGAGGAGAGTAATGCCATATAGGTTGAAGCTTCTGCAATTGTTCTTCTTGTTTGTACGCCTGCCTCCTTTTGCCCCAAGATTTGAGATTCTGGATGATTCTTTTGAACATACCTGGATGGAGTCTTCTCTTCTATCCTTATCTGTTCTTCTGGTGCCTCTTGAGGTTCTTCTTCATCATCAGTCTGATTTGAAGGATGATCTTCATCCTCTTCGATATTTTCATAATTTACTTGCATAGGAATGTTTCCTTCTTCATCAACCACTACATCAATGCTATCAACTATTATTCCAAGTCCTTTGTTGTAACACTTATATGCTTTGCTGTGAGGAGAATGACCAAGGAGAATCCCTTCACCTGCTCTACGTTCAAACTTGCCAAGATGTTCATCATTATTCTTAATATAACATTTGCTTCAAAAGATTTTGAAATGTTTTACTGAAGGAGTCTCACCATACCAGAGCTCATGAGGAGTTTGAGTGTTGTTCACCTGGACATTTTTTTTGTTGAGAATAACGACCGCAGCAAATGCAGCTTCACCCCAGAAGGTTGTGGGAGTTCCAGATTCATCAAGCATTGCATGAGCCATTTGTTGAACCATTCTGTTCATCCTTTCCACTACTCCATTTTGCTGACAAGTCCTAGCTATAGATAATTCCCTTCTTATTCCTTGTTCTTCACAAAAATCGAAAAGTTCATTTGAGGTAAACTCCCCACCTCTATCGGACTTGAGGCACTTAATTTTGTGATCTGATTCGTTTTCAACCAAGGCTTTGAAAGATTTGAATTTTTCAAAGGCTTCGTCTTTGTGCTTCATAAGTCCTATCCAAACCATCCTGGAGAAGTCATCAATGAATAATATAAAGTATTATTCTCCCGAGGTGACCTTTTCCTTGATGGACCACATACATCAGTATGGACTAGTTCAAGAGGCCTGGTAGCTGATCCTTCCTTCTCAGGGAAGTTAGTTCTAGTTTTCTTACCAAACTGACATGATTTGCATATTGTATTGTCTGGAATTATGATGTCTGGAAGACCACGAACTGCGTGATATTTTCATGCTTTCCTTATTTGTGAAAAGCTGAGATGCCCCAACCTCTAGTGCCATAACCAGTGTTCATCATTCTTGCTCAAATAGCATTGTTGTTGTCCTTCTTCAAATATGTATAAATTATTTGGAGTTCTTATGCCTTTGATCACTGTTTTTCCTGTATCAAGATCACAAACACTACATCCATTTGATCGAAATATTACCTCAGTTCCTTGATCACACATCTGACTGACACTCAGTAGATTATGCTTCAAGCCATCAACATACAAAACATTTCCAGCCTTGACTTTCTCTTTCAACTGTACAATGCCTTTTCCTTTTATGACTTCAGGGGTATCATTTCCAAAAGAAACTTTCTTTCCTTTTTCTAAAGCACTATATGATTGAAGTTTTTCTTTATCACCTGTCATATGCTTCGAACATCCACTGTTGATGTACCATTGATTTTCCTGCCCTTCTGCATATAAATCTATCCCACATCTTTCCGGTTGCGGTTCCTTCATTCTCCATGTTCTGGCATTTGAGGTTTGTTCCTTCTGAGTTGTCTTCCGAAACCTGCTCCTGCATTCAGACTCGTCATGACTGAAGTTATTACAAATAGAATATTCAATTTCACTTTCAAGGGCGGAAAATTTGTTATAGGTTCTTTTCGTGATTCCAGTCATACTTCTTTGTTTTTGAGCTTCTCTAGTCATGATTGTCTTATAGGCAACACATTGAGTTGCTTTGTGACCAAAGTTATGGAAAGAGAAACATTGGCCATTGAAAAAACTCCTGAGATTATCCAACCGATTGTAGTTTCTACTAACATCCATTCTTGAGGCAACTTGGGAAGATTTTACCTGTGGCTAGTTGTAGCTTTTGCTTGTCCTTAAGGTAGCTTGCCCCCAATTTTATTGATAGTCTTTGTTCGTTCTTGAGGTAAACTGTCCTTGATCTACCTTATGATTTCTATTAGGCCTTTGCTCGCTCCTCCTTGTTGCATCAAGATAATTTTTGGAGGTGGATGCTTGAGATGCTTCTCCATTATATCCCAGACCTGTCTTGATTAGTGGAGAATGCTGCACATTGATAATCTCATCCAGAGTTTCAGATCCTTTAACAAATTTAAGATTAAGAGCTTTTGTTTTCTCAATCTCTTTTCTAAGACTAACAATTTCACATTCCAATTTTTCGTGATGTTTTTCCCTTTCAGCCAGTTGACATTGCAGAGAATCAATAATCACATTTTTCTCTTCCAAACAAATTTTGAGATTAGAAATCTCTTCATAAAGACCTTCTTCATCTACAACATCCATATAATCATCATCTTCGAAAGCCATTAAAAGTTTATAATTATTACCTCGTTCATCTTTGTCACTATTTGAAAATCCATCACTATCTTCATGAGTGTAATAGCTTTTCTTATTTGAATTTTGTTTCTTGTTCCATCTAACAGGTTCCTTCCCCTTGTCAATCTTATCCTTATGAGGACATTTGGCAGCATAGTGACCGACTCTTCCACAAGCAAGCATTTGAAAGGTAACTTACCTCGGAATCATCCAACACCCCGTTGAAGGTTTTTGACAAAATTCGATTCTTCTTCTTCTTCTGACATGTGTCCTGACTCATAGTAATCTCCTTTGCCTGAAGCCTCGAAGGCAGCTTCTGTCCTATTTGATGGTCCTCCTTTCCTCATTTCATAAGCAGTCAGAATTCCGTGCAGCTGTGACATGGTAAGGTTTCGTAGATTCTCTTTTTCTTCCATTGCAGAAACATTAGATTCAAACCTAGGGGACAAAGATCTTAGAACCTTTTCAACCACAACAGCCTCTTTTATTTCTTCACCCAAATTTTTCATACAATTAACAATCTCATCTACACGAAGGAAATAGTTAGCAACACTTACATCGTTATGCATTCTGAGATTTTCATATTGAATTCTGAGGGTTTGAAGTTTTGTTCATTTTACCTGATCATCTCCTTCATAGCTTAGAACAATCTTGTCCCATATTTCTTTTGCAGATTTATACTACATAACCTTCCTGAATTCTGATTGAGATAGACATCCTAGAAGAGTATTGATAGCCTTTGGATTTGTTTCATATTTCTTCTTCTCAGCTGGATCTGTGGGAGTTGCTGATGGAAAAGTGTACCATGTGTCTGTGATGTCCTAGACTTCTGTACCAAGAGATTGAAGATAGTTAGTAACTCTTACCTTCCAATATACGAAGTTTGTCCCATCAAAAATTGGTGGCCTGATAGATGCTTCTCTCTCATAGTTGCTCATGATGATCGATATTCCTTCAAGCGATCAAGCTTCTTTAGAAGGACCTGCTCTGATACCAATTGTTGGAAACAATACTTAGAAGGGGGGGTGAATCAATATTATCAAATTCTTTTCCATATATCTTCCAGATTTATACTTTGATTTATTCTTCAGATATTGATCATTATATTATATGTCAGTACCATATAATAATGAGAAAGAACAAGAAAAATAGATAATCACACCAAAGAACATCAGATATAAGGTGGAAACCCAATGTGGGTGAAAACCACCTGCTACAATATGTCTCTATCCTCTTTCAATTAGAAACTTCTTTTACAATGATTTTGTACTGGTGCAGTCCTTCACCAGTGCGCAGGTTGCAACCTGCTGAGAGCTACAACCCTCTCTCGTTTTCCAGTCTCTCCTGGAAGGGAGCTGCAACCCCCTTAGCTCTTGTACTAGCTAATACACTAGTACGTAGGTTCTAACCTACTTTTCTTCGAAGGACCACTTTTCATAAATTTTCAAACTGGATCCATGAACATCAAATAATCATCAAGTACATGTGAATCAACCAATCTCCTTTTCCAATCAACTAATGAATCAACCAATAACTTCTCAAAATGCAGTAACCTGATCAACAATAATATTAATCTAAACCTAGAACTCTTCAGCAATAGATAAAAGACAGCCAAGAAATATTTCAAGAAAAGTCTGCAACTTCACCAATAGAAACCTGCGAATATCCACAACTCTTCTGTGTCTAAACTACACAGATTGGCACTTGGTCCTTCGTCTGCTCTTCGTACCTCTGCACCTACTCCTTCTGCTGCACTGAGTACCTCTGCTCAGATCCTCACCTGCATTGTCTGCCTGACAGCGTACCTCCACACCTGGTCCTTCTGTTCCTCTGCATACCTCTGCACTGTGCCTTCTGCTGCGCTACGTACCTCACACCAGCGCCTTCTGCTTCGTTGCGGACCCCCGCACCTGTGCCTTCTGCTGCACTGTAGACCCCCGCACCTGCACTGTGGATTGCCTATGGACCTCTGAATAGAGCCAAATTAACAGTCCTCCAATGTGCCACAGACAGTCAGATCCACAGATCTGATCATGCGCCCGAGAGATCACAACCTATCAATGGATTCACCTTAAATTTCGCCTTGATTTAGATCTAGCTTTTAAAACCAATCACCCAAAATTTCAGATCTTAAGATATTCAAATTTCACTAATGACTAGCCAAGTGATCTCCTTTCCTTTTTATAGGCAATCCCTTATTCACACCATGGGACAAAACCATCGAAAACCAATACAAGGGATCCAAACTGGGGTTCAATAATTTAGATCCTATACCACGGGCCAAAACCATAGGATCATGAACGTCGGGCTAAATACCATGGGCCAGACATAAGAATTCACACGTGTGCGCGCTTTCTCTGCATTGGAGTGAGTGGAATGGGGTCCGCACCTTCTGTTCGGATAACCTGCGGACATGACCGCACTTGGTGAACGACGTGCCTGCGGGTTCGCACCTTTTGAATGGTGTACCTGCGAACCCCTTATTTTTCATCATTTTGAGAGCCAAAACAGGGTTTTTCCACTTGAGTGAGTTGCCATCAAGTACAACACCTGTGCCATAGCACCAAACTTGAATCATAATGCCAACAAATGTAATTGTAGCCACTGATACTATCTAAGAAGTAAAATAATCGGTTCCCTATCAAAGTATCAAGGACCTGGTCGATGAATGGGAGAGGGAAGTGATATTTCTATGTCACCTTGTTCAACTCCCGGTAGTCTACACAGATATGCCACCTTCCATTCTTCTTCGGGACGACCATCAATGGAGATACCCATTTATTGTCCGAGATAGGATAAATGAAGTATACATCCAACAACTTCTGTAACTCTTCTTTCAAAATGTCCTTGAGATGTGGATTCAATCTCTGTTGAGGCTGCCAGATGGGTCGAGCATCCTTCTCCATATAGATGTGGTGTGTACATAGCTATGGGTCTATTCCTTTCATATCAGGATAATCCCCGGAAAAATCCCCTTTATATTTTTGCAAGACCTGTATGAGCTTCTGCTATCGATCGTTATCCAGAGTATCTTTATGTTATGAAACCAGCTAAAGAAAAGATAGAAAAGATAGATCAACGCCTTAGAATTCAGCCTCTTCGAGGGGGCAACCTCCTTTACATTACATAAATGAACAATTCTTGGATGATACAAATGAAAAGACCTCCTTTCTATATATAGGAGTCTAAGGGGTTATAACATAATCAGAGCCGACATAACGATAATAATGTAAGGGCACAATAATAACAATAGTGGGCTTCTATGGGGCACAATAGTAACAATAAGGGCACTACATTGGTACATCAATATAATAAGTGGGTTATACTAATAACAATAAGGGGTTACACTAGTAGTATAGGGGCCTAACATGCCCCTCTCCTTCAAAAAGCATTGTCCTCAACGCTTGATTAGTTCTTGATGCTTCTGTATAAAATTCTTGTCCTCCCATGTGGAATATTCAGCGGGTAAGTTCTTCCACTTGATGAGATACTTTGAAATTGATCGATTTCGTAGTTGTTGGGTTCTTGTTTCTGTGACTGCTCCGGGTTCCAATATGATTTTTCCTTCCTCTTCAATTTCTGGCAATATTGCTTGAATTGGGATCTTTTGCAACTTTTGAATAAGTGGCCATACTTCTTCGTCCTTCTTCCATTCATCCCTTGCTTCGTTTATCCAATTTGGTTGGATAATATAAATAGCACAAAACAATGCTTCAACATCCACATCCTTGAAGAGACTTCCCATTCGGTAAGGTCGCCATTTTTTAAGTGCATGTAGTATTGCCAACATTTCCTTCTCAGAAATAGCTTGCTTGAGATGTAGCAGTAAAAATACCCAATCACCTACATCAAAAAAAATTTCACTACGATGTTGATCTACCTGTTGTTTCGTTTGATTTTGCACCGAAGTGGTGTTATCCTTTAAAAGTTGGAGAACTTGCTGTTGATGCTCGATGTGATCTTTCTCTGCTTGAACCTTTTTCTTCTTCATATGTCCTTCTATCTTTTGAGGAATGGTAATTTCTTCCAGTCCTTTACAAGATATGGTCGGATTCATTGCTTGATGCTCGATGTGATCTTTCACTTCTTGAACATTTTTCTTCTTGATGTGTCCATGTATCTTTATAGTTTGAGGAGTGGTAATTTCGTCCATTGAATTACAAGATACGGTTGGATTCATTTCTTCTTTCTTGATGTGATCTTTCACTTCTTGTACCTTTTTCTTCTTGATATGTCCTTCTATCTTGAGAGTTTGAGGAGTGGTAATTATTGCCAATGCTTTACAAGATATGGTCTGATTCATTTCTTCTTTCTCTGGGGTGGTGTCCTGGCGTATATCCTCTTCTTTTGATGTTTCTTGATCCTTTTCTTCCTCCTCTTCATATTCTATGTAAAATAATTTCTTCTCAGAACACCTATGACCTTTAGTGCATTTGTTATCACAATTGTAACAAAGCCCTTTTTCTCTTTTTTCTTCCAATTGTTGTGGTGTAACCCTTGTAGGTCGTGGAAGTTTGGGAGAAACAACACTTCCATCTTTATAGTTGTGAGGCGTATGCTTCCTGGTTTCCATAATTTTTCTTTCCATTATGTCACAAAGCCCTTTTACTCTTTCCAATTGTTGTGGTGTTGCTCTAAAGAAGGTGTTGCTCTTTGTATCCTCATAATGTGCTATCATTTCCTCCGTGAAAATTGACCACGTAACAAGTTTTTTACGAGAAAAAAGCCCTTCATACCATAAAAATTGATCTGGTTCTAAATATGAAGATGCAATACATACCTTTTGTAATAGATGTACACCATGTAGATCAAAATATTTCTCCATCTGAAGTATCCAATTTACCAGATCCTTGCCATCAAACTTCCTCATCTTTCCTTTTCTTGATTTTAGGAGCTCGACCTTGAAACGACTGTAAATCTGTATTTTCAAATCTTTAAGTTTTTAAATTGTGAACTATAGTAGCCCTCTATGTCGTCTTTCCAATGCCACCAGTCTGATCCAAATTGGATTCTCTAAGAAAGATTTATGCACAATCTCCCAAGGTGACCTGATTATAGACTAGTTCAGTAGAGCGAAATTGTATGAAGTGCCACGTGTCCCAGTTTCAACCTTTGACTCTAAAAAATATATAAACAAAAGCTACAGTCCGTCCTCTCTCTGTAACTTCTTACGAAATTTCAATCCGATGCTCAGAAAGAAAGTTATGACGATTTTCCCCAGGTCACCTGTTTTGAGTGTAATTCAGAAGTCTGCAAAAAGACCAACTTCCTTAGATCATATCTCCGAAAATATCACGCGAAAAGCTCTGAAATTTGGACCCAAGGTTTAGCGTGATTTCTTCTCAAATGGGTTTTTTTTGCGACTTCTGAAACGTCACAGAAGAAAAAGTTATAGCGAAAATGCCACGATGACCTGTTTGGAGCAGCAAAACCCTAGAATCCAAAGCTCTGATACCAAATGTTATGAAACTAGCTCAGGAAAAGATAGAAAAGATAGATCAACGCCTTAGAATTCAGCCTCTTCGAGGGGGAAACCTCCTTTATATTACATAAATGAACAATTCTTGGATGATACAAATGAAAAGACCTCCTTTCTATATATAGGAGTCTAAGGGGTTATAACATAATCAGAGCCGACATAACAATAATAATGTAAGGGCACAATAATAACAATAGTGGGCTTCTATGGGGCACAATAGTAACAATAAGGGCACTACATAGGTACATCAATATAATAAGTGGGTTATACTAATAACAATAAGGGGTTACACTAGTAGTATAGGGGCCTAACACTTTAATATTTAGAATTTTGCCAGGTTCGATCTCAATAGGTTTTTTGTTATGAATAACAATCGTCTAAATATGTTGGTTGTCGGTATCTTTCAGAGGATCCTCAATGGCCTCATTACCAATAATTGCTTTCAACATTTGACACTTTACATTGTTCACATTAGGCCTTCGATTTATAAAATTATTGATAACAATATCTTAAGTCTGATCTTTAAATTCCAGTGCCTCCACTACTGTGAGTGGTGAACGAATGCTTTCCTCCAGGTACACTACTGGTTGTTTACATATTTTTACAATGGGTAGACTTGGCTTGGCAGTAGGATATAATACAAGATTTTTTACAACATCCCCTTTGCAATAGTCATGTTTCCTTTTGGCAGCCAACATAAGCATCAGAGGGTGCCCGTCCAATCGACTCTTTGGGTTTATAAAAAGCAAATCTACTGGATATTCCCACGAATCAACATAAACTGTAATATCATGTAAGGTTCCTTCTGGCCTTACCACCGAATGATAAAAAAGTTATAATAAAGTGGTGGTTGGTTCTAGGGTTATAATACCAAGTGCTTGATAGGTTTGTGATGTTAAAATATTAATGGATGCACCCAGATCAACTAGTGTATTGGGAAAAGAGCGGCCATATATCTGAACTGTCACTATGGGATTTATAGGATCTTCATACTTTATTGGAGTTTCCCCTTCCAAGGGTAAATCAGATAAGTTTCCTACAACGTGAATGGTGGGTGAGGTTTTTTATTTCCTCGGAGACATCTTTACACATAGCTCTTTTACTGTTTTAACATAGACGGGAATGTATTAAATGGCCTCGAGGAGAGGAATTTTAATACAGATATTTTTTGGTTCCCCTACAAGATCAAAATCTGGATAGATAGTAGGTTTGGGTATCGTTAACCTTTCAGGAAATGGGGAAAAGGTGACTGTAAATTTTTTAGGGTCTTCATGCTGATCTGTCTCTTCTCCTTGCTTTGGTTTGGTATTAATTATAGGTGGTGGTATATGTACAGGTGGGGTTTCAATTTCGATTGAAGGTTGGCCCTTTTTTTCCTCAAGGGTGATGATACGTCCTGACCTCAATCTGAGTTCATTAAATTCTTTCTGCTCAATCTCATAATCTGAGTTTTCAATGATCTATACCAACTAGACTGGTTGGTTATTAGGATTCAGATTCGACTGAGCTAGAAATTGAGGGTGCATAAGAGGTTAAGGATTTTGCTGTAATGTATATGGAGCTGATAGTGTAAGTTGAGACTAAGGACCTGTCCCCATAGGTATAATAGATATCCCCAGCAATCGCTGCCAATTTGGAGACCAGTTTGGATTTTGAGAGGTGGAGGTACGCCACTAGGATTGATAGGGATTGCCTTGCCAAACAGGAGAAAAAGGAGAACTTGGCCAGCCATTACCAGCAAAGGATTGTGTTTTCTAGGATGTCATTGGGAATGGCTAGGTTTTTCCAATTTCGGTAAGGTGATTGGCCTTGCCATGCTACCCCAAGGTTCTGTTGCTGATTAAACTGTGAAGAAGGAAAGAAATAGGATGCGTCTTATGACATACTTGTAGGTTTAGACTTCCACTGTTGACACTAGTTCATCAGATATGTCGGCTCTATTTCTTCTTCTACTTCCTTGAATACTGCTTTCAGCCCTGACAATGATGGACATTGTTTAGTGGCATGATATTTATTATAGATAGCGCATGTCTACAGCATGTCTAATGGGCATTCCCATTGGTTGTGCTTCTTTTGACAACGTGGATAGAAGATGGCCAATTTTGTTCTGCTAAGGCTTGCTTTTGTTTAGCCTAGAAGACATCCAGCTACGTCGTGAGGGTGCCTAGGATGTCTATTTTGAAATCTTCTAGGAGGTTGTCGATCTCCATTCGTGTTATGCCTCCACTGTGTGGTTTGCTGCCCCTTATCATGGGATCTCGCCTTCCTGCTCCTGTGCATGTGCTTCCTCATGAACACCTAATACACAAGCGAATGATTTCATCATAATCTTCCTGAGAAATATCTCTTTTCCCCATTAAATTTAGATTTTCTTACCATTCCTCTTTCATTCCTTTAATCAAGATAGCTCTTAGGAATTCTTTAGGTATGTTGGTGTGTGGAGACCTCTGCAAATTACAATTAAACTGTTCTACATATTCATCTAGTGTTTCATTATCTTTTGCAGTCATCTTAAACATTTCATCTTTTAGCTCCCTAGTCTTGCAAAAGTTCTAGTATCTTGTGAGGAAGGAGGTTTTCATATCATGCCAAGAATTAATAGTTCACCCACCCAAACCCATGAACCATATTAAGGTTTCTCCTTTTAGAGTATAAGGGAACAACTTTAGCTTTTGGGGGTGAGTGGTGTAGTGATACCCTCTGCAGAGGACATCAAAGTCAAACAGGAAAGCATCGGGATCCTTGGTGATCATCCCATGAAAACTTGGGATGCTCTGTAGAGGAATAGCCTTCATGGGGGCATTGACCACTTGATCCACTATGGGATACTCTAATGTCGAGGTTTGAACTTGAGGTGGCTGGTTTTCTATTTGGTCAAAGATGTGCCAATAACCTTCATGGATTTCATGGGGTGCTTTTTGAGTAAGAGGAGGATTAGAAAACCAGGCTGGCTTTGTAGCGCTACCTAGATCTGGGATCACAGGAGACCCCTGTTCAGATAATTGTGGTTTTGCCTTAGCAGTCCCACTGGTTTCTCCTTCTCCTTCTGTTAAGTTAAAAAATTTCTCTTGTAGAGGATCAAAATGTGAAATTTCTCTTGCTTGAAGACTCTATTCAGATCCTCCAACTTGGCTTTGGATATCAACATAAGTTTCAAATGGTGAGCCTGCTGCTTGAGTGATTATAGTAGGACTTTTTCTAGATACTGCTTGAAATCCTACTGATTCTTGGGACGTTGCGTTTCTCACAATTTCGTCTATAAAGGTCGTTCTCCCAAGGTTCACTGATCCTTTGGGTTTTGTGGATTTAGGCGGGGGGTTGTGCTCTTTTTCTATCTTTCTATTCCTAGTCATTAATAAAAACCAATTCCTGTTTAACCTCTAAGGTTTTGCTGAAAAGTGGATTGGTAAACAATCACTTTACTTGCTAGGTACGCAGGTTCTTACCTTCCTTTTTTTAAAACCCAATTCTTTCACATCAAGATAAAAATGAAATCACTTTGAAACACTCTCCCCGGCAACAACGCCAAAATATTGGTGCATTAAGATGTCTTTTTAAAGGAAATCTTAATCCCTACATTAATTGTCAACCCAAGGTAAGTATTTTTATCTCAAGAGTGTCAACACAATATATGTAGTGAATTCAGAGGTTATCTAATGGTAAATAATTGCAATCACTAATAACTATCTCTTCAACTCAATCCAAACAATTTTGAAAGAAATAATGAAGGAAGAAATAACTCTGAAATAACTCTTAACACACTCTGCAATTCTGTTTAACTTATTCTTAAATCAAATGAACCTGAATGTGAATGCAAAGAATCATGCTTGGCAACCTTCAAATAGAATTAAGACTAACTCACTCAATCAAGAAAGAGAACTATAACAACTGAACAACAATGATAATCCATAGAAAATTCAAATTGAACAAAATTTCCTAATTGAACAGGAATCTCAATTGAACGAAAAATCCTAATTGAACGACAATCTCAATTGAACAACAAATGATAATTGAACAACAAGCAAGCATACAACGATAAATGCTCTCTAAACAAAAATTGATCTATGTAAACAAATTATGGAAATTGTTTAATGCTATCTCTAAGATCTATGATAACATCACTTAGAATGAACAACAATCTACTACTGAAACCAACATAACCAATCCAATCAAAGCCTTATTCAAATATATCACACAGCTATGTCTGAATCTAAATTAATACCAATATGAATCAGAATCATCAATCTTCACAATAAGCGAAATGATATTAACTAAACATTAATAATTAGTAAATACTAAGTAGAAAGGTTATAACATGAAAAATAAGTAGAACTTCTCTTGACTGGGCCCAGAGTCACCAGAAGTCTCTTCTAAGAAATACTTAGAATATAAGTACAGATCAAATGTAGTCTTTCTTCATTAATATAAGTAACAAGATTACAACATCACTCAGCTAACAATATTATATGTCTCGAAAAGAATAACTACAAATTATGAAATTTTGAAGTCTGTGCAGTTTCGTCTTTCGACCTTATATATAACATTAAAATAGTAAACTAGAGAAAAGTGAATCCTTATGATTCGGGGATCCTGAGGATTTCACTATACATAATCTGATCGTGTCATGAAATAGCATCAGTTTGCCTAGTCTCATGTTGTCTTGCCTGCCTCAAAGACTATCTTTTCCTTTTATGGCCTGGTGCTGCTCTGTTGATTGAACGGCTATTGACTAATCCACGTCTTCTACACACAAGGATAATAAAAAGTTAGTTATTCATGCTAGATTTATCTAATTTGTTACCAAGTACTTTTATCCAAATTTAGTTGTTATTTCCTTTATTTTGATCCATAAATAGAGATAACCATGTAAGGATAAATTTTAAAGTAAGCTATTTACAAAGAGAAAACATACCTTTTTCTTGACCCAACACCACTGTAGGGACTCCTACACCAAACGGTCTGAGGTATAATTGGGACTTCTTACCAGGGAGATCCCATTGACATGTTGGTGGGTCTTGCACCGTCAACAGGTCGCAAAAGTTGTTGATTATTGGATCGATAGTATTTTGGGTGGCTTTATTACTAAGTTTGCGATTGATACGTATGCCAATTACAGTGAAGCTAAACGCCGATTTTTCAAATGAACAATATGCAAGTATCTAAAGTCTCTAAAAACTTTGATTAAAATGCTATTGTGTGAGAAATGGGTTATGCCAATAATTTTATGTTTATGAGAGACTTTACAGGAGCTACGCAAAGTGGGAAACCATTTAGAAGAGATATAGATACAAGTGATGAGTACAATACTTTGTTGGGAGCATCTGATAGCGACGAAGAAAGTAATAGTTTGAGGATGCCTCAAGGTGCACTGGAGATGATAGATCAGGGTATTGTAGGAATACCACATCTATCCATTCAACCTCCACCATCACCTCCACCTCACAAACATACACCTCCACCTCCATCTCCACTATTCATTATGGTGAACGCTATGAATATGCTTATATTCAAGGGCCTAGGGATAGAAGACTCTGAATTTTGGTTTATAGTAGATGCTATGTGGAAGTCATAGCAGATAACAAATGATTATCTGAAGAAATAATAGCTGGTCACAACATTGCAATATAGGGCACTAAGTTGGTATATTAAGTACAGTACGACTCATCCGGCTACGTCATTGAAAGACACAAAAGATGCATTGAATAATGAATTCAAAAAGTCTATGTCTCAAGCCTAGTCTGTGACTAAGGTCAAAGAAATTAAGAAAAAGTTGAATGAATCTACATGGGATTTTTATCAGAGGTTGAAATGTCTACTACAATAGGCTATTTTACAGATATCGGATGAGCAACATAAGGATTGGTCAATTGCTTCGTTGTTACCTCATTTGAGATTACCATTATCATAGTAGAAGGTTGGATTGTAGGGTGAAGCACTAGAAATTTCTATGAAGTTGGAGGCTTCATCTATTCATGATATGAATCTGCGAGTGCAACAGATTCAGTTGCAGTTAGCTAGCCCGCATATGGAGTTGCAAGATCTCAAAAAGGGGAAAGAGGTCTAAAATGATAACCGTGCTGAAGTATGTTGCTTAAAGTGAAAAGGGCATGGGAAGGACAAGGATCATTTCCTGGTATATCATAAATATCTAATTGGGGAGGTCCTATCCCGCTAAAGCGAGAAAATACCGGTGGATTGAGTAACGGTGTAGTGCCATGGTGCCCTATCTGCGAAATAACAGGAAAACACTCCATAGACATTTTCCACTCGCTGCAGAAGTTTGTACATACTCCCCAACAACTGTTCTGCAATTTTTATAATTTTGTAGACAATGATGAGTGGAATTTCCGAAGTTATTAGTTAATGATGGATAGAACACTGACATATAGAGTACAGGCTAAGACACGTCCTCAGCAGGATCGAGGTGAACCTGTAGCGTGCAGAGGATTTTAGGGACGAGGAAGGGGATGAGGGGGAGGAGCTAGAAGAGGTCGCAGAAATATTATTTTTTACAATTGTGGGGAAGTAGGCCACTTCACACGAGATTGTCAGAACCCAAAACACCCCTCTTGTCAATACTACCAATAGTTTGACCACGTTATAGAATATTGTCCTGTACTCATTGCAAAGATGCAACAAAAGAAAACTAGTGGCCCACTCGAAAAATCCAAATGATGAGATCAGAACCATGTGAAGATGGGCCTAGCATTAATATAGTTACGTGAAGTAGTATAGCTACCAGGGAAGATCAAGCTACAGGGAAACAACCGGAAGAAAATATATGGGTAGGCAAGGCTACTGACAAGGGTGCTAAATTTTATTTGCACAAGGAAAAGGAAAATTTTATGGAGGTGAGAAATAGTTTTGCGGATTCATGAGCTTCCACATCAAAGACTCAAGGTGTGTGAATGGAGAAGCCTGAAAAGTCATTGTTGCATAGGAAACAGATCCTTCAGTGTTGACATCCTTCTTACAGACTTCCATGAAGCTCCTAAGGGACCAGAAAGTAGTAGGGGGACTGCAAGAGTTAATAGACAACTGCGTTGGCAAGGGCATGCCAATGCCTGAACAATGCACACTGCATAAAGTAGAAAAAGGTAAGAAAAGGACTGGTTGAGAGATAAGAATGACTCCACAAATTGGAGAATCTGAAATGGACAGGGTGATACTATATTTGGGATCTGATGCGAATGTTTTTCCTAAACAAACCTGGGAAAGAATGGGAAAGTCGGCACTACAATGGTCCCTAATTCAACTGTAAATGGCAAACCAATAGAAGATTATTCCTATGGGGTCCTTACATGGAGTAACTGTATACATCGAAGAGGCGTGAACTATAGGTGATTTTCAGGTAGTTAAAATAGTGGATGATAGTAATCCCGACCCGACATTGCTTGGAATGGATTGGGCATTTGATATCAATGCGGTCATCAACCTGAAGAAGCACAACATGACATTTGAGAAGAAGGAACTAAGAGTCATTGTTCCATTGGATCCATCCAAGGGTGCAGAGTATACTGAAATAGTCCAATATTTCTATGAGGAGGATGATATTGAGTAGATCTATAAGCTTACTGCACGGAATGAGGATTGGATTAACCCTACGATGGATGGGCGAATTACTTGGGAGAAGGAAAAATCTTGCAACATGGATTCAGATGAGGAGCTTGAGTATTGGTAGAATAGATTGCATGAAGTATAAATGTTGCGATGCCAATGGCTTACTAAATCACTTCGGTGTATATCTACTGATGTATGCAATTTACCATATTATCATGGTTTAGAGGATTTAAATTTGTTTCTTTATAAGTTTGAAAGGGATGTACTGGAGGAGCATCAGTTCGAGGCATTGCACATCACACTAAGAGCTATGCCAGCCAGATGGTGGGTTACACATAAGAAAAAATTTATAGATTGGAAGGAATACCATAGGATGATGAAGGTGTAATTTGGATATGCCAATACCTGCATCACTGAAAAATATACAGGGAAGGATGATTCATGTGAGAATCTAGCTCGTTGGATGAAAGCATGGGGAGAGGAACCAAAATATGAATGGGTACACATATTCTACCATGCTTTGGATATTATTTTGATGAATTGGTATTTACAAACACAGTTGTGACAAAGAACTACGGAGTGGGATGTTCTGAAGGAAATCTTTCTGTTAACATTTAGTATTACAGGAAATCAAGCATTACAGGAAATCAAGGTTGCGATATTGAGAACATCTGTAGAGACTTTCACATGGGTACAACCAGACTAGAGTACAAAACTACATGATGCTCTGGACTACTACAATGTTACCGCAGAAGAAGGCAAGGAAAACCCCAGGAATATGACTATCCTTGAGTTAGAGGGACTATGCGAAGTCCTCGGGCCTAAGGTAGAAGTTCCTGACATCTCAAACCATTGAAAACCAATCAAGATAGCATTAGATCTAAAGCGCAGCTGAAGTTTGTGAATATAGGTGATTACAGGGATGAGGACATAGTTTACAAGGTCATGGAGTTATTACGAGAATATCAGGACTTGTTTCCAACAAATTTTTTTTATTTGAAGGGGATAGTAGGTGATTTGGGTGTTATGAAGATCAATCTCAAGCCAGATGCGAAGCCGGTAAAGCAGTGCCCATATCGGTTGAATCCTAAGTACAAAGAAAAATTGCATGATGAACTTAATAAGATGCTTGCAACAAAAATTATTGAGCTGGTAGAAGAATCGGACTAGATTAGTGTTGTGGTAGTTCAAGAAAAGAAGACAAAGGGAAAAATATGAATCTACGTAGATATAAGGAAGTTAAATGATTCTTGTGTACATGATCCATTCCCTACACCATTCATATATGAAGTCTTCAAAAACGTTGGTGGTCAAGAAGCTTACTCTTTTACAGATGGGTTCTCAGGATATCACTAGATTAATATCATGCTAGAAGATCTAAGTAAGCCTACCTTTGCTACATAATGGGGCTCTTTTCAGTATACAGTTATTCCCTTTGGACTTAAGAATTCCGATGTGATATTTTATAGGGTGGTATTAGCAACTTTTATAGAATTTATTCATATTTTTTTGGAAGTTTAATTTGATGATTGGACAAATTTTGGGTTAGTGAAAAATCATGTTGCTAGTCTTCGCCTAATTCTAGCTACTTGTTGGAAGTATCAAATATCCCATAATCTGAAGAAGTGCATATTTTGCATACTATATGGGATAATTTTTGGCCACGTTTTTTGTAAGCAAGGATTATGGTGTACCTTGCCAAAATTGTTGTGATTATCAATCTGGAGCCTCCAAGGAATGTAAAAGAGTTGCGTGCAACATTGGGCCATACAGGATAATATAGAAAGTTCATCAAGGTGTATGCGCAGATCATTACACCCATGGAGATATTATTGAAGGATGTTTTGCTGGGATGATGATTGGAAAAAGTTCTTAGATGTCTTGAAGGAAAATATGGTTACAAAACATATTCTAGTGTTCCCCGTTTGAAAGAAAGAATTCCATGTACATCTAGATGCATCTGAATGGCATTAGGAGCAATGTTAACCCAACTGAGAGTAGGATATATTAACCATATGATTGCATTTGTGAGCAGAAAGTTGTCTAAGGCAGAAAAGAATTATTCAACCACGTAGCGTGAAGGGTTGGCAATGGTATATGCACTCCAAAAATTTAGGCATTATTTATTTTGTGTGCACTTCAAAATGTACACAGACCATTTTAGTTTAAAGTACCTGGTCAAGAAGCCTGTGTTGGGGGGGGGGATATGTAGGTGGTTACTGTTATTTTAGGAATATGACTTTGAAGTAGCTGTGAAGCCCAGAAGATTAAATGATGGACCACATCACCTTTCACGGACTGATAATAGCGAAGAACCTACAAGTCTTGATAAAGGATTACCTAATGCACAACTCTTTATTGTGTGCTTTGCATATGAACATTTTGGGGATATAATCCAATTACTGTCTACAAGTACAACTCTTGCAGAATATAAGGTGCAGCAAAAGAAAGAATTGGTAATCATGGTTTCGGACTTTTCTATCATTGCAGGGCACTTGTATAAAATGGGATCAAATGAAGTTCTTCACAGGTATGTACTAGATTATGAACGACCAATTATCCTCACTGAAGCACATGGAGGATTTGTTGGAAGACATTATGCTGGAAGAGCGACTGCGCAAAAGATCCTACGAGCTGGGCTATGGTGGCCAACTGTGCACAATGATTTGAAGGAATATTATAGGGCATGCGATGTGTGTTAGAGGACTAGGAGGCCATCATGAAGGGATGAATTTCCTCTAAACCTGCAGCTCTCACAACAGGCATTCGATAAATGGGCAATAGATTTTGTAGGCCCCATTGAACCACCAGGAAAGAAGACAAGAGCACAATACATCATCACGACAACAAAATACTTGACCACTTGGGCTAATGCATAGCCCATGAAGGATTGCAGTGCAACTACAACTGTGAAGTTTATATTTGAATACATTTTGTGTAGGTTTGGTTGTCCTAATATTTTGATGAGCGATATGGGTTCAGATTTCCTAAACGAAACAATTGCTGCTTTGCTTGAAGAATTTCAGATGTCTCATCCGAAAAGCATGCCATATCATCCTAAAGCAAATGGAACAGTGGAAGCCTTTAATAAAATCTTGTAGAATGCTTTGACGAAGATCTATAATGAAAATAGGTACGATTGGGTTGTGTGCATACCAGCTTTTCTTTGGGAATATAGAATTACCTGTAAGAAGTTGACTAGACATACACTATTTAGGCTAGTTTATGGACAAGAGGTAGTGATACCAATGGAGTACATCATGACCAATTTGAGGATTGCTACAGTCACAGAGATGGAACATCAGGATATAATGGAAGAACAAGTTTCATAGATACTTGAGTTAGAAGAAGATCACTTCTTGACAGGTTTTCATTAGAAGGTGTAGAAGGCTCAAGAAAAGGCGTTACATGATCACCACATTAAGTAGTGCACCTTTAAAAATCGATATTTAGTAATAACGTATGATAGCAAAATTATGAAGTTTCCAAGAAAGTTTCAGATTCTTTGGTTGGGACCATAAATCATCAAGGAGATTATGGATGGAGGTGCAGCTAAGCTGAAGAAGCTAAACGAGGAGCTATTTCCAAGATGAATCAATGGGAGTCAGTTGAAGATGTGCAGGGGTGATTCCACCCCTGTGCCATGACTATATGGATGCAATATAGTCTTAGAACTTCAGGCAGTTGCAACGAAGTGAGAGACTATAAACTACGCTACCAAAATGACAGTTTGGCGAAGCAAATGGGTTGCATGACGATTAGAAGAAAGGCGTAGAGTGGAGTTGCGATAAAGGAGCTGCACTAGCATGGTGGGTCCCAACAGCCTGGCCAGAAAGTAACCGTTAGAAACACTGTAGATGATGGGATGTCTATTTTTACTTTAAAAGGAGCGGGGGGAGAGGATTTAAGGAGCGTATCGTTGGAAATATGCCACCAAAAGATCATTAATCCTAGAGATCTGGAGGGAATAGATGGATTTGAATTCAAAATGGGTTATAACTATAGCTAACCACTCCTTCAGATGTCAAATTGCAGTGTGAGGCTGTAATTAAAGAATATATGACCACTTTGGCCACTGTAGTCAGGGACTTGTTGAAGCCTCAAAAACCGTTGCGACAACATGGGGGAAAACCACCCGGTTCGGACCTTGGTTAGTAGCTCCTTTTCCATTTGGTGTAGTGGCTCCGACTAGGGATAATGGGACCTGTTCCTTAGAAAATATTTGATATTGTTGTTGGGGTGATATATGATGTAATGGGAAAATGATTGAGCTAAGTGTAATCTAATCTAACTAATACAAACATGAATATATCCTAGTTTAACACTATTTAACTATAAATATACCTAGGAATTAAATACAATATGTGATCTACAATGATGTCCTACAACAATTGGTAATAAAGATCATTCAACTGCAATAAGAAGTGAAAACGTTTAATAGTAATCATTTTGGATAAATAGTTAGACAAAATGATTGAGAAATATATATCGCATATAATATCGTTCATGTATTCAGAATAGAGTCAAAGCTAACATCATACAAAAGTGCAATAATGCTAAAATATAATTCATAATTTCACACATAAAACAATTAAAGAAGAAGTATTGTCTGATACATAAATAAAACAAGATTATAAGATAAAAGTACCATATATGACGAGTCATGCCGATGTGCTTCAGCAATATTAACCCAATCTCAATCAATCCAACACATTCTAAGAGTACAAAAGTGCATTTCAATAGAGTATCCTAGATATTAGAAAGAAAATAGGTCATGTTCGATTCATTCCATCATAACCTCGTCAAAAGTACAAAAGTGCAATTTTTTGATGAATGTTTTTGATAAAATATTTGGACCCCTCTATAAATTCATGAGATGGGTTTAAATACTAAAATATAGGTACTAAAATAGATTATTAAAAAAAATAGTTGGGGAGGTTTAAACAAACTTCCTTAGAATATGCAAAAAGAAAACTAAAAGAAAAATAAATTAAATGACTAACTCCTTTTGACTTGATCTCTAAGATCGCAAGTATCAGTCATTGGCTTGAGTTGGGTCGGTTGGTCGATCGAAAATTTTAACTGTCCCGCAAATATAGCATTTATTAGTGTTGGCACCATCTTTTGTGTTGAGGTTGTTAAGAACCTCAAAGTCGTCCACTGACTGTATTGTTTCACTAAAAACTGCCAGCATGCTTACCAATTCAGCCTGCTTAGCTATCTGATTACCTCCTCCTTTTCCTGCATTTCCCATCTCCAATGCTGCTCCAATTGTTTGAAATTCGGAAGAAATCATGGTATACATTCCTTAACCAGATTGGCGACATGAATATTTTCATTGATGGATTATATATGATGTTTGTTGCTGCCACTCCTATCACCATTTCCCTTTCTGCTTATTTCAACTCAAAATCCCAATCTATGAATAAGATGTCTTTATGAGATTCTTATAGCTTTGGTAGGTCAGAATTCCTCCCATCCTCTGATTCTTGCCATGTGATAAAGTCAGAAATCCTTTTATGGATTTATTCATACTCAAGTATCATGTCAACAACTTGGTTTGTTAGCTTATCACTGGTTTCACAGTAAGGACTTCCCAGCGAGATCTTCTAGAAAAGTACTTCCTTCTGCTACATTAGTTGGGAGTTAAGACAGAGTGCTTCCTTTACGGACTCATCAATTTTTGGATTATCCTTAAACTGATTTGTCATGGCTTGTATCTGCGCATCTGTTTCTGATAAGCTACCCTGATTTTGTATTCTCATATGTTAAAATTATTGTTGTAGTTGGGCCACTTGTAATTTTTCGTGTTGATTGGATTTTTCCTGAGCTAATTGATGTTCTAACAACAAAATTTTTTGTTCTTTTTCCTTAAGCAACATTTGGACCACTGCCACTTTGTCAATAATTGTTGTAGCTTAGGATCATGCGTATTGTGACAATTTTGTGAGTACTAAACCGAAAAGTGAGAAAGAAGAGTGTCTCCATCTACCCTCCCTCGTCCGATCAAGCAATAAGTGCCCTACCCGTAAAGCTTAAGTCATAAGAATCGCTTCGCTTAACCACTTCGTCCATCCCTAAAGCCATGCCCTAAAGAGAAGAACCATCCATGCCATGCTTTAAAGAAATAAATAATGGATAGGTAGTTTGAGGCTCTAGTTCGATCAACTCAAACTAAACCAGATGGGTCCATGGGCGAGTCCTTCCAAACGATGTCCATTGGTTCATTTTTGGAATTTGTAACAATTAGAGTGTCCATATTTCTTTTCTTCCTCTATCTCTTGACTGAAACTTTGCGGGTAGGACTATAAAATACATCTAGTGGAGGTATTTTTTCAACTCTCAATTCTTTTTTGTAGTGGGAGTAACAAGAATGATTTCAATGTCCTGAGTGCCCTTAACTCCTTCCTCCATCTTTTCAAGATTTGACTTGTGCTTGGTTTACTTAGGAGTCTGTATCTCAAATGTTTTCTCAGGGTTTGAATCTGTGTGAAGCTTTTTGTTGAACTGTTCCCATTCCTGTTCCAAGTCAATAATTGGGCTTTTACCTGACTGATGTAGAGACAAGTTTTGCTTGATTCATTACTGAGTTTTTCTCTGTCATCTCTTCTATAGTTCCAGATGTTTCCTTCTCAGACTATTTATTTTTCTTTCCTCCTCCATTTTGAGAATGTTTCTCTGAGTGCTCTGACTCATGCGTAGATCTATCTTAGTGTTATAGCTCCAAATCTCACGCTTGATATTTGTGATGCTGCATTTATGGCCTAGGGTAACCCCTCCTTCCCGACCTGGTCCAAATACTTAAGAAACAATGTTTTAATCCCTGTACGTGACATTGCCCTGAGCTAAATGTGTGTGTACGCGGGTCAGTGTATACCCAACCACTGTATATGTATTAAAACACTTAAAAAAATTAAATCTCCTTAATTTCGGGCGGAGATCATGGGCTTTACCTGTTGATTACCTATTAGTGCCCGTGGCCCAACTGTTCCCAACGAATTCCCAACTAAAAAAATACTTTGGGAGAAGTATAAAAAGGCTTCAATGGGAAGGCCTAAAGGAGGAGAGAATAGAGAGAAAATTACTCTGCTGAGATTATCCCCGATCAGGTTTGAAGATCCTTGTGCTTCTAACACTTCCCCCATTATAGGAAACCTTTGTTTCCTTGAGTTATGATGTCATTTCACTAGTTGAGATATCTTTGTGTGAGTCATGGAAGGAGCCTTTTGAAGACTTGGGATTGGACGGATCCAGAGGACGATTCTGCTTGGAGCCAGTAAGAAGAAGATTCAGGTGATATCATTCCTTGCTTTGTGTTATTTATCGAGAGTAAAAAACAAGCATTCCACACAACCATGATACTTAAACAAGAAAACTACGTGAAGAGAGGTGCACATGGCGGTCCTTTGTTTGGGTAGATCCAGCCAGGGTTCAAACCCTCTTGGAGTTCCTCTCGATCCTTGAACCTGCAAAAAAACCAATTCAAATGAGCATAACAATATATCGACCAAGTATCATATAGAAATCCACTTCATAGCATATTGAAAGATGGTTAGTTATAAAATTGAAATAATTATTCATATGTAAACCATAACAGTAACATCATATGCATAAAGAAGATTGATTTCAGGAACAAGACAAATGTTTCTTTATTTTAGATAACTAAAACAAAGAAAGGAATGATATCACCTGAATCCTCCTCTTGCCGGCTCCAAGTGGAACCATCCTCTAGATCCATCCAATCCCAAGTCTTCAAAAGGCTCCTTCCATGACTCACACAAAGATATCTCAACTAGTGAAATGACATCATAACTCAAGGAAACAAGGGTTCCCTGTAATGGGGGAAGTGCTGGAAGCGCAAAGGTCTTTAGACTTGATCAAGGATAATCTGAGCAGAGTAATTTTCTCTCTATTCTCTCCTCCTTTATGCCTTCCCATTGAAGCCATTTAATACTTCTCCCAAAGTAGTTTTTTAGTTGGGAATTCTTTGGGAATAGTTGGGCCACGGGAACTAATAGGTAAAGAACAGGTAAATCCCATGATCTCCACCTGAAATTAAGGAGACTTAATTTTTTTAAGTGTTTTAAGACATAATCTCCAGGTCAGGTGCTAGTGAGCACATTGAAATATCCATGTGACTGAGAGACTTCACATCCCATGTACAAAGTGAAAACTTCATTTTCAATTATACCCTGAGATCATTTGAAAGAGTTTCATTTGCCTCAGAACGTCGTGAGATAGTTCGGTCCATATCTGGTGCGGGCGTTAGAGCATTGAGAGGACCTTTCCCTAGTACGAGAGGACCGGGAAGGACACACCTCTGGTGTACTAGTTCTCTTGCCCACGGTAGACGCTGGGTAGCCAACTGCTCATTTTGTTTGGGCCTTCAGTTTAATGTTCTTATTCAGCGGCCATGGGTATTGGCAAGAATTTGCCCTTGCGAACAACTTGATGTACTATCTCCCTTCAACCCTTTGAGCAAAATGTAGTAAGAGGAAAAACCATGCCATGGACCGACCCCATCGTCTCGACCCCGTAGGAATGACTTGCAAATACATGCATTTAGCTCAAGGCAATGTCGCATATAGGGAATAAAACACTGTTTTTTAAGTATTTGGACCAGGTCTGGAAGGAGGGGTTTCCCTAGGCCATAAATGTAACATCACAAATATCAAAAGTGAGATTTGGAGCTATAACACTTAGGTATCTTCTTCAAAGTTTTCTTTGGATATTTCCTCCAAGCTTACACTGGGAGTTGGCTCCCTTATTGATTCTATCTGCAATAGGTCCAATAAGACGTTCACTCATATTTTTTCCCTATATACATGGGAAGACCGAAGATCATCTGGGGTTAAACGTTCTGATGCCAAATGCAACACTTGTGAATATGTTTCATCCTGTAAGAAGAAGTAAGCAAAGGCATCCTCTTCATGGGTGAACAACTTTACTTTTACCATAGTAGTAAAATTCTTAACATTGTCGTTAGGGTCAGATTGCCTTCCCAGAAGTGTAGCTAATTTTAGAGATTTAATAATATTTGCTTCTTTTTCATGCATGTCCAAAATCATGTAGCATAAATGCACCACATTGTAATGGGAATGTAGGCCAAATGGCCTTCTTCTGCTCTTTGTGTCCTCTCCTTAGTCCACCTTCCCCTGCTGTTTGGTAGGTTATCTTCCTGGCCATTAATTTGTCGGGGAGGTAATATGGGAGAACATGCGGTGAAGAAATGCTCCCAAATACTTTGATGTACGTAAAGGTTTCTTCCCCAAACCATCTGGCTAATGGAAAAATATCCATCTCGACCTCTTTAAAAAACCTAGGGGTAGTGCTATTGTACACTTCTTTATGGATGGGTAGCATAACTCCATGCCAGATTTTATAAAAATGCGAGTGAAATTGAGATTCCCACAAAATCTTATGGTACATATGGATGGGAAGCGGGTCCTGTACAGTCCACTTCCATCCCATATTGGGAAACTTAGAACTAAAATAGATTGCATCCATTACAAAAGCACTTGTGAAAAAGGGGGGAACACTCTTAGAGAAAAATTTCTCTTCCTTCTATATTCTATAATAGCCTTAGACAAATTATCTGATAGAATTTGAGCCCAGTTCATTATTGTTGCATTTACTGTTGCATCTATCAATGGGAGCCATTCCAGGGAAAACTTGGTGGTATCAGGTTTACCGAACAATATACATAGCATTTCTTCTGCAAAACTAGGAGGGGGAGAAATGGATGCCTAGAGTACATACTTGTTTTATCCTGTTTGAGCTTGCCTTCATTTTTTGTCCAGGTTTTCATGACGTCTGTTGGGTCTTCATTTTCCTTGGAAAATTTCTCAAGGAACTATTTATTATAGAGCTTATGCGGCTCTCATAACTGGTACATGAGTCGTAGATTGTATTCTGAAACATACCCAATGACCTCTTGCCTGTGGTTCCTGAATGTTTGGTCTACAATGTCTACATCGCCAGTTACACATTTGACGATGTTTGTATATGGGATTATCTTTGGTCGTGTAGCTATGCGGTGCAGGAAAGAGCATGTTGTCTCAAAATAGGAGGCATGATATGACTCATGGGAATCTACTGTGGCCTTTGTCTCAAGTGGCCTGGGGTGCTCCTCTTCAAACAAGATGTACATGGCCTCCCAGGTCATAGTTCCTCTATCTCTACTACACGTAGTATCAGATAGAAGAGGAATCATTTTTTATTTCTCCGACGAAACTACTTTTCCCTTCTTTCCCATTGTTTCTAACAATGCTCCCTGTGGATTTTTCCTCAAATGGATCAAAGCGGAAGTTATCAGAAAAACACAAGTAAGAATGACAATGAGAATGAATGATACAGATAAGTTGAAAAGGTGACACGAAAGGAGTTTTAATCAAATGTAGATGAAAATATATCGTATCACGTCAAGCTATTTTTTAACATAGATGCCATTAACCTATATTAAATAGCCACTAATGGTCCCTTATTGCTGCCTTTATTGCTCATTAATGTCCCACATCGCAAAATGGGTAGGAAAGCTTTTAAGATGGCGAAATTAGGTTGCAAGAATGTCGATTTTGCGATTGCGATGCAATATCACAAATCACATTATCGCATATTTGTCTGTGGGTTTTCTAAAAGTTCTTTAGGATTCAATAGGATGTAAGATGCAAAATAAGCAGTATATTAATTTTACTTAGAGCATAGTTTGTTTGAAAGAGTAATTACCTTATAAAGTGCTTTTCACTATGTGGCAGATTTAAGTACCATTTATGACATTGGCTTCTATCAGGTCTGGGCGTCTATCGCATTTCGCAATATCGCGCGGTTCATAATATTTAGTCCCTTTTAAGTATCTTGAAGTGATGTGGTAAGGTTGACTTGTCCTATCGTGATATTGCATTTTGCACACCTCAACATGCTTTGTGGGTTTGTGTCCTTTATGAGCACCGATGTGCGATTGCGATATGGGCTTTATTAAATAGGAAATGGAATAGGTCTTAGCTTTACATGAAAATCCTAATGATATTTAAGCTAGGCCCAGTGATCCTTTTGACCGCAATTCATGGGTTTTGCTTGTTATCAATGATTTTGACACACTTGGTCCAACGGTATGTGAAAATGTGAGAATTGCTAGTTTTCAAAGTGTTTTAACTTGATATCTTGCTTTATTCTTAAAAAGGCTTAAAAGAAAGTGCCTAAGTGCTAAATTTAGTTTTTAAGGATTTTATCAATGGTCCCTATTTATTAATAGAATATTAGCTATTATATCAATAAATGGGGGTTTTTTGAATAGAAAAACAAATGGCGATTCACTAGAAGAACTAGTTATCTCTGACAATTTTTTGAAATTTCTAAAACCTTCCAAAATAAAGGTAGTTCAAAGAATAAAAATACATGAAATATGAGATAAGTAACATTTCTCTCAATAATAAAAACAAAATCTACCTAATTATCATGCATTTCATTATCCTCTTCAATATTAAAATTGGTTTGTCTACATCAGTCATTACTTGGTTTTAAAGATAAAAACAGGGTTTTCTCGCAAATTAGCTTCTAGATGTACTCAATTGTCATAGTTAGATCCTCTGCTTCTAGTGGGCGTCCATATCCTTGACAGGGTTACCTTTTAACCTACAATGATTCAATGTCCCATCTAGATAAGAGTGAAATTTTTAAAGATAAATTCTGATTCATATACTTACCTTCTTTCTCATTGTTTTCTAAAGAATTCATTTTTCTTTAAATTTTCATTTTCTGCTTAAAGGTCATTGTCTTGGTTTGGTGCCCAAAATTGACAATGTCATTCTCTAGTTGTAACTTTAATTGAACAACTTGGCTCGTGATGAAACCCCTTGTATTTTAATTAACATAATCTTAAGCCATTACCATGTTTTTTTATGCAGTATTGGTAATGTCATCTTGTTACTTCCCTATGATTATGGTAAGTCGGCTCTTGATGAGACCTCTTATCCTTTATGTTTTAAGAATATTTTAGAATTACACTCTAAAATGTGAAATCTTACTAGATGGAGAAAATCATTGACTCCTCAAGAGTTTTTGGATGACAATTATAGAGTTAAAGATGCGTCTTTATAGAGAGTCCTTGAATTTTTATAGATACTTTTCTTAACTGATGGTAGAACAAAGTTTTCTTTACAAAGTTGAGGTTTATCAATGGACAAGTAACTTTGGTAGAGGACAAGAAATTTCAGAGTAATAGAACTTAGCTTATGTTTCAAATGTAAAATCATCTTCTTAACAATCTCTACTTATACAAGCAAAAAGTCAAAATATAGAAGAGATTGTAAAGGCCAAAAGTAAATGCTACTCAATTTTTATTTTCCTAAAGAGTAAAAGCAATAGTATACAAGGAATAGAAGAGATTATCTTCTAGGAAAAATGTTTTTTCAGAAACTGCCCATCAACAGGCAGAGAATCTCTCTTGCCTAATAAATCTTGCAATAAAAAGGTTGATGGGCCTATTTGTTCCACAATTTGAAATGGGCCAAGCCGCATTCTTTGGAATTTGGTATGCTTACCTTTTTCCTTGTGTGCTTTATCCCATTTTAATACCAGGTCTTTGAGCTAAAAGGATTTTGAACTTACAGAGTTCACATCAAATGAAGATTTGACTAACTGTTGATGATGTGCATGTGTGATTTTGGCCTTTTCCCTTTCTTCGTCAAGCTTGAGGATTTGTAATTGTCTTAATTGCATAGAAGAGGAAGGGGTTTCTTCAATAAATTGAACTAGGGCTAGAGAGGGAATAATTACATTTGTAGGGAGGATAACTTCTTTCCCATAGACCAAATTAAAATGAGGAGTGCCTATTGAGGCCTTTTGTGTTATTCGATCTTCCCATATAGAAAATGTTAAAGTTTTTTGCTAGCGTTTCTGACTTTGATCAATGGTTCATTTGATGATTCTTATGATATTTTGTTTGTAGATTCAACCAAGCCAATTCCTTGAGGATAATAGTTAGCAGAGTATTTAAGTTTAAAACTTCTTTTGAGAGAAAATTATGTCATAACATTGCCTGTACAATAATACGCATTGTTAAACATGACGGCGGATGGTAGACCAAATATAGTAATAATAAATTGGTCAATAAATTCAATGATGTTATCAGAATTGGCTACCTAAAGTGGAATTGCTTCCACCCATTTTGTGAAGTAATCAGTGGCTGTAAGGATATATTTATGTTGCTTTGAGGAGTGAGGAATGATCTCACATATTATGTCCAATCCCAATTGTTGAAATGGTTGTCCAATGTTGACCGGTTGCAATGGTAATGTGGGTTTCCTCTGTCTTCCAAAAGTTGTTTGACAAATTTTACATTTCCTTACATATTCATGTGCGTGTTTGAATAAGGTTGGACAATAATAGCTAGCATGTAGAATTTTATGTGTGGTTGTGTCCCCTCCAAAATGTCCACCAGCTGGTCCATCATGGAGTTCTTGCAAAACCTTTTCTGCCTCAGATTTTTCAAGACATCCAAGCATAATAGAATCATAATTTATCCTAAATAACACATTATTGATGATTTGATATTGTCTAGCTTTTAATCTCAAAGCCCTTTTTATTTTGTAACTTAGTTGCGTAGGGGCATATCTATTTTTCAAATAAAAGATGGTATCAACATATTTGGATTCCATGTCATTGAGGCTTACCTCATATTCTTGTATATCATCACCTGAATCTTGTAGTGCTGGTAAGTTTGATGCTCCTACTAATATTCTGCAAAAACCTTAACCTTTTACAATTTTAGCTGGTCTGATCTTAATGTCATATTCCTGCAGTGATGTTACCCAATTTGCCCTTTTCTCACCTACATCCCTTTTTATTAATAAATTTCTCACTGCTGAGAATGGGACTACTACCTTGGTGTGAGTTTTGAGGAGAAGGGGTTTGAAATGTTTTATTTATTTGGAAACAATGGAAGCTTGTTTTTCAACATCTTAGTAGTTTAATTCGCCCCCTTGCAAATTGGAGATAGAGAAAGAAATTGGCGCTTCAGCTTTGTCATCATTGACCTATGTTAATATAGCTGCATATGGTTTCTCAGAAGCAAAGGTATATAAAATGAAATGATTAGAAAAATTTAGAGTTGCTAATGAGGGATAATTTATGATTTCTTATTTAATCAGATCAAAGGCTTCATGCTCAATATGTCCCCATTTAAAAAGATAATTTTTCTTAATTATAGATTGGAGAGGTAAAACAATTCGCGAAAAGTTAGGGACAAATATTTAGAAAAAATTTATCTCACCTAGAAAAGATTGCATGGATTTCTTGTTATGAGTTAAAGGAATTTCAAAAATTTCTCTTATCCTATCAGGACCAATGTGATTTCCTCCTTTGGATACAATAAATCCAAGGAGATTTCCTTCACTTAAAGCGAAGAAAGATTTCTTGGGATTGAGAGAAATTCCATACCTCTCACGATGCTAAAAAAATTGTTTAAATCCTTTAATTGATTACTGCGCCTTTTTGGGTACACAGTTATATCATATAAATAGATTACCACTAATTTATTCACCAAACCTTTGAAAGTTGTGTCCATGGCTCTCTGAAATGTGTCACCAACATTGATTAACCCAAATGGATTTTGATAGGCATATGTTCCCCATTTGGTTTGAAATGTAGTCTTTAGTCGATCATTTGGATGTACTAGAATCTGATTATAACTTGAAAATCCATCGAGAAAAGACATTAGTTTTGAGCCTGCAACTGATTACAATATCTATTCCATAGGGGGTAACAAGAAGTTGTCCTTTTGACAAGATTTGTTGAGATTGCGAAACTCTATACATATTCGAATATCACCATTCTTTTTTCTGACTGGAAAAATGTTGGAATCCCACCTTGAGTGCCTGACAGGAAAGCTTATTTCGGCTTTGAGCAGCTTATTCAATTCAAATTTGATCTGATTTTATAAATTCGGGTGGATCTTTATCAGCTTCTACTGCACGATCTTTTCATCAGATATCATGGGAATGGTATGTTGAATGATAGAAGTGTCAGATGTCTTAAGGTATTCATAGTTCCAAGAAAATACATTCTTGTATTTCTTCAACAAATGAACGAAGGTTGATTTTTCATCTAGTGTAAGATGAAGTCCTAGATTGATGTTTTGAAGCTTAAGGTCAATTCCAATATTAACTAGTTCAAACCTCAAAGTTGAACTTTGAGCTTTTGAGTTATTGGTTTTTTTGAATATGTCATTAAGATCATATAAGTCTTCCAACTTAACCATAGACTTAGGTATGGAATTCAAAGTTGTTTCTTGCTTAAGTTGGTTGTCATGTTGATCTTCATCTATTATCTAGTCATCATAAGAGCCCTCAGATGTTAGAAAAATTATGATATCTGGATCATTATTAAAGACTCGCCAATTGGTGATATTTTTAGGAATAGAAGGCCTAAAAATTAATTCAACAGAAAAGCGATTAGAGCTATAATCTCCTGGTGGAATGAGCTTGGATGAAACATTAGCCAAAAGATCGGCATGTGTGTTTTGGATTCTTGGGATAGGGGAAATATTAAATGTTGTAAAATGAGAAGTGGGGTCCTGGACTAACGATTGATAATGTTTCAAATGCCCAGATAGAGAGTGTATAGTATTTCTTACCAATTTTATCACAATTTCAGAATCTCCAAATACTTGAAGTATTTTATATCAAGTTCGATGGATTTATACAACCCTTGAACCAATGCTTTGTATTCGGCGATGTTGTTTGTGCATTCGAATTCAAGCCTGCATGCTAGCATAGTTTTCCCCCTTATGGGTTAACTAATATGCATCCTGCTCTGGCTCCATCGTTAGATTTAGATCCATCAAAAAATAATTTCCAAAATAAAGCGCTAAATACAGGTTTATCCACAAAATTTATACACTTAGAAGCATCTGTTTGAGAATAATTTTCGAATAGTGATATAACAGAATTTTACAAGAAAGGTGAAGTATTTGCATTAAAATTTCCTAGAAATGATTTGAGTGAGTAATTTCCAATGATATTTCTGCTCTATGTGACTGGTTCATTTTCCCCCTCTAATGTTGTGACGATATACTTTTGATGTTTCTCTCAGTCAAACCTTATTTTATTCGGCTTACCATTATAGGGAAGCCACATGTGGGACTAATTGGTTGAAAAATAGCGATGAAGCTTTTATGACGAGTCTCTGCTAAGGATTAGGCCATAGAATTCATGTATATTAGCCACAAGGATGTCAATGACTTGACATACTTTCATATTTGATGAGAGTATAATAGTGACTTGATTGAGTTCTCCAATAACTTTGACTTGAGATCGGTCTAACTACATAATGCGAACATGAGATTCTTGGAGTTCCACATTTAATTCCACACAAACTGTTCTTGGTAGAAGGTTGGATGAAGCTCTAGAATCAACTAAACAATTTTGTAGATTTTTGTTCAAAACTTCAAAAGTTAAAAGAAATGGAGGAGTATGGGATTTGGATCTTCCTCCTATTAGAGAAATATCAGTAGGACCGATTCTATATAATGAGGTAGTAGGAGGCCTTCCCATTTCTTGAGCAGCTTGCAAGATTACAACAGTGGGAAGAGGAGAAGTAGGGACTATTGTTAGATCTTTGAGCAATAGCTTTTGTTGATGTTTTAACTTGCTAAGCTCATGGAATTTGATGTTTTCCTTAGTCTTTTTCATATCTTCAATGATGTTGTATTCCATTTCATCAGAGACTAGCAGGGTTTTAGCTAAACATGAAGCATTTGTTTGAGGAGTGGTTTGAGTGGATTTAGACTAATATTTCTTACCTATTGCTTTTTCTTTGGGAGTCGGAGTTGATGCCCTCTACTTTGGATTTATTTGTGGCAAATATGTTGGCATTATGATACATGTATGATACAGGTGTTGTCCTTGATGGAAACTCACTCAGATGATAGATCATAGTGCAGCAGGTCAATAGCAAAGAATTAATGATTAGAGAGAGGTATACGCAGGTTCATCGTGACAAAGATGCGTATACACGTGGGTTAGCAGATCAAAAGGTGCGTATAACGTACACACACACTTTCACAGAGGGAAAGGCGCTTACATGTTGGAAAACTAAGCTTTGGTCCATGGTATTTGGTCCGAGGTATTGACCCCCGGTATTGGGTCCAAGGTATTGAGAGAGGCCTAAACCTATATAAGGAGAAGAAGATCATTAGGCCAAAGTGCAAGTGTGCAAGGATTGAATATTTTATGAAGTGAGAGATCTAGTATGCAGGTTATGGGTTTGTGATGCTTTGCTTGATCTAAACCAAGGATGCACCTATGTGGATGATGATGGATGGTGGATCGGGATCATAAAGCTTGGAATGTATTATCATTATGTTGTTTGATCATGGATAGACTAGATTTGAATTATTGACACATTTTTTATTGTATAAATGTTATGATCTGGGTATGACTGATGTCTGGAATAGCTGTAAAGTTATGAATAAATATTTGCAGATCTGTACGTGGATTCGCTTTGGTAAAAGAATGTATACATGCTGGTTTGGCTCATCCAAGTAGCGTATACAGTATGAAGTATGATATTTGAAGTTGCAGTTGGGTCTAGTTTTTGTTGCAGAGTTCCGTGTTCTGCTCTGTGTTCTGGTGACTGTGTTTTGATGACAGGGTTTTAGTGATTTAGGATTGGGTGATTCAGAGATTGATGATGCAGGTGTAGTTGATGGTTTTACTGCAGTAGTGATTGATTTGTGCTTCAATGTTCTTGATGGGTCCAGTATGAAAATTGGATGAAACGTGGCCTTTGTATTATAGTGTTGTGATGAAACAAGAAGGTCGTAGCCTTCTATAGGCCGGCACCTATGTACTGGTAAACATATCGGTCAGTACAAGAGACAAGGGGTTGGAGCTCTCTTCCAGTAGCAGCTAGAAAATGAGTGAAGGTTATAGTCTTCGGTAGGTTGGTGCCTACGTACTAGTAAATGGGTTAGCTAGTACAAGAGCTAGGGGGTTGTAGCTCCCTTCCAGTAGAAGCTAGAGAACGAGAGAAGGTTGTAGCCTTCTGCAGGTGCGTCCCTGTGTACTGGTATGAGTCTGCACCAGTACAAGATTGTAAACATGTTTTTCTTATCTTAAAGAAAACAAAAGCAGGTGGGTTTTATCCCGCATTGGGTTTCCACCTTATATCATGGTGTTCATATGTGTGATGATCTATTCTGTGTTACTGCACCTGCTTACTATTTATATGGTTAATGAAGTTCTGATGCACTAATTAAAGATCAACATATAATGGATTAATTGAATCATAAGTTTACTAGATATATGCTAGTTGTATTAAACATAGTTGCGTGTACACGCGGATTCCCTTAACTGAAGTAGTGTATATGAATCTTATTATGGAAATGAAAAGGTTAGTGATTTGCTAATATTGATTCACCCCCCCGCCTCTCAGTATTATTTCCAACAATTGGTATCAGAGTGGGTCCTTTGATAGAAGCTTGATCACTTGAAGGAGATCTGTAGAACAATGGGAAAGAAAGTGCGTCAGAAGAAGAAGAAAGCTCAAAGGAACAGTGACAGCCTGCCATTAGGTGGATGCAAGTATTTAGGTTTTGAATCACCTCAGATTGAAGATGAATAAGAAAATGAAGCATTAGATAAAATCATAGATCAACAAGATCTATTTAACAAAAGGGAGAGTGCCCTCAAAGAAGAAGTTATCAGCTTAATAGCTCAGTGGGAGTGTGCCTTCCGAGTACATCAAATGCTGCAGCAGTAGAATGAAGAACAAGAAAATGAGATTCTCAAACTACGGCAAAAAGTGGAAGAAGGAAGAGAGTCAGAAGAAATCTTGAAAAAGCAATATCTAGAAAAGGAAGAACAACATCAGGTTGGGTAAATATCTTAAAGGTAAATTAGAAGAAAAAGATAAACTATTACGATTTCAAGGCAGTACTAATATATTGGATGATATTCTTAGTAGTTAAAGGTCGCCTGCTATCAAAACTGGTCTTGGTTTCAATGAGTCTATTGAAAGTGAATCTAGTTCACAAGGTGAGGCAAGGAAATCTAATGCAAAATCTGAAATACTCAACAAGGAGATGAGAGGTCAACACCATCAACAACCAAGGAAAGAAAGTCTGCAAAGAAAATCTTTTACTCCTAACTGTGGAAGTGACAGATGGTTATTTCCTCCAATGAATAATGTTGAATGTTTTATATGTCATAATTTTGGACATGTTGTTTCCAGATGCAGAAGTAGAATGGTTCAAGACCATCACATAGAAAGATCATCACGTTCTAGGTACTTTAAGGGATATTGTTTTTCTTGCAATATGTTTGGTCAAAAATCCATTGACTGCTATAGAAGGAATATGAAACATGTAAGATGTTATGCATGTAACAAGCTTGGACATATAGCAAAGGAATGCAGGAGAATATTTTGGGCACCATACCAAAAGGATAAGACATCATCACAGTCAAAGATATGGAAGAAGAAGGAAGTACAGTTAGAAAGATGTGGCATAGCACAATGTATAGACATGATAGACTCAGAGGGAGCTGAAAGTGTGAAATTTTAGTGTTCTAAATCTCATACGCAGGTTTCATGAAGACAAGTCATGTATATACGCGAGTTCGAAGCTACACAATTGCGTATATGTTGTTTTGAGGAAAATAAGTGGGAAAAATTCTGGAAAAGTAGTCTGATATGGTTCGGTCATGGTATATGTTGATTGGCACAGGTTCTGGGGGAGCATATGCTTGGAATAATGCATTGTTGGCATTATGGTTAGAAGTCTTTGGTGATGATGCTTATGTGGCTAAATGATACATCTTGCTACTTATTGTTGGTTGGCCAAAAGAATGGTATTGCAGGTTACAGGTCTGGATGTTGGTGATAGATGCTTATGGTGCAACTCATATATGGTGTATGATAGTTACTGATGAATATCATGGTATTGTTTAGATTGCTAGTCATTGTTATAAAATTAATTTACATCATTTGATGTAAGGGTCATGAAAAGACCTAATTTGTAACCCCACTTTGCATGGGAAGGATGATGTAATAATGTCTATTTCAGTCATGTATAAACATTTGGTATATCCCCACATGGTTGGATGGATGATTCCGAGTCAAAATGGTGTATCCCCTCTTGGTTGGGAGATTAATGTATGTATGAGTCATTGGTGATAGGAAGGTCATACTCACTTAGTTGAGTTGAAGATTCATGTTATCCTTTTGAAAAATATTTTTGCAGACTCTACATGTGCTCAGGGGGAGCATGTACAAAGGGGGAGTTCAATCAGAGAATTCAACATGTGCTCAAGGGGAGCATGGACGGATTGGTACATCTCAGCATGTACTAAGGGAGAGCTCAATCATACATTTCAGCATGTACTCAGGGGGAGTATGAACATCAAAATGCATATCAAGGGAGAGAATATCTTGGTCCGCCCTTTGCCCTTGATGTCAAAGGGGGAGAGTGACTTGGTGTTGTTGTTGCCATCAAGTCCAAAGGGGGAGATTGTTGGCATTATGATATAGGTGTTTTCGTTGATGGCAACTCACTCAGATGATAGATCATAGTGCAGCAGGTCAATAATAAAGAATTAATGATCAGAGAGAGGTATATGCAGGTTCATCATGACAAAGATGCGTATACACGCGGGTTAGCAGACCAAAAGGTGTGTATAACATATGCACACACTTTCACAGAAGGAAAGGGACGTACATGTTGGAAAACTAAGTTTTGGTCCGTGGTATTTGGTCCATGGTATTTTGGTATTGGTCCATGGTATTTGGTCTGAGGTATTGACCCCAGGTATTGGGTCCAAGGCATTGATCCTACGTGGTTTTGGACCATGGTATTGAGATTGGCCTAAACTTATATAAGGAGAAGAAGGTCATTAGGCCAAAGTGCAAGCGTGCAAGGATTGAATATCTGATGAAGTGAGAGATCCAGTATGCAGGTTATGGGTTTGTGATGCTTTGCTTGATCTAAACCAAGGATGCACCTATGTGGATGATGATGAATGATGGATCGAGATCATAAGGCTTGGAATGTATTATCATTATGCAGTTTGATCATGGATAGACTAGATCTGAATTATTGACGAATGTTTTATTGTATAAATGTTATGATCTGGGTATGGCTGATGTCTGGAATAGCTGCAAAGTTTTGAACAAATATTTGCAAATCTATACGCAGATTCGCTTTGGTAAAAGCATGTATACATTCTGGTTCAACTCATCCAAGTAGCGTATATAATATGAAGTATGATATTTGAACTTCCAGTTGGGTCTGGTTGTTGTTACAGAGTTCGGTGTTCTACTATGTGTTCTGGTGACTTTGTTTTGATGACAGGGTTTTAGTGATTCAGGATTGGGTGATTCAGAGATTGATGATGCAGGTGTAATTGATGGTTGTATTGTAGTAGTGATTGATTTCTTCTTCAATGTTGTTGATGGGTCCAGTATGAAAATTGGATGAAACGTAACCTTCATATTATGGTGTTGTGATGAAACAAGAAGGTCATAGCCTTCTGTAGGCCGACACCTATGTATTGGTAAACATATCGACCAGTACAAGAGCCAGGGAGTTGGAGCTCCCTTCTAGAGCAGCTGGAAAATGAGTGAAGGTTGTAGCCTTCAGTAGGCCGGTGCCTACATACTAGTAAATGGATCAGCTAGTACAAGAGCTAGGGGGTTGTAGCTCCCTTCCAGTAGAAGCTAGAGAATGAGAGAAGGTTGTAGCCTTCTGCAGGTGGGTTCCTGCGTACTGTATGAGTTTACGCCAGTACAAGATTGTAAACAGGTTTTTTTATCTTAAAGAAAACAACAATAGGTGGTTTTTGTCCCGCGTTAGGTTTCCAACTTATATCATGGTGCTCATATGTGTGATGATCTGTTCTGTGTTACTGCACCTGCTTACTGTTTATATGGTTAATGAAGTTCTGATGCACTGATTAAATATCAACATATAATGGATTAACTGAATCATAAGTTTATTGGATATATGTTAGTTGTATTAAACATAGTTGCGTGTACACACGGGTTCCGTTAACTGAAGTAGTGTATATGAATATGATTATGGAAATGAAAAAGTGTTAGGTCCCTACAATATTAGTGATTACCCCATTACTATTGTAGTTGTATCACTTATTAATATTGTTGTGCCCCTATTGTCCCCATGTTGTTATTACTGTGCCCCATAGAATCCCTCTATTGTTATTTTTTTGCCTTTATATTATTATTGTTAGGTCGACTGTGTTATATTGTGACTCCTTAGACTCATATATATAGAAAGGAGGTTTTTGTCATTTGAATCATCAACGAATCATTCACTTGTGTAATGTAGAGGATGTTTCCCCCTCAAAGAGGCTGAATTCTAAGGCGTTGATCTATCTTTTCTATCTTTTTGTGAGCTGGTTTCATAACATTTGGTATCAGAGCTTTGGATTCTAGGGTTTCGCTGCTCCAAATAGGTCATCGTGGAATTTTTGCTATAAAAACTTTTCTGCGACGTTTCAGAAGAGAAAAAAGAAACCCAGTTGAGACAAAATCATGCTGAACCTTGGATCCAAATTTCAGAGTTTTTCCTGCTATATTTGCAGAGATATGATCTGAGGAAGTTGGTCTTTTTGCAGACTCCTGAATTACATTCCAAACAGGTGACTTGGATAAAATCGTCATAACCTTCTTTCTGAACATCGGATTGAAATTTCATAAGAAGGCACAGAAAGAGGATGGACTGTAGATTCTTTTGTATATTTTTCAGAGCCAAAGGTCGAAACAGAGACACGTGGCATGTTGTACAAGTTCGCTCTACTGAACTAGTCTATAATCAGGTCACTGTGGGAGATTTGGTATAACTCTTCTTTGGATAATCCAATTTGGATCAGACTAGTGGCATTGGAAAGAGGACACAGAGGGCTATTGCGGGTCACAATTTTAGAATTGTATGATCTGAAATTATAGAGATACATCAGAGGCAATATTGAGCTCCTACAAAGTAAAAAAGGGTGTGTAGATTTTTTTTAAATTTTTTCTTAAGTTTGGTTTGAAAAATTATTTTGAAGGAATTCAAAGGGCATAGTAGAGCATTATTATAGGTAACTGATGCCCCAAGGAAAGAAAATGAAAACACCTATTAAGAAACCTGAAAGCTCTAGCATGACTCATGAAGAAGAGGAAGAAATACTACATGATATATCAAAATTACAAGACCAAGTGCAACAAATGTCACTCTCACAAAAGCTAACAGAAGCTAAGATAAATGGTGTGGAATCTAGGATAAATGGCATGGAATCTAAGATAAAGGGCATGGAAGCTAAGATGAATGGCGTGGAAGCTAAGATGGGCAATTTGAAGATAGATTTGAAGAAATATTTGAAGACAAATTTGAAGATACACATGGCAGATTTGAAAACAGATTTGACAAATTTTCTACAAGGAATACTTACTAATGGTGAAAGGGTAGTAAAGGGAACTCATGATGCGAACAAAAGAAATGTTAATCATGATTTCATAGACTCTAATGTTGGATCAAAGACCCACCATATTCCAAAAATCGATATGAGGAAGTTTGATGGCAAGGATCCTGCAACATGGATATTACAGTTGGAGCAATTTTTCGATCTCAATAATGTGCAAAACACACAAAAGTTATGTATTGAAACTTTATATTTGGAAACAAATCAGTTTGTATGGTATCAATGGCTTTTCTCTCGTAAACAAATTACCACTTGGGGAATTTTTACGGATGAATTGACAGCACATTATGAGGATACAAAAAGCAACACTTTTTTTATTCAATTGATAAGTATCAAACAAAAGGGTTCAATAATGGAGCACATTGAGGAGTTCCAAAAATTGAACATAAGGGTAAAAAATATTCCAGAGGATCATAGGATTGATGTGTTCATAGGGACTTTAAAGGATAATATCGAACATGATGTTCGCCTTTGGGAACCTGATTCATTAGAGAAGGCATTCAGGTTAGCAAGAAAAATGGAAAGCAAAATTATGGCAACCAGGAAGCATACCACTCACAACTATAAAGATGGAAGTGTTGTCGCCCCTAGTCTTCCACAACCTATAAGGTTGACACCACAACAATTGGAAGAAAAGAGAGCAAAATTGCTTTGTTACAGTTGTGATAGCAAATACACTAAAGGTCATAAATGTGTTGAGAAGAAATTATTCTACATAGATTGTGAAGAGGAGGAAGAAAAGGAGCAAGAAAGGTCAAAAGAAGAGGATATACTCCAGGAACAAAGCCTAGATAAAGAAGAAATGAATCTGACCGTATCTTTTAATGCACTGGCGGGAATTACCACTCCTCAAATCATCAAGATAGAAGGACAAATCAAGAAGAAAAAGGTAATAGTGTTGATTGATTCAGGAAGTAACCACAATTTTATTCACTGTAAGGTAGCAAAAGAATTGAATTGCTTCCTATATCCAACACCAGAGTGTCAAGTGATGGTTGCAAATGGAGGAACAATAAATTTCTCTGGAAAGTGCCATAATATCAAGCTATCCATGGGAGAATATGTATTGACTAGCCCAATGCTTTCCATTCCAATGGGAGGTGCTGATGTTGTACTAGGAGTCCAATGGATACAATCCTTGGGTACAATAGCTTTTAATTTTCAAGAACTTTCCATGAAATTTTCGGTAGAAGGAAAGGAAGTTGAATTAAGGGGTATTACAGGGAAACCGGGAAAGATAATCAGCTCTAACGGTATGACAAAGCTTCTAAAAAAGGAACAAATAGTTGTAATTTCACAATTATGTTCACTAGATGTTTCCACATCGAAATCATCTATTTCTCCAGATCTCCAAAATGTCTTGGACAATCATTTCAAGGTATTTGAGACTCCCAAAGGTTTCCCACCTATTCGTGATCATGATCATGCTATTCATCTGATTCCAGGAAGTGTTCCTCCAAACATCAGGCTGTACAGATATCCCTATGCCCAAAAGAGTGAAATTGAACATATGGTGGCAGAAATGCTAGAGGTTGGTATAACTCAACCTAGTCAAAGTTCTTTCTCTGCTCCAGTAGTATTGGTGCACAAGAAGGATGGATCATGGTGCATGTGTCCAATTATAGGGAGCTCAACAAGCTAACTATTAAAGATAAGTTTCCCATTCTTATCATTGATGAATTACTGGATTAATTGCATGGATCAATTTACTTCACCAAGTTGGATCTTCATTCAGAATATCATCAAATCAGAATGAAGCCTGAAGACATTCCAAAAACAACATTTAGAACTCATGAGGGTCATTATGAATTTTTGGTCATGCCTTTTGGCCTTACCAATGCACGTTCTACATTTCAAGGTTTGATGAAGTCCATTTTCAAACCCTTCCTTAGGAAATTTGTGTTAGTATTTTTTGATGGTATACTAATATACAACAAGTCTTGGAAAGATCATGTTGAGCATGTTGATAGTGTGCAACAACTATTGGAGGAGAAATAATTATACGCAAAAAAATCCAAATGTTTCTTTGGAGTACAAGAGGTGGAATATATGGGTCATATTGTATCTCATGAAGGAGTTAAGGTAGACCCTAGCAAAATTAAAGCCATTAAGGAATGGAAAATCCCCACATCCATAAAGAATATGCGAGGATTTCTCGGGTTGACAGGGTATTATCGCAAGTTTGTTAAGAATTATGGGAGGACAACAGCACCTCTAACAACATTATTGAAGAAAGATGCATTTTGATGGACTCCAGAAGCAACAAAGGCCTTCGAACGTCTTAAAGAGGTAATGTGCCAAGCACTGGTCTTAGCTACATTGGACTTCACAAAAAACTTTATTGTGGAATGTGATGCTTCAGGAAATGGAATTGGTGCTGTTTTAATGTAAGATGAAAGACCCAATACTTTTGGAAGTCGTCCAATCAAGGGAAAGTTTTTACAGAAAGCTATTTATGAGAAGGAAATGTTGGCAATACTACATGCACTTAAGAAATGGTGACCCTACCTAATGGGAAGATACTTCAAGGTGAAAACGGATCATGATAGCCTTAAATACTTTTTAGAACAAAGATTATCCTCTAAAGAGAAAAAACAGTGGGTCACAAAGATGTTGGGTTATGACTTTGAAATCATCTGCAAAAAAGGGAAGCAAAATGTGGTGGCAGATGTACTCTCAAGAAAATATGAGGATGTGGAAGCATTGTTGTGCGCCATTTCTATTATCCAACCAGATTGGATAAATGAAGCAAGGGAGGAATGGAAGAATGATGAAGAAGTGTGGGCACTTATTCGAAAGTTACAACAAGATTCCAGTACATCTGATACATTTAGCTGGAAAAATGATTCGTTATGGTACAAAGATCGCTTATACCTCTGTAAGAATTCCCAACTCAAACAAAAGATTCTTATGGAATTGAACACTTCTCTCTTAGGAGGGCACTCGAGATTTTTAAAAACTTACCATAGGGTTAAGAAGGAATTTTTTTGGGATGGCCTTAAATCGGATATTCAAAAGTTTGTGGTAGAATGTTTGGTTTGCCAACAAAATAAAGTTGAAACAATTAAGACCCCGGGTCTATTACAACCTTTATCCATTCCAAGCCAACATTGGGAGGGGGTTTCAATGGATTTTATCACAAGTTTACCCAAGTCTAAGGGAAAGAGTGTCATCATGGTGGTAGTTGAAAGACTTACCAAATATGCACACTTTTGTGCATTATCACATCCATTTAAAGCCAATACAATTTCTACTGCATTTATGGAAACGATTCAAAAGCTACATGGAAATCCAAAGATTATTGTAAGTGACAGAGACCACATTTTCACTAGAAACTTTTGGTCATAATTATTTTCTTTTCTCGATACTCAATTAGCTCATACATCATCTTATCATCCTCAATCTAATGGAAAAACTAAGATAGAAAACAAATGTTTGGAAGGATATCTTATTTGCTTTGTATCTGATAAACAAACACAATGGGTAAAATGGTTGCCTCTGTCTGAATGGTGGTACAAAACTTCCTTCCATATAGCAACAAAAATGACCCCATTTATGGCACTTCATGGATATCAGCCACCATCCATCACATCATATTTAAGAGAAAATTCTAAGGTTCAAGCAGTGGAACATCACATTTGTTGTTGGGAAAAGTATCCAATACGGAATGACCCTATCCCACTCTAAGGGTGATAGTACCTCAGCAACAATCAAAGCAAAGCTATTCGAGATTACTTCTTTATGAGATGTAAGAGAGGGGCGAAAGAGATCCACTAACCGATGTCTTCTGCTAATGATTGATCCAATCTTCTCTCCTTGCTGCTTGCTCCCAGCTCCTTGCTCTTTCACTGGCCCAGCTACACCAAGATCCTGCAAAATGACAAGAGAGGGAAACTACAAGAAGCATACATTCATAATTGATTCAAGGATTAGAATAAATCAAATATACAAGTATCAATACGCCATTGAGACACATGCATATAGAAGAACCTCAAATGCTTTATTAATGGAAGAAGTAAAGTTCAGGAAGTGATACAACCAAAAAAGGCCCAATCCAGCATCACCTCCCAGCAGAAAGAAATCTCCTCTTCACCTCCTTCAAGCAAATCACCCAATATATCTATACTCAAACCAACAGCACTTCCTTACATTCACAAGATTCCAGCCTCCCTAGACCTCCTGAGAGAGCTCTATATATAGGAGTTTTGGAGAAAGGATGAGTCAGCTTGAGGCTGGCATGAAGCTAACTAGTGTCCTCTCCCACTTCAATTATTCTTCAGCTCTTGAGTCAACTTGGAGGTTCTTGCTTCCACTTGGAGATCTAGACCCTCTTACTCATCACAAGGCGAATTCCTTGATCCAAGTGTCATTTTGGAAGCTTCCTGGATATTGACACCTTGAGGAATGACTATGCCACTTGGCCAAACTCGCCCAACGCAGGTAGCCTTCATTACTGTTGACATTCAGCGCAGGTACAGGGTGGAGTAGTTGACATTCAGTGCAGATGCTCAGTGGAGCAGTTGACATGATCTAGAATTAGCTTGTTTTTGAGTGTTTTCAGGTGGAGAACTGATATTTAGTGCTGTGGTTTGCTGACCTTGTTCCTCTAGGGTAGGAACAACATGTTTAGGGACTTTGGATCCCTTAGATTATTGACATTTCATGCTTCATGCTGTAAGGCACAAAAATGTCTATAACAGTTGCCCCCTAAAGTATGAGGTCGTTTATCGGGTGAAATGCTTTATCAGGAGGATCCGAAGTTCATTCAATCGCTGAGAGGTGACCTGTAATAAAATACAATACAATACATTATTTTTCATTCTGCTTTCATGATCTAGCTGAGGCGGGCATTCCCATGCTCAGCTTTATAAATTCATTTTTGTACATAGAACAGACGATCGTCTGATGGTAGACTGATAATTCTCTGCTGAAATTATCATCCTTTGAGTAGGATGATCATCTGCTGCAATGATGTGCATATCAAATGTCTTTATATTTCCTGAATATAGATCACAGCCCGGATGGATGAAACTAGATCCGGGGTCTTCAAACTCGTTCGATCTTCACTCTAAGTACAAGTCGATCCATGTGAGAATTGCGCTGAAGTCGAACATGGAAAGACATCACTTGATTACCGGTCAATAATGTAAACCGTTAACAAGCGCGAGAGGAATCACCGATAATGATAATGACCCTCAAGGTACTGCAGTACAATTCATGTGGTGTGAATAAAGGACTTGGCGTCAAACACCACGTAAAATATTCTGGTCGAAGGTCATTAATGTATACCTGTCGCCGGAAGTGAGAAACTTGCCATTGAGGCATGCAAGCTTCAAAGTACTGAGGGGGGTGTTCCTAGATCAACTTCTTGGATAATGAGCTGAAGTCGACAAGAAGTGATCCGTCAAAGGAGGGCCTTAATGAATCCCACATCAGTGACACGGAACGGAGCTAATGATTTTAGTGGAGGTGAAAACAATCTGTGAAATATGATTCAGGGTGGCGATCATGGGTGGATGAAGGATAATGTATGGCAGTGGATGGGACACGGTTGACTCTTTCTGAACAACATCTGTTGAACATATAACGACACTGATGGGATGGATCGGTAGCATTACCCCAAATGTGGATGGTTTGGCGAAGACCATGGTGATGAGACCGGTGAATGAAACAGCCCAACCCGATGTGATACGGAGGAAAAGTGTCATGTTCAAGAGCGACTTGCTACCATTAAAGCTTTGAGGTTCTCCCAATTTTTCCCCAGTCATTTCTGACCAGTACCTCTTTATTTTTGTCAAGCTTGAGGAGGATAACATATGCTTGTTCTATAACCTGCCCTTCGGGCAAGCCCATCGCTATGTTTTAACGAGCCTAGCGATAGGGAAACTCGTTCTCGTCTAAAGACAAGTTTGTCGCTATTTAATCATTTTAACGAGTCTAATGACAAGGAAAACTCGGTCCCTTTCATTTTTAGAGAGTCTGAAAAGGTACAGAAAGTCAACTCCAAAATTCCTTTTTCGTCATCTAATCCCCTAAGTCCGAAAAAGTATAAAACAATACAGAAGGGATGAGTTTTCGATAATTTTAACGAGCCGAATAAAACAAGCGCTCGACCTTTTTGTGCAATAATCCCTCGGGTCCAAAAAGATTAAAATCTAGAGGAGAGATAGCTCTTCCGGTCACTTTAACGAGCTGGAAGGCCAAAACTCGGCAAACTTTTCATATTTTACGAGTCAGGAGAAAAGAGCTCAAAGAAGACTCGTCTTTTGAGGAACGAGTGATAAATAGGGATAGCAGCAGATTCCAGGTACAGGTTGGAATTTTCCAATCACGGCAGTGTCACAAGGATGGCTAGGTGAGATCACTCTTCGCAGCTGTTCCTCAAAATGGGTAAACAATCATATGGAGGTGAACGATTGGCCAAATGAAATGGAAGTGGCAGGTGCAAAACACGACCAAGGCTTTTTATGGCTAATAAATTTACGATCACAATGGTTATTTACCGATACTGGGTTCATTTTTTAAAGAGCTTGAATGCGCCAAAACACTGCTCATTCTTATGTTTATTTTTTAACGAGCATGAACTATGTGCTAAAACTGCTCGGATCTTCGCTTTTCTATTTTTTAACGAGCATAAATTCCGCGGTAAAACTGCTCGACCTTTCGCCTGCCCCCAGCATAATAATGAAAATGAGGCTCATGCCCCCTAGACTCCAGGGGTTCAGTTCATTTTTTTTAATGAGGTTGATACAATAAAGAACTATCCTCTTGACTCTTTATTTCATTTTTTAACGAGGTTGACATGAGATAGGAACTATCCTCGACTTTTCAGATCCATTAGAAATAGAAGGTTTCATATTCCACTGCGGCCATTTCCGCCAGATTACTCGGCGGCGGTGGGGCAAAAGTACCCATTAAAGTAGGGTCTTTTAGGAAAATTACTCCGATATTTTGGAGAGAATGATTGCTTCCATGGATCATTGGAATGCTTCCCGTAACGAATGATGGCACAACTTTTGTCGAAGTTGTTGTCGAATTGCTTGGTTGATCTTTCTCCTCGCTATTCGACAGCTGCGGATTTCTGTTCCTTGTCGAAATCAAAGTATCATTTTGTTGCTTAGAGTTCGACAACATTAGCACCTGGCACGAGGAAGTATTTCCACTATCAACCAGATTTTGACTTGGATTGGGAAACGGATCAGTTAACACAGCTGGGGTTTGTGAATTCTTTAAGAATCTTTTAAGCTCAGCTTTGTATGGACAATCTCTTGTCCAATGATCCTCATCACATATCTGACACCCAAAAGGTGGTTTCCCTTTTCCAGGAGAAGTTTTTCGAGGGGATGACCCTCCTTGTTTCTTCTTCTTCCCTTTGTTTTGATTCTTCTTGCTTCCTGGTTGATTGGTTTCTCTGCCTTTATCTTCCGATACGGCATTTACTTCCGAAGCAAGAATTTCTTCTTTTGCATTTTGATCCGAATTCTTACGGGCTTTCTTTGACGAAGCCTTTATCGATTTTGCGTTTTCCGTGCCAATCACACCGTCAGCGGCATGAGAGTCACTATTTGATCTAGGAGGGGGAGGAATTGAAAACTCTGGTCTAGGGGCGTCAGGTATTTTGTCATAGAGTGTGCCGGACTGAGTATAAACTAAGTCCAAATACTGTGCACGAGCAATCACTTGCTCCTCTGTTATGACTCCCCCCTTGGCCACATCTTCCGTAATAGCCGGAAGTAACGACTTTATAAACCATTCAGCTAATAGCTGATCGGGAACGTACATTTTCACCATCCTACGACGACGACGCCACTCATGTATATGATCGGATATATGGGTGGCAGTTGTCTGCTTGAAGTTGGTTAATATTTCTGTTCCCGTTTCATACCTTATCGGTAATTGAAAATGGGTTAAGAAAGTCATGGCTAGGGAACTAAGATTGTCAAAAGAGGCTCTTGGCAATTCAATATACCATTTAGCCGCTGGACCTGTCAATGTCCTCTGAAAAAGGCGAAGCCTTATCAAATCGTCGTTAAGGGTGTTCGACGAACACCACAGATGAAAAGTCATCACGTGATTTGATGGGTCTTCACCTGGATTTCCATTGAATTTAGGAATGTTAGATGGAAGTTTATGAGGAATCGCTGGCCACCAATGGGCATGAGCAATCGGATCGTTGGTTAACCGGTGTAAATCGGGTAACTCTAAAGTTGCCACGAATGGTAACTGTTGATTCAGGTTAGGCGAAGCGTAACCAGGGTACGATGGAATCGCTTGAGCAGTGGGTCTTTGCATACCAGCATAATGTAATTGATGTTGGTATGACTGATACGGTTGGTGGACTTGACCACTGTAAAGTGGTTGGTTTTGACCGTTTTGGATATACGGTTGTCCACTGTTCGCAAAGATCTGCTGCTCAGAACCTTGGTACACTTGCTGGAATTGCGGTTGTTGGTATTGTACAAGCCATGGTTGTGATGCCATGTTTTGTTGTGCTATGCTAACCGCTGGACCAAGGTGTGGGGTAATTGTACCCGTTTAGACCTGTGTCGCCCCACCAGTTGGTGATTGTGGTTGTGACCCATGATCAAGTGGCTGTTGCATTACAACCTGAGAAATCTGAGGTTGGCATGCAACAGGGATCGCTTGAACTTGTGACACTGTTACAATAGCCGGTGTGGTTGGGATGTTCGTCATAGGTACACATTGTTGCATAGAATATACAACCCTTGGTTGTTGAGGTAGCATAGGTACCCAACTACTTGACGTAATTCCAGTATAACCTGAACATTGTTGTGAACTCACGTATGGGTATCCTCCCGGAGGGGGTAATGAAAGGGCATATTGCCCCCCATACAGTATCAATCCCGAACTCAAGGGGATTGATTGCCCAGATTGACCTCCAAATGGATCAATTTGGCGAGTTTCAACATAAGAGTTGCCGGGTATTACTCCGGATGAACAAACTAGAACAGACCATACTGTTGAAATAGTCCCTTGGTGGACTCCTTCTAGCTGTTGTGAGCTAGTTGGGACAGTTGGTACGCCGGCAAACATTGTCGGAGTGACGGCAGGGGCTTCTGCTGTCGCTGTGTCATTTGACACAGTCCTAGATGATGACGGTTGTTCAGACATCTTAAGTCTATCCAATAGATTGCCTAGTGATTCTATAGGAACTTCCACTTGTGGTGGATTAACCTCTGATGAAGGAAAGAGAGTGACCCCGACTCCAAAATGAGTTGGATTACTTGCTTGCAGATCCTCTGCAATTTCCTCTATTGCAATCAAACCCGGTGGAAGAGGAAGATTGTCAGGTCTGTAAAATATTTCTGGTGCCGAAGAAGTGGTTGATTCGACAGCGACAGTTGTTTGAGGAACAAAACTCTCTGGACCGGTTACAGATGGAACTGGTTCAGTTATACAAGTATTTGCCCCCAGACTAGGATCAGTATTACTGTCCTTCTGTGGCTGTTGAACTTCTTCTATAGAGGCAGGGTTTCCAGAAATGTTAGGAGTAACCGGAACCTCAGATGTAGTCGGAACACTTGTTCTAACTTTTAAAGGAGATTTTGAACCGGTTAAACGAGTTCACTTTGTCCATACTGTTTTCGATTCCGGAGACAAAGACGGTTGACTCGTAAGCCTCCGCGAACGACGGGGTTTCAATTGAATTTCTTCCACGATTGCGGATTACTCGATCAACCAAAATATTAAAAGGGGAAATTTGTGTTTCCGAATTGAATGAATTTTATTAGACGCTTTTTAGACACAACTTGCTTTTTCACTTTTTAAGAGTCGAGAAAAAGCTAAAGATGACTCTAGTCTCCTTCGATGTTTTAACGAGCCTGAAGTGACAAATGCTCGGATGGAATTTTTCAGTTATAGAGTTTGAAAAAGGCCAAAAGAAACTACTCTGGAGTTCTAGGCAGAGGGTGTGCCAAACTTTTCGCAAAACCACAGAATACATTTTACGGTACGGGTGGTCGATCTTCGTGAATGCTGTGTTCACTGCATTGTGATTAGTAGGGCGGCCGACACGGCTTCCTATGGATAAAAGATATATGCCTATAGGGGTCTCCCAATATATACACGATGGTACGTGGGAGCACAAGTCCGTATTAGTGCCACCGACTCTTAGGAGGAATCACCCACCTTCGTCGAGATCGACAGTCACTACGTTTAACGACGCCGGAATACGTCTATAGCTTAGACCTCTATGTGTTTGCGTTATGTTTCAAAGCGTTGTTAGGTTCATTCAATATATTTTAAGTTGATCTTTTTTAAAGTTTGCCTTTCAAGGTTCACCACGAGATGTTTTGATACAAATTCCTAAATGCAGTCTAAGATGAGAAGCAAGCTTTTTCAATCTTTTCGATTTATGAAAATCTTAACTACTGAGGGAAAAGAAAGACAACATCTTTTCACACAGATCATAGAGCACACACTAATGCACTTTTTCCTAAATCAACATGCAAACTGTCATAATGCACATGCACAATGCAGATATTTCTTTTCTCTTTCTTAATGTTTGTGCGATACAAAAAGAAAGCTGTTGTATAACTTTGAATTCAATTTCAAGTGAAAGCAAACAAGTTTGTCCAAAATCAAAAGACACCTTAAGATTTACTTGTTTCAACACTAGAAATATGTAAACTCAAACCATATGACGAAAGCAAAAGCTCAATCAGCTATGAACAGCAAACAAACTAACTCTTAAGATCAAAACGACACTTTATCACAGGTCTAGATCTAAGAGGCCATAGCAAGACTAGTTCACTTTCGTTATGGGAAACTGCAAATGATATAAGAAATACACAAAGAACAAATACAGTTTCTTTATACAACCAAGGTAGAATAGTGGCAAGGAAAGTTGGTTTCAGATAGGTACATTGACTGGTAACAGGCTGCAAAAACAAGGGTGAAAACAGGGCAAGAAACAGCAGGAAACCCCAGTAGCACAAGGCAAGACTGGTTCAGCGTAGGTAGTACACTGTCAGTTTGACATTCAGTGCAGGTAGCCCCTTCGGGAACTGCACTGAAATGCAGACAGCCTTCACACAGCCTGCACTGAAGAACGAAACTTTCGTTTCTCTTGGTTTCCGGGTCACAGATTGCTCAAAAATTCACAGTTTTTGGCCAAATCAGAAGCTATCAGTCAAGTACACACTAAGGAATGAAAATGAGGATGAAAAGCTATCACTAAGAGCTATTTAGAGTCCTTGTGGATCAGCTCTTCAAATCATAAACTTGCCCAGAAACTGAGCTAGAGTAGCTGCCTTCTACTTTGCATTTGAAAGATCCAAATGCAGTTCGATTCGGTACTCCCTTTGTTTATGAAATGAATAGCAAAAAACAAAAAAAACCAACAAGATACGATCCCCAGTGGAGTCGCCAATTTGTTGTTGGGAAAAGTATCCAATATGGAATGACCCTATCCCACTCTAAGGGTGATAGTACCTCAGCAACAATCAAAGCAAAGCTATTCGCGATTACTTCTTTATGAGATGTAAGAGAGGGGAGAAAGAGATCCACTAACCGATGTCTTCCACTAATGATTGATCCAATCTTCTCTCCTTGCTGCTTGCTCCCAGCTCCTTGCTCTTTCACTGGCCCAGCTACGCCAAGATCCTATAAAATGACAAGAGAGGGAAACTACAAGAAGCATACATTCATAATTGATTCAAGGATTAGAATAAATCAAATATACAAGTATCAATACGCCATTGAGACACATGCATATAGAAGAACCTCAAATGCTTTATTAATGGAAGAAGTAAAGTTCAGGAAGTGATACAACCATAAAAGGCCCAATCCAGCATCACCTCCCAGCAGAAAGAAATCTCTTCTTCACCTCCTTCAAGCAAATCACCCAATAGATCTATACTCAAACCAACAACACTTCCTTACATTCACAAGATTCCAGCCTCCCTAGACCTCCTGAGAGAGCTCTATATATAGGAGTTTTGGAGAAAGGATGAGTCAGCTTGAGGCTGGCATGAAGCTGACTAGTGTCCTCTCCCACTTCAGTTATTCTTCAGTTCTTGAGTCCACTTGGAGGTTCTTGCTTCCACTTGGAGATCTAGACCCTCTTACTCATCACAAGGTGAATTCCTTGATCCAAGTGTCATTTTGGAAGCTTCCTGGGCATTGACACCTTGAGGAATGATTGTGCCACTTGGCCAAACTCGCCCAGCGCAGGTAGCCTTCATTACTGTTGACATTCAGCGCAGGTACAGAGTGGAGCAGTTGACATTCAGCGCAGATGCTCAGTGGAGCAGTTGAGATGATCCAGAATTAGCTTGTTTTTGAGTGTTTTCAGGTGGAGAACTGATATTTAGTGCTATGGTTTGCTGACCTTGTTCCTCTAGGGGTAGGAACAACATGTTTCGGGACTTTGGATCCCTCAGATTATTGACATTTCATGCTTCATGCTGTAAGGCACAAAAATGTCTATAACAACATTGAGCATCAACAACAAGTCCTCCAACTCTTAAAGAATAACCTCGTGTTGGCATAGAATAGAATGAAACAATAGGTAGATCAACATCGCAGCGAAAGAAGTTTTGATGTAGGTGATTGGGTATTCCTACGGTTACAACCATATTAAAAAATGTCCCTCAAGCAAGCTAAGAAGGATAATAAATTATCACCAAAGTATTATGGTTCGTACAAGGTGTTGCAAAATATTGGTACTATGGCATACAAATTGGAGCTTCCTGCAGCTTCTCGAGTGAACCGAGTTTTCCATGTTTCATGTTTAAAGAAGGTTATAGGTGACAAGCTCCCAGTTCAAACAATATTGCCAGAACTTGATGAGGAAGGAAAAATTATATTGGAACTAGAAGCAATCACAGAAACAAGAACTCGACAGCTATGAAATCGATCAATTTCGGAGTATCTCATCAAGTGGAAGAACTTATCTGCTGAAGATTCCACATGGGAGGATGAGAATTTTATACGGAATCATCCATAACTACTCAAGAGTTGAGGACAATAATTTTTTGAAGGAGAGGGGCATGTTAGGTCCCTACAATACTAGTGATTATAACCCCATTACTATTGTAGTTGTATCCCTTATTAATATTGTTGTGCCCCTGAAGTCCCCATATTGTTATTACTGTGCCCCATAGAATCCCTCTATTGTTAATTTTGTGCCTTTATATTATTATTGTTAGGTTGGTTGGGTTATATTATGACTCCTTAGACTCCTATATATAAAAAGGAGGTTTTTTCATGTGAATCATCAAGGAATCATTCATTTGTGTAATGTAAAGGAGGTCGCCCACTCGAAGAGGTTGAATTCTAAGGCATTGATCTATCTTTTCTATCGTTTTGTGAGATGGTTTCATAACAAAAAGTTATTGATTTTCTAATACTGATTCACCCCCCCCCCCCCCCCCCCCCCCCCCCAATATTATTTCCAACAAAATCAACAAGGCTTCTACTCCTAGTTGTGACAGGTAATGCTTCTTGTGCTTCTTCATTATGGAGAATTAAATCCCACATTCCTTGTAACTCAAGTACTTCTTCATCATTTGTTTGTTCTTCAGCCTTTGAGACTTCTTCTTCCTCCACATCTGACTCTGGCTTTGATATGGTATTTGGAGGCTTAGGATTAGAGGTAGGTTTTCTTTTGTATGGTCTAAAAGATTTCCTTGACGAAGTCTCTGCTACCTATTTCTTAATATCAACCATTTCATTGGACATGGTTTTAAGGACTTTTTGTAGACCTTTAAGATCAAAAGGATCTTTAAGCGGTTTTTTCTTGGATTCGTCCCTAAAAGTTACTTTCTTCGATTTTCATTCTTCTAATGCATTCTTCTTATTTAAGGCTAAAATTTGTTTTTCTACAGCTATAGTTTCTTTCATGTTTTCTGCCAAATTTGGTTTGGAAGCTCTATCGACAAAAATAGCTATGTTTGAGGGAAGAGCAGAAATGTACCATTGATTTTGGACTTCATCACTGGGATTGGATTCCGTTGGGATTTTATTTAATAACTTATTAAAACATGAATTGAAGTCCTTAATGGGTTCTCTTGGTTTAACTTTCAAGTTGGAGAGATCATTGATAAGAGTAGTTGTTGATTGGTCATCTCCAAACTTAGTTAAGAATTTCTCTTGAAAGGCATGCCAACTATTAATGGAACCAGATGGTAATGAAAAATACCATGATCCTACTGATCCTTGTAAGTTATATGGGAATAATCTTACAACAACATCTTCTTATACTACTTCGTTGAGATTTATGGACAACATAAAGTTCTTTATGTGTTCTTCAGCTGGTACGCCATAATTAGGATTGAACTTTGGTAACGACTTTATTGGATGGGTGGGAAATGGATGTAAAGGTCCCACCATCCAAAAATCTCCTGGATTTGTCCATGGTCTTTGAGCCATCATAGATATCTATGTAGAGGAAGATGTTTTGGTAGTTGAGGGTGATTGGGTAGAGGAGTCTTGTGCTCCAGTACCAGTGTAAACCACGATCTGGAGTTTTGAGCCGGATGGTTGATTTAGTGATGAAGTGGATGGAATGAATGATGGTGTTTGAGGTGATGATGAGAGGACCTCACAATAGAATTTATATTGTGTCTTCTTAGCTCTCTTTTGATTTGGTAGAGTGAATTCAAATGGGGAAATCCAAATTTTTTTGCTCTATGATCTAGTTAACCTTTGAGAGGAGGGAAATTGAGAAGAAACACTAGCTTGGGATAACTCAGATTATTCTTGAGATATTGAAATCCCCTGTAAATTATGAATCAAAGACTGGACTTCAGGGGTTTCTATAGAAGGAGAGTGATCTGACTTCTTTGAGCTCACAATAGTGGATTCTAAGGGTTTCTTTACAACTTTTGTCTTGGGATTTGGAGATTTAGAATGCGATCGAGAAGTTGGAGGAGATGGCGAGAGAGTTTTACCCTTAGAATGGCCTATTGATTTGAATTTACTTGTTATTCATAGTTAGGCCTCCTTCTAGCGCTGAAATGTTAAAGCCTCAAAAATAGTTGCGACAACATTGGGGAAAACCGCCCAGTCCGGACCTTGGTTAGTAGCTCCTTTTCCGTTTGGTGTAGTGGCTTCGATTGGGGATAATGGGACCAGTTTCCCAGAAAATATTTTGATAGTGTTGGTGGGGTGATATATGATGTAATGGGAAAATGACTGAGCTAAGTGTAATCTAATATAACTAATAAACACATGCATATATCTTAGTTTAACACTATTTAGATATAATATACCCGAGAATTAAATACAATATGCGATCTACAATGATGTCCTACAACAATTGGTAATAAAGATCATTCAACTGCAATAAGAAGTGAAATCCTTTAACAGTAATCATTTTCGATAAATAGTTAGACAAAACGATTGAGAAAGATATATCGCATACAAAATCATTCATGTATTCATAATAGAGTCAAAGCTAACATCTTACAAAAGTGGAATAATGCTAAACTATAATTGAGAAATTCACACATAAAACAATTTAAAGAAGAAGTATTGCCTGACACATAAATAAAACAAGATCATAAGATAAAAGTACCATATATGACAATTCTTGCTCATATTCTTCAGCAATATTAACCCAAACTCAATCAATCCAGCACATTCTAACAGTACAAAAATGAATTTTAGTAGATCATGCTAGACATTATAAAGAAAATAGATCATGTTCCATTCATTCCATCAGAACCGCCTCAAAAGTACAGAAGTGCAATGTTTCAAAGAAAGTTTCTAATAAAAATTTTGGACCCCTCTCTAAATGCAGAGGGGTTTAAATACTAAACTATAGGTCCTATAATAGATTATTACAAAAAATAGCTGAGGAGGTTTAAATGACCTTCCTCAGAATATGCAAAAGAAAATAAAAGAAAAATAAATTAAATGACTAACTCCTTTCGACTTGATCTCTAAGATCACAAATATTAGTCATTGGATTGAGCTGGGTCGGTTGGCCGATCGCATATTTTAATGATCCCACAAATATAGCATTTGTTAGTGCTGGCACCATCTCTTGTGTTGAGGTTGTTAAGCACCTCAAGGTCATCCAATAACTATATTGTTTCACTAAAAATTGTCAGTATGCTTCCCAATTTAGCCTACTTATCTATATGATTGCCTCCTCCTTTTCCTGCATTTCCCATCTCCATTGCTACTCCAACTGTTTGACATTCAGAATACATCCCGGTATACATTCCTTAACCAGATTGGCACCATGAATATTTTCATTGATGGCTTCTATTATGCTTTTTGTTGTTGTTGTTGTTGTATCGTCATTTCCCTTTCCGCTTGCTTCAACTGAGAATCCCAATTTGTGAACAAGATGTCTTTATGAGATTCTTCCATCTTCAGTAGGTCATCCTTCCTCCCATCGTCTGATTCTTGCCATGTGATAAATTTGGAAATCCTTTTATGGATTTCATCATACTCAAGTCTCATGTCAATGACTTGGTTTGTTATCTTATCACTGGTTTCGCAGTAAGGAGTTATCTACGAGATCTTCTGGCAAAGTAATTCCTTCTGCTACATTAGTTGGGAATTAAGACTGAGTTCTTCCTTTATGCACTCATCAATTTTCAGATTATCCTTAAACTTATCTGCCATGGCTTGTATCTGTGCATCTCTTTCTTCTAAATTGGCCTGATGTTGTATTCTTATATGTTAAAATTCCTATTGGAGCTGGGCTACCTGTAATTCTTCTTGTTGATTGGATTTTTACTGAGCTAATTGATGTTCAAACAACAAAATTCTTTGTTCTTTTTCCTTAGGAAACATTTGGACCTCTGTCACTTTCTCAATAGTTGTTGTGGCATAGATTCCTACGTATTGCGACCATTTTGTGAGATTTTAAGTTGGGTCCATGGGTGAGTCCTTCCAAACGATGTCCATTGGTTCATTTTCGGAAGTTGTAACAATTACAACGTCCAACTTTATTTTCTTCCTCTATCTCTTGACTATAGCTTTGTGGGTAGGAATATAAAATACATCTAGTGGAGGTATTTCTTCAACTCTCAAAACAATTTATTAAGTAGGAGTAATAGGAATGATTTCAATGTCCTGAGTGCCCTTAACTCCTTCCTCTGTTGTTTCCAGATTTTAATTGTGCTGGGTTTGCTTAGGAGTCTGTATCTCATATGTTTTTTCAGGGTTTGAATCTATGTGAAGATTTTTGTTGAACTATTCCCATTCCTGTTCGAAGTCAATAATTGGGCTTTTACCTGATTGAGTTGATGTAGAGACAATTTTTTCTTGTTCCTTTGCCAAGGTTTGCTCAACCATCTCTTTTGTAGTTCCAGTTGTGTCCTTCTTGGACTCTTTATTTCTATTTTTTCCTCCATTTTGAGACTGCTACTCTGAGTTCTCCGACTCATATGCAGATCTCTCTTGGGTATCTTCTTTAGAGTTTTCTTTGGAGCTATCCTCCAAGCTTACACTGGGAGTTGGCTCCCTTATTGATTCTATTTACAATAGGTCCAATGGGACCTTCAATAATATTTTTTCCCTATATACATGGAAAGCCCTAAGATCATCTTGGGTTAAACGTTCCGATACCAAATGCAACACTTGTGAATATGTTTATGCTTGTAAGAAGAGGTCATCAAAGGTGTCTCTTTCGTGGGTGAATGACTTTAATTTTGCCATAGTAGTAAACTTCTTAACAATTTCATTTGGGTCATACTACCTTCCTGGACGTGTAGCTAATTTCAAATATTTAATAATCTCTGCTTCTTTCCATGCATGTACAAAATCATGCAGTGAAAATGCACCACAATGTAATGGGAATGTAGGCCAAATGGCCTTCTTCTACTCTTTCAATCCTCTTCTTAATGCACCTTCCCTTGTTGTTTGGTAGGTTATTTCTCTAGCCACTAATTTGTTGGCGACGTAATATGGGAGAACATGCGGTGAAGCAATGCTCCTCAATACTCTGATGTAGGCAAAAGTTTCTTCCGCAAACCATCTAGCTACTGGAAAAATATCTATCTTGACCTCTTTAGAAAACCTAGGGGCAGTTCTATTGTACAATTCTTTATGGATGGGTAGCATAACTTCTTAACGGATTTTATAAAAAGGGGGTGAAATTGAGATTCCCACAAAATATTATGGTACATATGGATGGCAAGTGGGTCTTGTACATTCCACTTCCATCCCATATTGGGAAAGTTAGAACTAAAATAGATTGCATCCATTACAAAAGCACTCATGAAAAAGGGGGGAAACACTCTTAGAGAAGAATTTATCTTCCTTCTATATTCTATAATAGCCTTAGCTAGATTGTCTGATAGAATTTGAGCCCAGTTCATTATTATTGCACTTACTACTGCATCTATCACTGGGAGCCATTCTAGGGAAAACTTGGTGCTATCGGGTTTACCAAAAAATCTACATAGCATTACTGTTGTGAAACTAGGAGGGGGAGAAATGGATGTCGTAGAGTACATACCCGTTTTATCCCATTTGAGCTTGCCTTCATTTTTTTTCTAGGTTTGCATGACGTATGGTGGGTCTTCATTTTCCTTGGCAAATTGCTCAAGAAGAAGTCTATTGTATAGCTTTTGTGGCTATGGTAACTAGCACATGAGTCGTAGGTTGTCTGCTGAAAAAAAGACCCCATGACCTCTTGCCTGTGATTCTTGAATGTTCAGTCTGCAATGTCTGCCCTGTCAATTACCCATTTGACCATGTTCGTATACGAGATTATCTTCAGTCGTGAAACTATGCAGTGTAGGAAAGAGCATGATGTCTTGAAATAGGAGGCATCAGATGACTCCTAGGAATCTTTCGTGGGCTTTGTCTCCAGTGGCCTGGGGTGCTCCTCTTCTAACAAGTTGTACATGGCCTCCCAGGTCGTAGTTCCTCTATCTCTGCTACATGTAGTACTGGAGAAAAGAGGAATCATTTCTGATTTCTTGAACATGACTGCCTATCCCTTATTTTCCATTATTTCTAACAATGCTCCCTACAGATTTTTCCTGAAATGGAGCGAAGCGGAAGTTTTTGGATAAACACAAGTAAGAATGAAAATGAGAATGAATGATACATATAACTTGAAAAGGTGACAAGAAAGGCGTTTTAATCAAACATAGATGAAAAGATATCGTATCACGTCAAGCCGCTTTTGAACATAAATTCCATTAAGCTATATTAAATAGCCACTAATGGTCCCTTATCGCTTCCTTTATTGCTCATTAATGTACCACATCGCAAAATGGGAAGGAAATCTTTTAAGGTGGCAGACTTAAGTTGTGAGAACACTGATTTTGCGATTGTGATGCAATATTGCATATCGCATTATCGCATATTTGTGTGTGCACTTTCTCAAATTTCTTTAGGATTCAGTGGGATGTGAGATGCAGGATAAGTATTATATTAATTTTACTTAGAGTGTAGTTTGTTTGAAAGAGTAATTACCTTATAAAGCGCTTTTCACTACATGGCAAATTTAAGTACCATTTATGACATTGGCTTCTATCGCATTTCACAAGATAGTGTGGTTCATAATATTTAGTCCTTTTTAAGTACCTTGATGTGGTGTTGTAAGGGTTACTTTTCTTATCACAATATCGCATTTTGCACATTTCAACATGCTTTGTGGGCTTGTGTCCTTTATGAGTGTCGATGTGTGATTACAATATGGGCTCCATTAAATAGGAAATTTCATGTGTCTTAGCTTTAAATGAAAATCCTAATGATATTGAAGTTAGGCACAGTGATCCTTTTGATTGCAATTCGTGGGTTTTGCTTGTTATCAAGGCTTTTGACACACTTGGTCCAATGGTATGCGAAAAGACGAGAATTGCTAGTTTTCAAAGGGTTTTGACTTGATATCTTGCTTTATTTTTAAAATGGCTTAAAAGAAAGTGTCTAAGTGGTAAATTTCTTTTTGAGGTATTTTATCAAGGGTCCCCTTTTATTATTAGAATATTAGCTATTATATCAATAAATGGGGGGTTGTTGAATAGCACAACAAGACTGTAGCCAATTGTTTGAAAAAACAATGGAGATGTGGACCTCGTTGGAGGAGGGTCCACACTTGTAGATGATCAAGGCAGACATCTGTGAAAAGCAGCTACAGTTTGATGAAATCAGAGCGATAGTGTGGACCTTAGCACATGTGAAAAGGTTCACCAGACTTGAGGAAGGAAAGTTCATCGAGACCCAGATTGATGAGGTCTGTAGGAAGGCCTCGACAATCTCCTCAATGAATCAACCATGGGTAGATGTGGCAAGCCAACTATCATAGACCATCCAGGGCAAGTTAAAGGCTCTACAACAGAGACAGAGAACCATGGTACTTGCAGTCAAAGATCCAACTACACAGAAACTAGTTGAAGAAGTTCATCAGGCAACCATGTAGGGCACAATAGATCTTCAAGCACTAAAGATGAAGTTTAGCGGTCTTCCAGAAAATATTGAGGCAACACCATCAGAGTGACTCGGGATGTGTCACGACTTTGTGTTGGGGGCCTGTTGGGATGAGGTCCCCTCGGTCAAATTTTGTAAATTTTTGTCAATTATTGTAAAGTCTTCCGATTTTCAAGAGCAGAGCACGAGTAGTGCAGGTCGATAAGAGTCAAAGGGGATTTTAGAAAGTCAAATCCCCTTAGTTTGTTAAGACTCTATTTGTTTTGAGACCAGCCCATGGTTCGCAAACAATGATATTGTAATAAAGAAGGACATAAAAAGGAGTAATATAAGAGTGACAAAGAGATAGCGAAGAAGATAGAAGTGCATGATTTGAGTTTTTTTTGTCTCTTTTGTACTTGGGAGAAGGGGATGGATCCTGTAAATATTTGTGAGAATACCTTGATAAGTTCGCAGCTGAGTGCATGGGCCCCTGTAGTTGTCCGGGCAGGGTTTGGAAGAACTTTAATTAAATATTTGAAGCATAATAAAGGCTTTTTTTAAAGAGCTATCTGTGTATCTATGTATTGTTGTTTCTCTTTGAATTTACTATATTTTTTATATGGTGAATGCAATTAATCAGGAAAAGTACTTAATAGATTCGTGAAGACGTAGATCTGTTTATCTATATGATATTATGCATGTTTAGCATAATCGGTGAAGGGCATAAATCTGCTAACTATTAAATACTTTAATTTGTGGGTCTTAATGGTTATGGTTCGCAAAGGTCAAGATAAAAACACATGACATAGACCTCTCGATGTAGAAACCTAGTTCTGGCATCCCCCAATACTACCTTGGGTGAGACTGTAGCCTATGCTACACGGGTTGTTGCCGATAGGGATGGTAGTGTAGGGTTTTGTTGGTTAACGTAGCTAACTCTGATCCTGATTCCAAGCCCCTGCAAACCAACAACCATTGAATTCCATTAAAGCATTCAATGGTCACACATTCATCCAAAAAGTATACCTTGCAAGCTACCCGATCACTTAGAGTGGGAAAACTGTAATGGTGGATATTGAATTCGTAGATTTTCATCTCGACTATAATCTTATTTTGGGCCGCAGTTGGAATTATACCATGACTACCACAGTTTCTTTGATCTTCTAACTCGTCCTCTTTTCATTAGATGGTAAAATAGTCACTGTGGACGAGCTGTCGTTCTATACCCTAGATTAATCCCTGTTTCCTAGTAGGACCATGCCCTCAGTGGGTGGCATACCTGACTCTTATGTCAGTGTAGGTGCTCGTCTTTTGAAGGGTTCCTCCCTATTGGGCTAATTTCCTCTCCCGCCATTGAAGGTTCCATAGATGGTTTTTATGGTCTCCACCATTCCTCATGACCCAATCGATCGTTGGATCCTCTCGACCCCTTCAGAATTTGACTCTTATGGAGAGAAAATGTTACTTTCACCAGCCGAATTGGCTTATCAAACCATTCAATATGCATTTTATTACTTCTCTTCTTTTGTGACAACTAATGGTGCCGCCTCTTCTCCCATCACAACTCATAATGATCTGTTCAATGAATTCCTACTTACAAACAAAGTTATTCAAGAGATCTTGTCTTTAGAAGAGTGACCTTGGGAAACTTCTCATCACTGTGCTTTGATATCTGATTCAGACATGAAACCTGTACAAATCCTTCTTTTTGAACCACCTGATATTGTTCCCTCGATTTATACGACTATAAAAACTATGGATTAAGAAGGGAAATTAGGAAATATTTCCAAAACTAGGTGCATTGATTTCTCGATCAAAACAGGTATCGTGGAGAACATTCATATTGGAGCTAACTACAATCTTGAGGAACTTTTGAGGAATTTCGTGATGTTTTTCCATCAGTATTACGAGGAAATAATCGGCATAGATACTTCTACTATCGAGCATGAGATCCAGATAAATGAAACTACTACAGGCTTTACACTATTTCAACTTGCCTATGGTCTGGAAGAAATTCTTTCTATCGAGTGCTAGATTCCCTCCATAAAATGATATATTGAACTCCTACCCGGGACTACTACTAAATAAGAGAAATTACTATCATTCAATTAGCTGGATTATACTCTTTGAGATGATACATTGTCTCTCGAAGCTCATAAGCATCGAGTCAAAGCCCAATGTGATAAACATGTTAAGCCTCTATCTTACCAAGAGGGCGACCTCAATTTACTTTACGATCAGAATCATGACCTCTTAGGGGCCCAGAACCCTTCAACCATTATCAGTCGTTCCATATGTCATTACTAAGGTCCTTTCAAAAGATTCCTATCAACTTCAAGATTGCGATAGAGTTCCACTCACCAAGCCCCACAATGGGCTCTATCTAAGTATCTTGCCTAGTTTTGTTCCAGACATTAGCTTTCTAATTTTATGTGTATAAGTTTCTCTTCCTTTGGTGTGTTTGGATTTTTTGGCTTTTAATGTGTATTTGTCTCATCCACGTCTCTTCTTGCGAAAATTTATTCATCACCCTTACCATATGTCAGATATGTGGATGGTGCTAGTCATCACACATGGCCCATTGCATCAGTTGCTTGGGCCCTTTACACACTTGAGTCAGAACTACTTAGTTTTGAGGGAGTTTTTCTTGGTTTCGCCACCAACAATATTATTGAGTACACGTCCCTGATCAAACTCCTTACTAAAGCCTCATCTCAGGACATCTCCAATTTGGTGGTCAAGTTAGACTCTCATCTAGTTGTTATGCAATTGAATAATCACTATCACATTCACAGTACAATCTTGTTACGTCACTTTTTAAGGGTGCGACTTTTGGAATGTCAATTTGAGTTTATTAATTATGAACACATTGCTAGAGAATCTAATTCATTAGTTGGAATGTTGGAAAATTATGTATTTCATTCACATCTCTCCCATTCTTTATAGTTACATGTATAAATTTAAAATTTTCATAGTTAAAAATTTAGAAAAAAATCAAAGAAAACACATACACCAATAATTGCCAATGTCTATATATATATATATATATATATATATATATATATATATATATATATATATATATATATATATATATATATATATATATATATATATATATATATATATATATATATATATATACATATATATATATATATATATATATATATATATATATATATGTATGTATATATATATATATATATATATATATATATACATACATACATACATACATACATACATATCTATATATATATATATATATATAGATCGTGTCCAGTCTTTTTACATAAAAAAATTCCCAAAAAGTGGGTGTTTTAAGTACAAAAATGGTTCTATTAAGCCTCGCTCTCACACCCGCTGGCCATACCCTAGTGCTGCTAAGCCTTCTCCTCATGGTAACAAATGACTACTCTAGCTAACATCTTAAGAGGCACTAGAAACTACTTTGGCACACCCACTATGTGCCACTCCATATGGACTGGTATCTCTCTCACGGGAAGAGGAAGCACACTCATGCTCAAATCTTTGAGGTTCCTAGCAACCTTGAGCAGACTTTCTGTGCCATATCCCTCTTTAGCGGTTGTCGCACCCTCTGTTGCTGCTCCAACCCTAGGTAGTTGATCACCTCACCTAGCATTGTGAGGCATACTAGAAGGACCTACTAGTGCCACATCTATGTCAAGAAAGCACTTCATGTCAAAAAAATTTCAACCATAAAAACAAAATTGCATAAAATTCAAAAGACAAGAAATAATTTTTTCACTTTGGTCGATCGCTTTACCTAGTGGCCCCACCAAGTGCCAGGTGGAAATATCATGTTTGGATCCCCTAAGTGGTTCATGCCAGCATACAGATAATCCTTAATCATTAGGATGTGGCCACTGAGCCACTCAAAGAAGTCATCCTTGAAAAAGTTTCTAATCATTCCCTCTGTAGTGCGAGGTGGTAGGGATTCCCATTGCTTTTGTCTAGGCTACCTGGGACCAACTATACCTAGACTCACACGTGGCCTCATCATGGGCACTCTCCTTAGGATAAAGGACATGGTCAAAGTTCCATACCCAAAATCCCTTTGGGACCAGGTCTTACAAGTTGTTAACTTTGGTTTTACCTCATGAAGGACTCCCTCACACTAGTTGAATGCATGTGGCTGTAAGCAGTTTGATGTCAGTAGAAACTTGCCCTTTGTAGCCACATGGTGGCTTTTAGACCTTGTTAGGTGTACGATCATCCATAGGATAGACCTCATTGGTCTTGTTTTGATCCACTCAATGGGAATCATGTTGCTCACTAGCCCACGGCCTTCTCTCCAGTATGTTTGGATCATCTCCATGGTAGTCCTAGGATCAAATCTCCCTCCTGCCACGTTTACTCGTGCACCTCTACATGTTAAACTAGCGAGGAAATATATATCGTCTCTTTTGATTGAGAGCTCATGGTCCCCAATCCTAAACACACCCTGTCATTCATCCCACCGTTGGATGATCCAGCTAAGGCGATCCTCCTAAATCTTCATCATGTCAAGTCTAAAGTAGTTTAGCAGCCCACACCTTTGCAAAAATGCCAAGTAAGTCAGATCATTTAGCATTTGTAGCTCCTTGACATCATGAGCTATTTCTCTTCACAAACTCATTTTGCAAGCTTAACTCCTACACAACAGAAACCCTGAATCTATCTTCGGCTGGAAAAAAGCATTAGGAAATCAAGAAATCCAAGTTTATCCTGTGCTTGGCTAGCTAACACAACCCTCCAATGACCACAGGGCATTCTAACACCCCTCCCTTTCACGGGAAGGACATTTAACACACCCCATCGTCTGGGCAATTACGTTAGCTAGCCAAGCCACCTAGGGCTTGGTCAAAACTGCAAAATTAACCATAAAAATACTAAAATAAGTATTTAAATGCAAGATAGGGATGAAGCCATCTACCTGCAACTGACGACACGTCGTTTGGTCGCCTGGATTGCTCGAAAATGCTCGTGAAAGTTCTACTTAGTTTTCTCCCCAGAGCACTCTCACAGAACTCAAACAGTGAAAATGAGGGTCTGTCACCCTTCTTATAGTCACTCTGGAGGTATGGCTCACTCTAGCTAGTAATTGAGCTTAAAGTATTTCATTCCTATATGATTTGAACATGCACCATATTGATATGTTGTCAAATTATACTTATGCTCTGATGATATTTTAGTGTCTTTATGTAGAGTTGACCAAGTTTGACTACGGATGAACACTTTCTTTTTGAGACATTTTCTTGCTCTTGAAATAAAAAATCCCCGAGTTACCTTCTTTAGGCTTGTAAAACTCCTATGAAGAAGATTTGAGCACTTTCTTTTTTGGACCTTTTCTTGCTCTTGAACTCAGAAATCGCCTAGTTACCTTCTTCGGGCTCGTAAAACGCCTATGAAGAAGACTTGAGTAGTTCTTTTATCTCCTTTTTCCCTCTCCTTAAACTAAAAAAGTACATATCAAGTTTTCTTCATCTGACTCGTTAAAATTTCACGAAGAATATTGAGTTCACTTTTCCTCCTTGCGCTCATAACAAAATGAGGTATACATATATTGAGCGTAGGTTTATCACTTTATCTGGAATCAATGGACTAACTTATAGAAAAGGAACTATGTCATGTATACTATCAAACCTTTGTCACACCTGATCATCAACCATGATAAAGGTACCCCCTTGGAGTCATTCTTTATGATCTTTTCAAGCTCTCTAAATATGAAAATACCACCAAGTTTACCCATTTGGACTCATTAAAATTAATGAGATGGGGAAAAATTGGACAAGAAAGTGACTCAATATCTATATTGGGAAGGATGTTTCGGCAGTAGTATATCCCTTGAACATGGCACTCCCTTGGAAAACCTTTCTTGTCAGCCTCTCACCAAACCTTACCATCCTATGACTTTATTCTTCAAACTCTGATGTTTTTTCATTCGTGTATCCTAACACTCTTTGGTGTTCATGTGTCTAAGCTGCTTGGTAACCTTGGTTTCATGCCTTCCATTGTTCATGGGATTCATTTATCATCTACTTCATGTATCGGCCATACAACATATGCCTCAAAATTTCCCTCTGTCTATTTGGCCCATTTCTCAAAATTTATCTCCAAAAAAAAATCATTCTTGTCCCCTTTCATGTCAACTAATGTAGGAAACCTTATTACCTACCTTTTGACAGATCTCTTCCTATTGAATCCAATCCTTTATCTAAGAAGCACATCCAGAAACTTATTCATACCCTAGAACTTGAAATCCTAAGTGGCAGGTTACCTTGTGTTTTATTGGTGGTTTTCATCATTGGCTCCTAGTTGAATGATTCTACGAGTTATCGATGAAAACATCCTTCTCACATTTGCTAGATTGTACTATTCATATTGGAGATCATCATCCTTGCCGGTGTCCATCCTCATGTTTTTTAAGAGTTTTCATCATTGACTAGTAATCAGATGATTTCTCACATGTTCGACTTCAACTCCTTTATTCACATATGCATAATTATGTTGTTCATATAAGAGGTGACCAATACCTTGGGTAGAGGCTTACATCACTCAGCCTTGTTTCCTATCCCAAGCTGTGTATATTGTTTTTGGAGACAACTCGTCAGGTTGACCATATTATGACACAACTTCAACATTGTTCTTATTGGTTTAAATGATAGTCATACCTATTTTTGAGAAATCACTCTCGCAGAGCTATTGATCATTGGAATGCTCGACTTAGGAAATGATCTTATATTTTTCACATATGTGGCTTGTTGTAGGTCTCCCATAGTCCTGAAGCTCTCGTCCTCCCTATCTTCTACTACAATATTTATAAATTATTTCAGCCATCATGATCTTCGACTCGGACCTCACACATTAGGGGGCATATTATATACAAAAAAATGACCTCCTCATCAGCTCAGAGGATAAATACACATTGGTTGAAGAAAATAACTATGTTATAGGTCTATTTTCCAGGGTAACACACCCCACAAATATACAAGGAGAGTTATAATGCTTTCCAGGTCTCAGCCAAAAGAGTTAGTCCCTATGTTAACACTTTGTTTTTCCTAAAGGGAAACATTACTATATATTTATGACATTCCAGAGGTAAAAGCACGATTTTATTGATTGACACTTTTCTTTCCACTCAAATGTTAGCTCGAAAAGAAGGAAGCATCAACATTAGGCGTAACTAAGGACATTGCTATTCCTAACGGAGTTTCACGGAAAGGGAAAGAGCAATGAAGTGAGGCAACATTCAAGATTTTTCCTCATTGGAACTCATGAAATAATTGGTAAGGATAAGCCTCTCTCCATCTATATATTGGAGGTTCAGTCATTGTAATAGAGGTAAAATAATTGTCAAAATTTTGGAAGAACTTTAGTATTGTTATGCTTTAGAGAAGTTTAGAGCGAGAGAGAGTGGAGTTGAAGGACTACACGAGGCTTAATTTAGCCAAGATGTTTGTAATCATTATTCTTCTATCTAATAATATAGATATGTTTCTATGTTGTCTACTTGACGATGTTGATATTGTATCCCTTTACATGTTGATTTGATTCCATGATTAATAAGTAGATTAGATGCATGCTATCTTATATTCTCTTATATATTTATGTTTCGGTTATCAAGGTTTATATGTTGTAGTTATTACGCCTTGTCTTGATTATGTGCAACTTCTGATATAGGAGATGGTGGAGAAGCCTTCCACTTTTCCACAATGAGTTCTCTAGCAGGGCTACACCAAAGGATGAGGTAATATATCTCATTTTGCTTTGTCAATCATGGATTAATATGCATATATGTGTGCATCGTTGTGACCATTGTAGCTAATCTTAAACAATATACCTTGGGTCCCGGGAAGACCTGAGAGGATAATTCATCCATAACCACTGGTGCATTAATGCCTATAGCAACAATAGGTAATTATTTTTTGGCATTAACCATATGTGTTTAGTCTTTGTCCTTTTCCAAACATTCTTTTGTAGGTAAACCAAAATAGAGAAGCCTAATTATGAAGATTTCTATCTCTCCATTACCTTGTAACAACATTATTTTTTCTAAATTTTACTTGAATTTCATGAATAATAAACTAGATCTTTATATTTCTTTTAACACCAAATTCACATCACAATAGCCATACAAATATTCCATTAAGTGTGACCTAAATATGGTTCAAAGAAACTCACCTTCAACCTAAGCACGTGGCAAAGTAATTTCTGATGTCTAAAGTTTTATTAGAGACATTGCTTGTTTGTTTGTCTTGTTTAGAAAAGGGTTTTCTCTTGGTTTTATGTGACTTTCAATTTATCATTTGTAGCATGTTGAGAAATGGGAAAGAATAATGTGTGACATTTATCTTGTAGAAATTGATGTTAAATGAAAGGATACAAAGTTTAACTAAACTATAGTCTTCTTTGGTAAAGACAGAGGAACATCTTAAACGTTTTCCTAAGAATACACGATATATAGAGTTTGATCACAAGTAATATATGGATTTTTATTTTGCATATATGTTCTTTTTTCTACCTAGGATATCATAGCAAGAAAAATATATGTTGTAGGAATTTTTTAGGTCCTCATTAAGGTCGATTTTTCTGATGTCCTACTTGATTGATACCTTCCCATGATAGGAATACTTTCAATATGAATTAATATGTTCCGAAAACAAATCAGAATCGAATTTAATAGATATAAAATATAAGAAAAATGTCAATTCCTTCGTTTGATTGTTACTTGGATTTGGAGTGGGCAGGTTATAGGAAATGGGATTTGAAAAAGGATGGGGAGACAATGTAGAGCATGTCTTGTATATGATTCATTTTTTATTGGAGATAGTTTAGGCACTTGAGCCATCAACTTAAGAAATATTTCTAGTAGGGATTCCTATGGTTTTTAATGTTGTGGTTCTTTCACCTAATGGTTATTTTGGGCAAGAAATGTTCTAGGAATTCTAGACAAGACACCGATGGATAGGTAAACAAATTTTTTATAAGTGAAATGTCCATTCTATGATATCCTCTCTTTATTTTTTGATTGTATTTTGAATGTTTCCTTTGATTTTATTTTTTCTTTTAACTATGAAATTGAAAATACTTGGAATCATGTCCATTTAAACAAACATCTAAAGCTTGAAGATTAGATTAGTATTACACGGTATTAATTTAAATCCTTTTAGTTGTTTTGTGTTAAAATATTTTCATGACTATGAGAAAAGTTTACTTTCATTTTTTTATTTGAGCACATGTTGTCTATATACTTGAACAAGTTCATGAGTTAGAGAATGAAATTTTGTTGCAAATAAAATGATAAGGATTAGACATCATAGCTCAGATTATTTGTTTTCACAAGTTATCTACAAGATGAGATTTTTAGCATGTAACTTAGTTGGAATGGTTGTGCCTATGTTATTAAGGTTTTATTTTCTATGGTGACATTTTATTTTCTTTGTTTATACAGTTCATCTAGCCACATAGTGGACACTATCACCCAACTCAAGAAAACTTGTTTGAGTTTCTTTCTTTTATAGGGAAAAATGGCATTGACATTGTGGATGTTGAGGTATAAGTCCGATAGATATTTTATAGTCTACTTTAGTTTATATCCAGTAGTCATCGCATTTCATGTCTTATCCCCTACATTTTATCTTGTTTAGTTTTCAAGATAGAAACTTAGTATTGATGGTAAGAAGCAAGAATTGAAGAAAAAGTAGAACAATAACAAGAGAGAGAGAGAGGAAAACCAATCTAGTGATACCCTTAGAGCCAATATCCTGCATAAGACACACACATAGAGACTGATGGTCAAGTCTTCGGAGTTGGTGAATTCACTTGCAATGCCTTGTCAACACAGTGATAATGTTTTAAAGTGATGAAACACTATTTTATGTGTAAATTGTAGCCCAGCCAATGTTAAGTTGGAAACTCATATTGTAATACTTGACATTATATAATATAATTTATGTGGTTGATATTATTTATAGTTTCACTTGATAGTATTTAGTATTCTAATTAACATATGTGATTTTGCGTTTTTGTATGATTTTTTTTAATTTTTTTTTACTTTTTTTTTTTATTTTTATTTTTTAATTTAGTAGGAAAATCATACTAATTAATTTATGTTGATTAATAATGAACACATAAAATCAATCTAAAACTACTAAATTAGTATTTTATATTGATTAATGATGAACAAAAATAAATGAATACTCACTTAAATTAGTTGTTTATAATCATTATTAATGAAAGTAAATGAAATGAATATAAAGTATTAAATTAGTAATTTATATAATGAATATTAAATTACCAAAAAAGGATAAATGAATACTACAAATGATAAATTTGTGATTACAAATGAGGACTAAATTTTTCATATATACAACTATTAGTAGCTAATTTACAGTATCTTATAACACGACCAAAATTTAGTCATATTTCTTTAGTCATTAATTGGTTTCAAACAATGACTATAATTTGCATATATATGACTATCAGTAGCTAATTTACAGTATCTTATAACATGACCAACATTTTGGTCGTATTTCTTTGGTCATTAATTGGTTTTCTCAGGTGATCATATAGTAATATATTTTTTTTTGTATATTTAGTCATTAATTGCAATAGTTAATGACTAGATCAATCACTAAATTAATGACCAAATTTATGACTAAAAATACTACTAGATGATAAGATTGAGGCAATCAATTAATGACTAAGCTAAAACTGGCTAAAATTTGGTCACATTATAAGATACTATAAATTAGCTACTATTGGTCACCAACTAAAAAATGGTCATTTATATGCAAAATTTGGTCATTTTTTTAGTAACTAATTAGCCATTTTGTACTAGTGTCACCAAACCGCGATCTCACTAAAACTGGCACCAAGATCACAAAACTAAATCGAGCTTGGAATGCATCCGGAATCCATCACTATCCTTGAGGAATTTTTCATCTCCTTTTCTCTCAAGATTTACCACAATCCATGCCAGATCACTAGGTAATAAACTGAAACAACATATTCATAGGATTTACCACAATCAACACCAGATCAGTAGGCCCTAAATCGAGACTACACCCTTATGTTTTATTGTGTATCCCACCAAAACCGATCAAGGGATTCCTAGGCCTTCAGGAATTTTCTTGAGACCACCTCTGCCCCAGATTTTAAAACCATCCAGCAATTCAAATTCTCAAAACTAAGAAGAAAATCCTATCACACCATGGCTATCTAGAAAAAGGCAAGGCAAGGTTGAAAACCATTTTCATAACCTGACAAAACCATGCCACCAACAACAAGAGAACCAATTACCAACATCCAAATCCATGCATTTCAAAACCATCTAGGAAATCACAAATGCAATATGTTACTTGCAAGTATTCCCATTGAATTTGCTTGATCCTACTCTTCCTTTCTTGATCTTTCATTTCATTTCCTTTCCTTTTTTTTCCTTTGATTTCTTTTCCCTTCCTTGCCCCAAAGTTATAATTCTCCAAGAAAACTCTAAGTTTCCAAGAGTGTGTGAGAGAGAGTATAATGGGAGAGATCCAAAACTGAACTAACGAAAGGTTACAAACTAACCCTTAGAATCATTTTTATCAATGGCGCATCTATTTTCTTCATTTTCCATTATTTTTCCTTCAATTTACTCCTCATGTTAAACCCATGACCTTTCACCTTCTGTTTCTCCTATTTTCCCTTATTCTCATAAATAAATGTGTCAAAAATACATTTTTTCCTTTTTAATTCCTTTGCCAATTTCCTTTATCCATAAACACATCGAGTGATGTCCATTAGGATATCTTTTCCGAACATTCATCTTGAAATAGTTCTCCCTTAACCCTGGTCTTATTTTTCCTTTATTAACTTTTATTACATGAACTTTTAACCAGGGGTTGTTACAGACCCCTCCCCATTGGGGAACACCTTCTTGTTCGGTGTGGAGCCTGATTATCTTCTTTATTCAAAGGAATCGCCGCATTGGATGCCAATTCGTAATGGGGTGGTAACAACATCCGTTATTTACGATGCAAGGGGGGTCCAGGGGGGGCGACAATGATCTTTAGGAGCCCCCCCCTTGGCGGTGGATCAGGGGCAGTGTCCCTGAAGCTAAAAATAGAGGTAAAATTGCCTTGTAAAATGTTGTAATTTCGTGGTCAATTTGGGTCGTTCATTAGGTTGAAATCTCACGGTAGAAGTTATGTTTAATTTAGGGGTTTTTTTCCCTATAAGGCAACCCCTCACTATATATGAGGGAATTTTATTGCGACTATGTATATGTGTATTCTAAATGAGAAAGAGAAACGATATTGTGTGAGAGTAAAGAGGGAATTACAATGGATCTACTGTAGGTTGTATCTCTTCATTTTGCTAGATTATATAAAAGGAAGGACTGGATGTTTCTCTATGGACAGAGCCCGAATTGGGTGAACCACATATATCTATGTCTCTCTTATTTTATATGTTTTTTGTGTTTATATTTCTGCAATATATTCTATGTGTTCCATTTCTCTATAGTATATAATTTTCTAACACTTCCTAGGTGTTAAACCAGACCAATACCTCAACAAAATTGTTGAAAATGAAACATATTTCCCATGGAGCTTTATAACTTAGCTCCTTTCAGTATTTAAGTGAATGACTTACTCAAAAGAAAAACAACATAACAACATGAAAATATAACAACCATATCACTTATTGGAGCTTTATAGCACAACTCTTGGCGGTATTTACATCCATATATATATATATATATATATATATATATATATATATATATATATATATATATATATATATATATATATATATATGGACATATGCCAAAACATTAGAAAAACATATGCCAAACATATACCAAGCATCATACCAAAATTCCTTTTCCTCCATCAAGAAACAAAGAAGGATACATGGCTCACATATGATCCGCCATATCCAGTGTAGCTTCTTCGGGCCCAAAGTGGTTCCACTACACTTTAACTTACTCTATGGCTCTATTCCTAACCATGAGATTCTTTCGCTATAATATGCACTGAGGCTTCGACTGAAATTATCCTTCTTTCTCCACCTACAATACAAACCAATCAATAACATGATCAATATCCTTTATATACCTTTTAAGAATTGAAACATGGAAAACATCATGGAGTTTCACTGTTGGAGGCAGTGCAAGTCAATAGGCCACTGGTCTAATCTGCTCAAGGACCTCAAAATACCAACAATATGATGTTTTGAGCTTGACACATGATCCAATTCTCAAAGATATTTTCTTAGGCTTAATGTGAAAACACCCATGCTCCGCAACCTGAAACTCCTTAAATGCTTTATGCTTGTCTGCATAACTCTTATGTATATCATGTTTTTCCCTTCGATTCTTCTTCATAGCTTACATTTCATGTTCCATGTTTGCCAACATATTTGGTCTAATAAGTACCATGTTCACTTGATCACTCCAGTTAATGGGATTTTACAACTCCACCCATACAATGCCTTGAAAGGACCCTTCCTAAATGACTCCTGATAATATTTTTTGAATGAAAACACAAATAATGGAAATACTCCTCCGATCTTCTCTGTTGGTGCATCACGTACATACTCAACATGCCCTCCAAGATCTTGTTGACCCTATCTGTGTCTCCATCATTATGCAGATGATACATTGTATTGAAGGCCAACTATGTACCCAAACTTACAAATGGTTCCTTCCAAAACTTGTAAGTGAACTTTTCATTCCTTTCCAGTAAGATCTTCTTCAAAACACCATGTAGTCTCATGATATCCCTGATCACAACCTATTCCACCTCACTATTTGAATATGTAATCTTCACTGGAATTAAGTGAGCTACATTGCTCAACCTGTCGACCACAAACATAATAGAATCATGCTATCTCATTGTCCTCAGAAGACATGTAATTAAATCCATGGAAGCGACCTCCCATTTCCATTTCGTTATTGTAATAGGTTGTAGTAGACCAATGAATGTTGACACTTTGCCTTTACCTGTTGAGAATACAACATCTAGCCATGAACTCTACCACTTCCTTCTTTAGATTCGGCTAATATTAGAACTTCTTCATCGTCGTCAATGCCTTCTAATGTTATGGGTGACCCGATTATGGCTTGCCATGAAATTGCCTCAAGATAAGCTTCTTAAGATCACTGCAATCTAACACATAGATCATGTCCCTGAATCTCACAAAACCATCTGTCGTGAGACGATAGGCTGCATCCTAATCACCTGTACCTATACTATGTTGTAACCTTTGTATAATACTCATATATTTTTCATCCTTTTATCCTTCCTGCAAGATCCTATACTGTAACTTTATCCCATAAGATCTCATAGCTATTATATGATTCACATCTACCTTCCTTCTAAGAGAATCTGCAACCTAGTTCTCCTTTCCCTTAATGTGTCTTGAAGTCAAACTCACTACGGGTAGCCAACCATCTAGCTTGCCTAGAATTTATATTTGTTTGGTCAAAAACGTATCTCAACCCATTTTTATCGCTCATGAATACAAATATCCTGCCAAGAATATAATGCCTCCACATCTTCAAGGTGTGAATAATAGCTGTGAACTCAAGATCATGAGTCACATAGCTTTTCTTATGCTGGTTCAACTTCCTGGACTCATAGCACACCACTTGTCCCTCTTGCATAAGGACTCCACCAAGTCATTTTTTACATGCATCCGTACACACTACAAACCCTTTATCTGAAAATTTAATCTTAAGGACCAGAGCATTGGTAAAAAACTGCTTCAATTGCACAAAACTAACTGCACATTATTCTATCCATTCGAACTTCTTACCTTTACTCTTCAAGTATGTTATAGGATATGTAATGCATGAGAAGTTCCTGATGAAAATATTGTAGTAGCCTGCCAATCCCATGAATGATCTCATCTCATCCACATTCTTAGGAGCTTCCCACTCCATGATGGCCCTTACCTTTTCTGTATCTACTACTATGACTTCCTTTGAAACAACGTGTCCCAAGCAATGCACTTATATCTTAAAGAAGTTGAACATGCTAAGCTTGGCATACAACTGATGTTCTCTTAGAAATCTCAAGACTGCTGTTAAATGCTTGACATGATCTTATTGATTCTTTGAGTATATCAATATGTCATCAATGAATACAATAACAAACTTGTCTAGATAACTATGCAACATACTATTAATCAAATACATAAGTGTAGTTGGGGAATTAGTTCAATTGAATGGAACTACAACAAACTCACAATGCCCATACTTGGTCCTGAAGGTAGTCTTGTATATATCCTCTTCAGTGATGTGTACCTGATGGTATCTTGATCTCAAGTCAATCATCGAGAACACTGTTGCTCCTCCAACTTATCAAACAAATCATCAATCCTTAGCAATGGGTACCCGTTCTTGATGTTTACCTTGTTCCGATTCTTATAATCAATGCACATTATGAGAGTACCATATTTTTTCTTTATAAACAATACTGGTGCACCCCAAGGTGATACACTTGGCCTAATGTATCACTTTTCAAGCATCTCCTTTAACTTCAATTTCAACTCCACTATCTCTAAGGTACTCATCCTATAAGGTGCCTTCGATATTGGTGCTTCCCCTGGCACCAACTCAATAGAGAAATCTACTTTCTTGTGAGGAGGTAACTTTGGAATCTATTGGAAACACATCTTGATATTGTCACAATACAGGGTACCTCCCAAAGATTTATGCATCCTCAACATCTTTACCCTTGTCACTAGATATATGCACTACAAACATCACACAACCTTTTCTGCAACTATGCTTAGCCTGGATATTGGTAACCATCATCACTGATGTAGGCTCATTCTTTCCCTGCAAAATTCTATTTTCGCCATTATCATCCAGGCACTCAATGGCCTTGCCAAAGCAATCCACTTTTGTCATGTGAAGGTACAACCAATCCAAACCCAAAAGCATGTTATATGATCCCAATGGTAGTACATTCAAATGTGCTATTGTAGGAATAACATTTAACTCAAATGCACAAGATCTTATCCAATGGTGAACTCTCTTATTTGTACCTGTAGCCAACTATACCAACCAAGATTCTACATGGACTTCTTTTCTCAAACCACTCTTATCCACCAGGTTGGGATTAATATAACTATAATTAGATCTAGGATCAATTAAAATAGAAACAACTTGATCACAAAGATTATCATCCATCTCAATGATAGATTACTGATGATCTGCCTACCTTTTATCCACATCTGAATAAATCTAAGGAATTCTATGACCAACATCCCCAATTTTATGTGCCTTCTGAGTACTATATATCTAGGGTCTACCACCTTGGTACTGCAAACAATCCCTCTTATGATAATCCTTTCCACATATACAATGTTGCAATCATTCTCTACAATATCCTCTAGTTTGTTGTTCTCCATGTCACTACTCAACTATATTGAATTTCTTATAAGGGACTACATTTTCTTTCTCACTTACATCTTGAGGTCTTCCTCACTTTGATGGTTATTTTCCTTTAAATTTCTCATTTCCTTTCAAGTCACGCTTAGGATTATATTTTCACTTTGACTGCTCATAACAATGTTTTAACTTTTGTATGACCTCCTCCAATGGCCTAGGCTCATCGAACTCAATCTAGTCTCTATATGCTACTGGAAGTCCACTGATGAATCTCTAAACATTGGCCTTCTACTCCTTGAGGTAAGGTACATATCTCAATAGCTCGAAGGACCTTCTAGTATACTCATTATCTGTGATGGAACCCATTTTCAACTCATAAAACTCCTTAACTCTATCATCATAGTACCTTTCCAACAAACACTTATTCTTGAAGAGCCTGTCAAATTCATGCCAAGTCAAGTCATCATCCTGAATACCCTTAACATTCTTTGCATCCTCTGACCAAATATTTTCTTTCCCTTTAAGGCTGAAAGTGGCTATCTTTGCTTTCATGTTCTCTGAATAATCATGCAATCTAAAGAACTTCCTCATACCAAGAAACCATGCCTCTACATCATGTTATGTCTTCATCTCTCCATCGAATGTAGGTGGCTTTTATTTCTTAGACTCATATACAAAGTACCCCATGTCACTCCTCTTGTAAGGATGATAACGATGATGATCATAATGCCTATCAGAACTAGAAATATAATAGCACCTGTGTCTATCACCCCTCATATCTAGAGTATCCAACGACCTACCATCTTTGATCGTGTCCTCTCCATCCAACATGTAGTCACCATGATACCTACTTCCATTTTCCTGGTTAATTCTATCCTCCTGGTCATGGCTATCTGAAGTGGTCCCTTTCGCTACAATCCTAACAAACTCTACAGTATCATTGCATTTACCTCTCCTTATTTTTCTTGTGCCTATATGATTCTGTCACTATCTACCTTACAACTCCTTAATTTTGCCTTTGAACTTCTCAGTGTGTCTGCCAAATTAGAAGAGTTCCCAATGCCACGCTATGCATTTGATCCATAGGGAGAGTCTTGGGAACTATAGTCTACCATCTTGCTAGTCATCTTTGATATTCTTCCTACAATGTATATCATGTTATCTAAACCAAATCACAATGAACCAACGTACCTTATCATAATTAAGGGACGATACCTCATCTCCAGGATCAACAAATCAACATAATACATGTATCACATAATCATAACAACATATAGGAATATAACACATAAGAATATAACCATATAACCATCATTCTATCTTGATTTTAGTCATCAATGCAAGACCATATCAACTACACATGCCATGGCCTCATGCATGAAAATAACCACCACATCACTGTAAACTTGACCACATGTGAATACTATCGTGCATAAACAAAATGTAACTAGTCATATACTCATGACGACACACTTCACAATAACAACATCCTCTTTCACATGGGGACATCACTATAACCATGATTGACACCATTTATATGCGACAAGCATATATACCACATGGATGATTAGAACACGTGAAACCAACATGAATTCATGACCAACACACATCCCATCTAGTCTGAGCGGTGAACCATTCTATGACAGCATTTTGTAACACCGTCCTCTCACATCTACCCAAGTAACCAGCGAACCAGGGTAAACATGTGACAAGAATTTATTATGATATTATTTGAATCCCTATATGTCAATTAAGGAAGTGGAATTGGCATAAAAACACCATACCAAACCTTCTGCACTTGTTACAAGAATCCCATAATGCATCCCAGTCATTCTCCTAACCATCCCATGGGTCCCACTAAGGTTGTAGACCACTAAACCCTTGGAAGCTCCCTTGATATGGGCAAGGGTGCATCTGAAAACATCCAGACACTCGCACAACATGGGTATGCATGCGTTTGGGGACTTTTCTCCTCAAACCCGTGTCTGCGACTCTGACATTTGTGCCACTTTCCAAGCCCATAATCTAGGTCACTGCCTAGAAACCCATGTATCTTTCAGAATCTATAAAATACATGACCACAAGAATTTCAAATCGAAAACTAACTCCAGGAATAGGCCTGACCATCCCCAACCAGGACTAACATTTTGTCAAACACTTGGCATCAATGCAATCTACAAGATATGAATACAAGATAGAGCCTAAATGACTGATAATTCATATGATACTTGACAAGAAGTATCACCACCCTCTTCCCTTAATTGTTTTAACATCAATTAGGTCTTGCATCCATTATCCTTTCAGTTACAAGTAAATACATGAAATAACCATGACTATAATTAATCACATAAGCATGCTTATAACCAGCATTAAACCATGTAAATAAGAATGAGATAATAGGTATTAAGGCCACATAATAACACGTACAAAATAAAGAGAACTTAGATTTTATTAAAAATAGGAAAGAGTTGACCAGGTTTGAGACTTTCACATACCACCTGTCTGTAGACATAGTTGAACCAAATCTTTCTTTCAGCCAGTCACACCTATGCCATATTCCAAGCATGAGTTTGGGATCTCATGGATAAAACAATCTAAAAACAACCAAGGGAATCCAGAGGTTAAACCATGTCCACCCTCACCAAATCGTGATCTCACCAAAAACGACACCGAGATCACAAAACCAAACCATGCTTGGAATGCATCCAGACTCCATCATTATCCTTGAAGAATTTTTCATCTCCTTGTCTCTCAGGATTTACCGCAATCAACATCGCATCATTAGGTCCTAAACTGAGACACCAGTCTCTCAGGATTTACCACAATGAACACCAGATCACTAGGCCCTAAACTAAGACTCCACCCTTAGGATTTACCATGTATCCCACCAAAAATGGTCAAGGGATTCCTAGGACTTTGGGACTTTTCTTGAGACCAACTCCACCCTGGATTCTGAAATCATCTAGAAATTCCAAAGCTCAAAACTGAAAAAACAATCCCATGATACCTATCCCAAAAAATGAAAGGCAAGGAAAAAAACCAATGTCATAACCCGACAAAACCATGCCACTGGTAGTAAGAGAACCATATTATACCAACATGAAAATCCATGCACATCAAAACTATCTAGGAAATCACACATGTAATATGTTATTTACAAGTATTCATGTTGAAGCTACTTGATCCTGCTCTTCGTTTATTTATCTTTGCTTTCCTTTCCTTTCCTTCTTTTGCTTGTTTTTCCCTTCCTTGCTCCAAAGCTATAATTCTCCAAGAAAACTCTAAGTATCCAAGAGTGAGAGAGAGAGAGAGAGAATAATGAGAGATTTCCAAAACTGAACTAACAAAAGGTTACAAACTGATTCTCAGAAGATTTTTTTATCAATGAGCCCTCTATTTTCTTCATTTTCCATTATTTTTCCTTAAATTTCATCCTCACATGCAACCAGTGATCTTTCACGTTCATTTTATCCTATTTTCCTTTATTCTCAAAATGTTCCAAAAATACCTTTTTTCCTTTTTAATGCCTTTGTCATTGCCTTTGCCAATTTCCTTTTAGCCATAAACACATCCAATGATGCCAACTAGGATATATTTTCCAAACATTCAACTTGGAATAAGTGTCCCTTAACTGTGGTATTATTTTTCCTTTATTAACTTTTACTATATGAACTTTTAACCAGGGGATGTTACATTTTCCAATGAAATTATTATTCCCTTTTTGTTTTCAATTTGGAATTTACTTTGTCTTGATGTTATTGTCAAATTACACTCTAACTAATGCTCATTTTCTCGTAGGTACTCCAACCTCTCTCTAAGGGTTTTCTAGGGACGGAAACAAATTTGTACAAGGAATTTAGGTTATTTCTAGCCACTCGAGGTGGTTAATCATGATGAAATTTCTCATGGTGAGTTTAGAAGAAACCCAAAACCCATCAGTGTTTCTTTTTCAAGGTTTTAACTTACCTTTTTACGACTGGTCATTTTGAGGACTAAATTAATCCTTTACCTTGCAATGTTGATGGAAACCATATTCTCTTATCCACAAATAGTTATTTAAACCCTTCCAGGGTTAATTTCCTTCCCACATGGTGAATTTTATTTAAAGAGTTGGAATAGATAATGATTGTACTAACTTTCTCATAGGTATGCACCATTGGTGTTGAAGTTCTTGACTGATGCCCTCCTAGATTACTTTGGGCTAGCTTGGATATAATGTCAGCGTTTTTTATGTTAAGGCCATAAGATAACAATAAACATATTTCCTCATATTTGGAATTATTACTAAGCATGTTTAAGGGAAATTCCCATTTCCTTATAAACAATTTGTCATGTATTAATAGAGTTTTGTACACCATTTTTATATGTAGGTTTCTTCTTCCCTCTGAGGGTTTGATTGTTATGTCTTAAATTCTTGTCCATTGGTCAGTCAATTCATTTGGTTGTGATTATAGGTTTCTTTCTTTACTTTCATATTAATATATATTTAAATATATATGTATGAATTTTGTATCACCTTCTTATTATAGTGATTTTTAAATTGTGGTTACTTGATATGAACATGCATCTTGCTTAAAATCATGCATCAACTGGAATTTCAAGATATATTTTTAATAAACCAAGGCACCTACACATACGCACAACTTCTATATATGCACATAGACATGGAAGCCATATTGCGTATATGCACTCTTCCATATCTATGTTGTAGAATATGTGCATATACAAAAGCAATATACTAAAGTTGCACATATACGAAAGCTATGTTTCAAATATGCACACTTCCATATATATGTGCATATACAAAACTTGCACATATATGAAAGATGGATTCCGTATATGCACACCTTCTATATACGCACATACATATGGAAGTGTGCATATACATAAGATAACCTTCATATAGACATAGCTTCTATATATGCACATAGATATGGAATCCAACTTTCATGTATGAACTATTCCATATCTATGTGCATAGATAGAAGTTGTGAATATATAGAAGATGGCATTTATATATGCACACATTTTGTATATGAACACACACGTACACATATGGAAGAATGCACATACGGAAGTTGGCTTTTGTATATGCGCACCTCTTATATATGCACATGCATATGGAAGTTATCTTCTATATATGAAAAGATTTTGTATATATGAAAATATATATGGAAGCCATATTTCGTATATGCATGCTTCCATATCTATGTGCATGTGTAGAAGCTATGCATATATAGAAATTGTGAATATACAGAAGCCATCTTCCATATATGCATGCTTCCAATATGTTCATATATATATCAGTTTCACATATAAAAAATCCATGACTTTCATATATATTGACATATACAAGATATACGCATATATAAAAGTCATATACTAAATTTTCACATATACAGAAGTTATCTTTTGTATATGCACACTTTCATATATATGTGCATATAAAAAATACCCACATATACAAAAGTTTGAATTGTGTACATGCATGGCTTCTAGATATGCACATAGATAAGGAAGCCATCTTTCATATATGGACGCTTCCATATCTCTGCATAGATAGAAGATGACTTTTGTATATGTGGATATTCTGTCTGTGTATATATGTGTGTGCATATACAAAAGATGGCTTCCATATATGCGCAAGTTCTATATATGCACATATATTTGGAAGTTATATTTTGTATATCCACAACTTCTGTATATTCATATATATATATGGAAGTCTCTTCCATATATGGACACTTCCATATCTATATGAATGTATAGAAACTATGCTTACACAAAATTTACAAATATAAAAACGTCATCTTTCATATATGGATTGTTTCAATATGTGCATATATAGAAGTTGCAGATATAAATAAGTGATCACTTCCATATATATGTATATATAGAAAAGACGTGTATATACAAAATATGGCTTCTATATATGCGCAACTTTTGTATATGCAACTATGTATGGAAGCATGCATATATGGAAGATGACTTATATATATGCACATAGATATGGAAGCTTTCATATACGGAAACCACATATATGTAGAAATGAAAGTGTATTTATGAAAGTTGACTTCTACATGTGTACTTTCATATATATATGCATATACAAAAGTCCACAAATGGAATATGGTTTCTATATATGCACAATTTTTCTATATGCACATAGATATGCAAGAACATATATAGAAATAAACTTTTTTATATGAACTTGCAATTCCTGTTATGAAACTAGCTCACAAAATAGAAGAAAAGATAGATCAATTAATTGATAAATAGGCTCTTCAAGGGGGAAGCCTCCTTTCATCACATAAATGGATAATCCTTAGATGATACAAATGACAAGACCTCATTTGTATATATTGGAGTCTAAGGGGTCACAATATAATCAAAGCCCACATAATAATAATAATGTAAGGGAACAAAAATAAAAATAGTGGACTTATATGGGGCACAACAATAACAATATGGGGGCTAAATTGGCACCACAATACAATAGGGGGCTACACTAACAATAATAGTAAGGGAGCTACACTAATAATAACAATAAGTGGGTTATACTAGTATTATAAGGACCTAACATTTCCACATACTTATGTTTCCATATATGTATTCTTGCATGACTGTGTGCCTATACTGAAGCTACCATATACGAAAGCCATTTTTCATATATGCAAGCTTTCATATCTATGTGCATATATGGAAGTTGGTTACATACATAAGTTGTGCATATATGGAAGCTATCTTCTGTATATGCACACACACACACACACACACACACACACACATATATATGTCCATATAGAGAAACCGTCTTTTTTATATACACATATTTTTTATATGAACACAAATATGGAAGCATGAATATACAAAACATGACTTCTAGATATGTGTGACTATGTGGTCCCCTATGATGCCAAATGGAGTTCGGTGTTTGAGTGAGAATGCAAATGCAAGAGTAAAAATGAGTAACTATTGTAGTAGCCATTATAGTTGGAATGAGGAAAGGGTAGCCACTATAGTATGACCTTATGGTGTGGTGTTCGTAGTATTACCCTATGGGGTTGTGTTGGTGTTACCACGAGGGTTGGTGCTATTGGCACCTTGAGAGGAACTACTTCCTAACAAATTAACACTAGGGATCAATGTTTTTATCAAAGTAGCTAGATGTTGTCATCTACAATGAGATGACGAGAAACCAGGTACTCCTCTCAGTATGGGTAGGAGGTCTCATAGGCACCTAGAGTGATAGGAAACCCTCGGGTCCCCTATTATGCCCTAATAAGTGTGTGAACAATTTTGTGATGGAGGATGATAAGGAAACCAAATTATACACACATAAGAGAAAGAGAAAAATAAAATGGTTTATTTTCCTTTAAAATATTAATGTGTGAAACAATAAAAAGGAAAAAAAATTGACAATAGATTTTTGTGTGTGAACAAAAAATCGTAATAACCTAATGTCCTTCCACTCAATCAGTAATTTTTCCTTGCGAAGGTTGTTACAGGGGTACCAAGGCCATGTACCAAAAGTATTGGTGTTGTTTCTAGTAGTAAAAAAACCAAGCAATGTATGGAAGAGGTTTATATTGTGTAGGCTTGTCGCTAGTGGAAACAACACATTATGGGGAAGGAGACTATCATCCACACAGATCACCAACCTCTCCATTATATATAAACATAAGGGAAGTTGCAGAATGACCACCATCAGAAATGGTCCACATACCTCAAACAATTTCATCGGAACATTAAGTACAAGAATGGAATGATAACTTCCATATATGCGTAGATTTTGTATATGTGCATCTACTATATATGGACAACTTCAAGATATGCACATATACAAAATATATGCACATATATGGAAGATATGTGTATATACTGATGTTGTGCATATAGAAAAATCATGTGCATATACGAAAGATGTGCATATATGGAAGTCACACAACTACTATATATCCACATCTTTTGTATCACATTTCTTCGGTATATGCACATATATATATATATATATATATATATATATATATATATATATATATATATATATATATATATATATATTTCGTATTTGTGCATATATGGAAATTGCGCATATGTGAAAGTTGCGCATATACACAGGCCATATATATATATATATATATATATATATATATATATATATATATATGAAGGTTAAAGTTGTGCATAATTGTCGTATATCCATAGCTTCCGTATATGCACATATATGGACATTGTGCATATACGATAGTTGCACATATATGGAAGATGTGAATATACATATTTTATGTGAAAATTCACCCATTGTATATGCGCAAATTTCGTATATGCCAACATTTTTTTGCGCATATACAGAAGATATGCACATATATAGAAAATAGACATATACAGAAGTTGTGCCTATATAGAGGTTGAAGATTTGCAAAAATTCCATATATACACATATCTTTCATATATGCACATATATTTGGTATATGCATATATCTTTCATATATGTAAAACATTTGTATATGCACATATCTCCTGTATATGTCCATATCTTCTTTATATGTGCATATCTTTTGTATATGTGGATGTATTCTATATATGCACATATGTCATATATATATAGAAGTTGCACATATACGGAAGCCATATTCCGTATATGCATGTTTTCATATATGTGTGTGTATGTGTGCATATACAAAATATGCATATATAGAAGCCATGCATATACACAACTCATCTTCCGTATATGTGCATATTTTTTATATGCACATATATATGGAAGTGTGCATACATGGAAGATAACTTTTGTATATGTGAAATTTCAATATATGAGTTCTATATATGCGCATATTTTGTATATGTCAATATATATGAAAGTGATGTATTTTGTGTATGTGCAACTTATGTATATGAACATATTGGAAGCATGCATATATGGAAGATGGATTGTGTGTATTCACAATTTTTGTATATGCATAGCTTTTATACATGCACATAGATATGGAAGCATGCATATACAAAATATGGCTTCCATATATATGTGCATATACAAAATCTACTCATATACAAAAGACAAATTTCATATGGATGTGCATATGCAAAAGGTTCAAATATACAAAAGTCGTCTTTCATATATGCATGCCTCCATATACATGTGTGTGTGTGTGTGTGTGTTTATATACACAATATGAATGTATACAAATTCCATCTTTTATATATGCATATAAATATGGAATCATTCATACATGAAAGTTGTCCTCCATATCTATGTGCATATATACAAGCTATGTATGAAGACTATCTTCCGTATATGCATGCTTTCATATATGTGCATATATAGAATCCATGCATATACAAAATCCATCTTCCATACATGTGCAAGTTTTGTATATGCACATATATATGGAAGCATGCATATTTGAAACTTTAGTATATGGCTTATGTATATGCACATATTCTACAACATATATATGGAAGAGTGCACATACAGAATATGGCTTCCATATCTATGTGCATGTATACAAGTTTTGCATATGTGGTGGCACCCTGGTTTATTGAAAATATTGCCTTAAATTCCAGTTGACGCATATTCGTATCAGATAACCACAATTTTACCATCAATGTAATAAGAAGGTGAAACAAAAGTCATACATATATATTTAAATATATATTAATCTGCAAGTGAAAAAAGTAACCTATAGTCACAGCCAAATGAATTGGTTGACCAATGGACATGTATTTAAGACAGAAATAAACCTTAGTTAACCTAGTCTAGTATTATTTAAAAACCATAAGAGTTTATAAATCAATATATAATATTAATATAGCATCAAAAATTAGGAACATAATTAACAAAATATCTTAATAATTAATAATTAATAAAGATATAATATTACTCTATGAACATCAAGACTTATCAACATCACTAAAAAAACAATTTAATAATTATCAATTAGAAAAATTATCCATATTGAAGAACATTAGAGTAAGATATGTTAATTATAATTAGAACAATAAGTTCTAATTATTATTAAATCATGGTTTGAAAAATAATAAATATGCAATTATTAATATATATAAGACGAGGATAGTTTCGTTATTAAATAACATGTTTTAATTATAAAATAAAAATCTTGCAACATTTAAAACATTAATGTCAATAGAAAAAAAATTAAGCATTAATAATATTATGTCAACAAAACTAATTAATACAGAAAACATTTAGTTAGTGGACAATCATTAATAATATTATGTCATAACAGTTAATTTTAATCTTTTAGTCAACAACTAAACATACAGTTATCAAATAGTCTAATAATCATTAATAAAAATAAAAATTTAATAATAAAATTAATTAGTTAAACTAATTCTATTTCATAGCATTATCAAACCTATCAGCTCCATTCATTACCATCCCAAACCTCTCCTCTATTTATTACACCATTAATCTCTGACTTTTTCACACATCTAATCCTGATGATGAACCACAGAGGTTGGTTCGAAATGTCGATACAAAAAACATGAATGTGATGAATCCGGAAGACATCACCACACAAAATGCAGATTGTAGAAGCCTCAAATCTATAGAAATTAACCCTTTGTGGGAAGAAGAAACCCTCATATAAAAAATATTACAAAAATCTATTACTATAAAACAATTTGTTTACAATGAAATGGGCATTTCCCCTAAATTTTCTTAGTAATAATTCCAAATATGAGGAAATATGTTTATTGTTATCCTAGGGCCTTAACTTTAAAAACCCTAAAATTAAATCCAAGCTAGCCTATAGTAATCCATATGGCCATCAGTCATAAAATTCAACAGCATTGGTGCATACCTATGAGCAAGTCAGTATAGTCATTATCTATTCCAACTCTTTAAAGAAAATTCAACATATCGGAAGGAAATTAACATTATCAGGGTTTAAATAGTTATTTGTATATAAGAGAATAGGTTTTCCATCAATCTTGCAATGTAAAGGAGTAATTTACTCCTAAAAAAAACTATCCATAAGAAGGGAAACTAAAACCTTGAAAAGGAAACACTTGCGGGTTTTGGGTTTCTTCTAATCTCACCATGAGAAATTTCACCAAGTTTAACCACCTCGAGTGGCTAGAACTAAACTAAATTCCTTGTAGAAATTTGTTCCCATGACTAGAAAACCCTTAGAGAGGAGTTGGAGTACCTAAAATAAAATGAGCATTAGTTTGAGTGTAATTTGAGGATAACATCAAGGAAAAGTAAACTCCATATTAAAAAAGAAAAGGGGAATAATAACGTCCTGAGAAAAATTACTAAGAAATCTCAAATGTAACGAGAGAAACATCTCAATGATAATGCATCAGTGGGTTATGGTAAGGTAGTTACCCTAACACCATCAAATTCACCATCACTGTTAATCAAATATCATAGCTTTGGGAACCCTTATGCACATATAGTAATTCACCCAAGATCCATATGAAGATGCATACAAAAATGATGAGGACTTCAAGGAGGTGTTTTAGTAGTTGTAAAGCCATAATAATGTGAAATATGGTGAAAAAATAGTTATCTCAAGAATGGGTTACTCTATAGGGTTGATAAGTTATGTGTGCCTAAAAGTGAGTAACTGAATCTAATGAGGGAGACTCCCACCTCTAAGGTTACAGATAATTTTGGTATAGGGAAGACAATGGCAAACTTGCAAAGTTATGTGTATTGGCATGCAATCAAATAAGAGGGAGATAGGTTCATAAGAGGATGCAGGATGTGTTGTACCAACAAGCCTAGTCATAGGAATTGGGGTTTATACCATCCCTTACCTATATCCATGCATCCTTTGGAAATGATTTCCATGGAATTTATGGGAGCTTTACCAATAATAAAAAAAGGGACAAGACCACCTTTTCATGGTAGCTGATAAGTTCGCCAAGGTACATGCTCTAATTCCCTATAAAAATAGCATTTGTGGGGATGAAGTGGCAAACTTATTATTTGGATAGGTCTAGTAGCACTTTTGGATGCATCATTTCAGACAAGGACACAATATTTTTTAGGCAATTTGGGACTACAATGTAGGAGAAAACGAACACAAATTTGAAGAGGTTTAGAACTTTCCATCCATAGATAAATGAAAAAAATGTAGTTAACATGATTTTGGTGTCAATTTTAAGGTATTACAATTAGAAACATGTAAAGGCTTAAGATGAAAATTTGATATCAAATAAATGCACATTTTTATTGGCAAATATCCATTTGAAACTTGTTTTGGATATTTCCTAGCTTCACGATTTGATATTACATATGAAAAACAAGGAGTGTGGGAGGATCTTATAGGGAATGCCCTTAGGGGAAAAAAACCATTGTGAAGATCAAGAAGATCCATATACAAGTGTAAGAAAAGCTACATAAGTCACAACAAAAATAAAATTCCATGCATGATTATCACATAAAAACGAATTCATTCAAGGTGTGAGACAAAGTATCATTACAATTGAACATGGAGAGGCTATAGGGTCTTAGTAATAAAATCAAGGATCTTGTTATGAAACCAGATCACAAAAAGAGATAAAAGATAGATAAATGCCTTAGAAATAAGCCTCTTTAAGGGGGCAACCTCCTTTACATTACACAAATGAACAGTTCTTGGATGATTCAAATGACAAAACATCCTTTCTATACATAGGAGTCTAAGGGGTCACACTATAACCAAATCTGACCTAACAATAATAGTATAAAGGCATAAAATTAACAATAGTGGGATTCTATGGGGCATGATAATAACAATATGCGGACAATAGGGCCACAACAATAACAATAATGGATACAACGGCAATAGTAATGGGGGAATCACTAGTATTATAGGGGCTTAACATGCCCCTCTCATTCAAAAAAATGTTGTCCTAAACGCTTGAGTAGTTCTCGATGCTTTTGTATGAAACTATCATCCTCCCATGTGGAATCTTCAATGGGTAAGTTCTTCCACTTGATTAGATACTCTAAAATTGATCAACTTCATAGCTGTCTAGTTCTTGTTTCTTTGACTTCTTCAGGTTCTAATATGGATTTTCCTTCCTCATCAAGTTCTCGCAATATTGTTTGAACTGGAAACTTGTCACCTATAACCCTCTTTAAGAATGAAACATGGAAAATTGGGTGCACTCGGGAAGCTACAGGAAGCTCCAATTTGTATGCCATAGCACCTATCTTTTGCAACACCTTGTACGGTCCATAATACTTTGTTGATAATTTCTTATCCTTCTTAGATTACTTGAGGGACATTTGTTTATATGGTTGTAGTCGTACAAATACTCAATCACCTATATCAAAACTTATTACACTGCGATATTGATCTACCTACTGTTTCATTCTGTTATACACCAAGGTGAGGTTATCTTTTAAGAGGTGGAGAACTTGTTGCTTATGATTGATGTGATCTTCCACTGCTTGAGCCTTAGAATTTTATCTTTAATATGATGTGATGTGTTATCTCAAAACTAGACCTTGATAGTCTGCTAATCAGGTAGACTTTAAGTAACTCTTTCAAACCTACTTTAGGTTGAGGCTTAGCCTCCTCAACCTGACAGGGCTCTCTCACAAGATTAAAGATTTGGATAATGAATAAGATGGCTAACTCTATGAAACAAAATGAAAAAGTATAAGAGGTTGAAACACAATTAGAAAGTATCGATTGGGATTCTGGAGTCAGATCTACTTCAGTAGTGACAGTAAGGTTAGCTTTGCATAGAAGTTAGGGCATTCAGAATCCAACATATGTAGAACACACCAAACACATAGAGGGCCAGTACAGTTTACAAATATATGAAGGAAATTAGAACACTGTTAGTGATTTATAAGTAATCATACATTCATAACCCTATAGATAATAGAAAAAGACAACACAAGACATTCATCACATCGAATTCCTTCTGATTCCTGAGAAGCAAAGCCAATACTGTATTACTAAAAACAGAGTCTTTTACATAAAGCCAAATATCAGAGCTTTTCTCAATAAATTTCCAACCCCAAGCGCATTGCTCTTTCTCCTATATATAGAATTATTTACAAGGCTGAGATTCCTCCTGCAACATGAGGGGGACTCGAATTCTGCTTGCTATGACACCTATTCAAACTTTAACTAACTATTAAATACAACAATTGCTAACTGGAAGTTTTTAGAAACCTAAGGCAATTAACAGTCTAACTCCACATGATGCTGATAATAGAATTTATTATAATAAAAACTCATTCTATGACAAGTGGTTCCCTTTAGTTTATCTTTAATGGATGTTTGAAGCTGCTTGCTCGCCCTTAATGTCACATTTCTCAACTGTTGTTGGAAAGTAGGAAATTGCCCCTGTTTTTCTGCTTTTGGTTTCCTCAAGGATATTTGAAACCAATTAATCATGTTGTTCTTCTTTGATTACACAAAAATGTTTTGGAGTGCCACGTTCCTTATGTGATGTAGACTGTTCCCATGTGTGAAGACAAAACCTCTTCAAAGTTGTTTGAAATATCATGAACCATAGTAACTGTGATCATTTTATTACAAATGGTTTAGAGTTCATATATATGTTTTTCCCACTTGTTTTACTCTTGCTGAATGTTGACACCCTTTAAATGATCCATTGCAGAGATTCCTTTTCAAAAATATTTCCCCTTGATTACCCAAAATTGGTCGACTGAGTTTAATTATGCAGCTACAGCAGTTTCGTAGCACGCTACAAAACTGCTGTGCATTATGCGTCATTTTTAGAAGTTTCATAGCGTGATAAGAAACTGTCGTGTAATCACAAAACACAAATTTAATACCAAAATCTGACTGTCTTGAGCCTCTTTTAATTTGAAATGTCCCTTTCAACTGCCCTGAAGCTATTCAAAATTGAGGAAAAACTGCAACAAGGTAAATCATAAAAAATTTGGGATATAACCTTATTTGCTCTGTGATTTTCTTATGGAGATCTTTCCTACTGGCTTAGCTGCATCTTCAAATCCTGAATTTGTCTCTTCATAAACCTGATCCTAGCTCTTAGTTTCATATTAACCCTTTTGATGAATTTTGCTTCTTTTATTGCGGGAACTGACCATGTGTAGTATTGAGCATGACAGTCGAACACCTCAGGTATTTGAATTTTTTTGTCTTCCCATAGAGCCTCCATTTTGTTAAAATGAGATTCCTTGATCGCATGTTCCCTTGAGGCTTTATTCAGTCTAGCAATTTCAAGGTTTGCTAATTTCAACTTCTTTTTCAACTCTTCAACACTGTGTTCCTCTTGAGGGATAATTGCCTTACCTTTATCGTTGTTATGCAGCTGAGATGGTGTTTCTGATGTAGTCACAAGTTCTTCATGAGCTTTAGCTAACTCCTCTATTTCACTTGATTGTGGCAGCTCCTCTGGTATCTCCTTTGAATGCCTCATTACAGGTCTTCTTGGTTTAAAGACAAACTTAGAAACCTGATCATCAAATTTAAGCTTTTTCGAGGCTTTGATCCCTTTGGTTTTGTTCTTACCTGATTCTATCAAGTCTGCTCGAACCAAGGGAGATTCTTCAATATCAATAGCTTGCAACAAGTCATTCAGACTTCCCTTTGAAAGTGGGCTTTCCTCAGCAGCCACTCTCTTGCCTTTTTCTTTAGCTAATTGACTCCTGGTCATTCTTCTATGGACTTCTTCACCTATAGATGATTCACGTACACCCTCTTTGAGCTGGGTCTTCTGTTTCTGGGATTTTTGGGGTGTGTCTTGGGTTACCAGTGGTCTGGTGGGATCCTTTACCTGTTTCCTAGCCTTCAGTTTTGTGAATCTTCTTGATCTTGTTTCTGCACGATGAGTGATTGCTGGTGGAGAGCTTTTCGTAGCCTAAGGACTGCGATCGATTTCAGTCTTGAAGCCAGACATAAACATGAACAGGGACCATTCTTTATTTATCTTCTGGAGCTCATGCAAAATTATCAACTTAACTAATCCGTGATGAAACAATGAGGTCTCACAGGCTTCCTTTTTTAATTGGACCTTATCACACATTTTTCCCAGGCTACGAAACAAGTAGAAGGGTAAATCAATAGAGATCCTTCCAGTGAAATGAAGAAGCAGCTTGAAGTGATAAGGATACATCTTATGATACCTCCCTTCATAGGTGAAGTACCTCTGTATGCAGGTAAGCAAATTAGTGTATGAATCTTTGACAAAACTTCTGGGCATGGACTTGTTTAAGTCTGAATTGATGAACTCCAGTTTCAGAAAATCCTTGCAGGGGGCCATGTCAAATTTGAACTTTTTAAACAATTTTTCCTGTCCCCTTGGAATCTCAGTGACTATCGATATAACTTCTGGAGACATTGGCAACTCAAGTACCCCAACCCTTGAATTCAATCCTGTGAAATTTAAACCGAACTCCTTGGTGACTTGTATATGGCCTCCTTGAAGTTTTTCGCAAAACCTCCAACAACCAACCTGTTTGAAGGCTTGTGCAACTTCATCATTCTTTAGGATGCTCTCCAAACCCTCAAGTTCATTCCTCAAACATCTGCCTGACCTATAATCTTTTTTCTCTGCAAATCCCTCCATGAAACTACAGCAGTATGAAAATTTGAAAGACTGGCACTGTCTCACACTTTGATCACTGCCCCGCTTAGAAACTGCCTCGCCTGACTTCCAAGGAATTCAAATTGAACGCTTGACAATTTATTCCTTACATACGAATCTAACCACAAATCATGACTGTGAGTGCTTGGCTTTTCTTGAAACTTGAAATTTGAGCGCACCAAGGTGCCTAATGACTCTAATGATTAGGATAAGTGGTTGGACATGATAGGCGGAGTGTATAAACTGACAAATGATGATGTAAACATAACGGATTTTAATGGATATGACAGATGAGCAAGATTTTCTATGGATCAGCACGAATCCCCGATTTCATATCGCAGCCAGTGTAAAATCTGGGTTTTGCACTACGAAAATGCCTAGACTCATTTCTGCACTACGAAAACACCTAAACTGCTTTATAACACATAAGAACCTTAAAACAAACTTGATACAAGGAATACATGCATGTTGTGGGACCAATGATGAATGAGAATGGATTATTGACCTTTATTTAACCATACCACCAAGATTCTAAAGACCTAGACACTACATTGAACATGGAAAAACTAAACATGGACTAACACCTACCCTTCACAATTAAACTGATGTGAAAAATTTAATAATCGCTTCTTAAGTGATAACAGTGGCTCCACTTGGGATAGTGTGCCCTTGTGGTACACTAAGAACTCGCAAGTCCAGTGCTTTATCCATTTTATGAAAAACATAGATTTGCTTGACAAGCATCCCTTTACAACTTCTTGGGCCTTCACCTTGGGCTTAAGCCTTCTGTTTCAGCTTGTCATTATTTACAACAAAAAGAAAAACTGATAAAAACAGTTATATACAATGTTGTGGGAAACTGATAGTATTTCAATCAATGATAATGCTTTAGGAACCTGCCATTAACAGGTCCTCCAGCATATGGTTCTCCATCAATTTCTTGCAAAATGTAAGTGTTGTTTCCATGAAAAGCAGCGATTTGATATGGGCCTTTCCACAAATTTTCAAATTTACCATGCTTACCTTTCTCTTCGATTCTGGCTTCCCATTTCAGCACTCTGTCATGGATCTGAAAAGTAACTTCCTTGATCTTCTTATCAAATGTCCTCTTGATTCTGTTCTGACTTTGTTGATGACTGTCATACACTTCATTTCTTTTCTCCTGTAAGGCTATCAGCTAATTGATTCTCCTTTGTACAGCGTTTGGTTCCTCCTCTAATCCTTGAATTAGCTTCATTACAGGTACTCCAAGTGATGTTGGAAATATAGCTTCAGCACAATACACTAACTCATATAGCGATGTTCCAATAGATCTCTTCGTACAAATCTGGTCAGCCCACAAAGCATACTTCAATTTAAAATGCCAAGCTTTCTTGTTTTTCTGCAGTAGCTTCCTAATAATCCTTACAATGCTTTTAATTGATGATTCATCAAGGCCATTTCCTTGTCGATAATAAGTAGTAGAATGGCCAAGAGTAATGTGATACTGGTGACAAAAATTGATCATTTTCTTGGACTTAAAAGCTTGTGCATTGTCAGTTATAATCTTCATTGGACAACCAAATATAGATAATATATTATTTTCTAGGAAAGAGATAATCACTGAATCATTTGCTTGCCTTGTTGGAATCGCTTCTATCCATTTGGTAAAGTAATCAGTGGTTGTGAGAATCTAGTGATGCTGACCTGATGAAGGAGGATTAATTTCTCCTATAAAATCCAATCCCCATTGCTGGAAGGGCGCCTCAACATATATAGGAACCAAAGGCAAAGGCACAAGCTTCCTCTTTCCTTCAAATATTTGACATTCATGACATGTAGCTACATTTTTATAAATTTCTCTGAACATAGTTGGCCAAAAATATCCAGCCCTTAGGACCTTGTTTGCAGTAGCTTTCCAGTAGTGATGTCCTCCACAATCTCCTTTATGAAATTCATCGATTACTTTATTAGCTTCTTCTTCAAGGAGACAATTTAACAAAATCCCTCCTACATCTTTCCAAAACAAATTTTGGTCATACACAAAATATCTTAAAGATTTCAGCTTGACAAACCGAGCTTTGGACTTTGAAAGATTAGTAGGTGCTTTATTATGCTGTAGAACAAATGCTACGTCCTTGTACCATTCTGAAACCAATAATTTTTCATTTATTTGGACCAACTCCTCTTCATTTTCAGAAATTTCTGGGATTTCTGTACTCAAGTTAATGTCAAGATAGTCCAAATTTGACTGTGTCAGTATCTTGGCTAAGCCTTGACCTTTTACCAATTTGGTGGGTTTGATCTCAATGTCATACTCTAACAATTTTGCTATCCACTTGCCCCTTTTTCTATCCGGATCAACCTGTATTAGGATATCCTTTATAATAGCATTTGGAACATAAGCAACAATGTGAGAATTCAAAACATAGATTCTAAAATCCTTTATATCTTTGACCAAGGCGTAAGCTTGCTTCTCTAGGATGTTGTACTTCAGTTCAACATTTGCTAATGTCTTACTAAAGAAAGAAATAGGTTGTTCAGTACCTTGATTTCCCTTTTGCAGCAAAACTCCAGCAATTGTATCCTCAGAAGAAAATGTAAAAATAAGAAATTCCTTGGTAAAATCTAGGCTGATAAGTACTGGTGCTTGTGTGAGTGCCTTCTTGATCTCCTCAGAAGATTTCTTTGCTTCAGATGTCCACTTAAAGTCCACTCCCTTCTTCAACATCTTTGTTATATTCTTGACAACCTCAGCAAAGTTAGGAATGAAGTGTCTAACAAAGTTAGCTTTTCCAAGAAATGATTGAATCTCTTTCCTACTTCTTAGCAGATCTAACATTTGAATTGCAATAAATCTATTAGGATCAATCATAATTCCTTCCTCAGAGATGATATGACCAATAAGTTTGCTTGATGTTAAAGCAAAAATACTTTTAATGGGATTAAGAGAGATACCAAACCTCCTACATTTCAGCAAAATTCTTTCAAGGTGCTTCAAATGATCTTCCTCTCTCTTTGAGAAAACTGTGATGTCATCAAGATAGACAACCACTGATTTGTCCTTTTCCTCAGCAAAGGCAATATCCATTTCTCTTTGAAAAGTGGCCCCTGCATTCATGAGACTGAAAGGCATCTTGGCGTACATGAATGTTCCCCATGGCATTATGAAGGTTGTCTTCTCTTGATCATCTGGATGCAAAAGAATCTAATTGTACCCTGAGAAACCATCAAGCATAGACATCCTTTGTGAACCAACAATGTTTTCTAGAATTAAATCCATCTTGGGAAGAGGATAATTATCTTTCAATGAAGCTTTATTCAAATTTCTAAAGTCTATACAAATCTTGATCTCTCCATTCTTTTTTCTAACTGGGACCAAATTAGCAAGCCAATTTGAGAATCTGATTGGACCAATAATTTTAGCATCAAAAATTTCTTTCATTTCCTTTTCAATCAATGGCATAAGGAGAGGATTAATTCTTCTTAACTTCTGCTTGAAAGGTTTTTCATTCTCCTTGATAGGAATGGTACGCTAGATAATAAAAGAATCATATTGTTTCAAATCAGCATAGCTCCATGCAAAAACATCAATGAACCTTTTCATCATCTCAACATATTTAGCCTTCATATCAGCTGAAAGAAATTTCGAAATCTTAACCATCTTAGGTACAATTGAATCCCGTAAATTGCAACTTTCTACTTCCTCCTCATCAGCTTGTAATTTTGGAGCTTTGAACACATCATTTTGATCAAACAATTTCTCAAGGGGAATGAGACCCTTTGGAATTAAGTTGTCTTTTAATTGTAAGACTTTGGACTTTTCCTTTGATTCCACAAACATATTTTGTTGATCCATTTGAGTTCTCTCAAATTCTTCCTTTAATTCAATGAAATTCTTTACCTGCTGATCATGCTCAAAGACCTGCCAATTAGTGATGTTATCTAGTATAACTGGTCGATGACGAACCTCCACCTCATACTTTTCATAAGAGTGAATAGGAATAATAAAAAGACTGGCAGAAACAACAAGAGAGTCTGTAATAGAGTTTTGGTCTCTGGTTTTGATAGTAAAAGAATAAGCCTGAAACTTTTCCAACATATCCAACACTAAATTTCTATATGCCCTCATCCTTATATCCTTGGTTTGATAAGCACCTTCCACTTGTTTAATTACCAATTTAGAATCTCCACAAACAGAAATTTTTCTAGCCTTCACCTTTAACAAAGCTTCTAAGCCCAAAATCAGAGATTCGTACTTGGCCATATTATTAGTGCAATCAAAATTTAGTTTGTAGGAGAGAAACTTACTTTCATTATTAGGACTTGTGATCCAAATCCCAACTCCTTCCCCTTCTCTTCCTGCTGATCCATCAAAGTATAAAGACCACCAGCCTATTTTCTCTATTTCATCTTCTTGCTAATCTCCTTGGCATTGATTGTCTGAAAACCTCTTCTTTGATTCATCTCCTGTTGATTCATTCAAAATAATGGCTGATACGAGGCCAGTATCAAATGAATAAATAGGAAAATTTTGAGGTTTTTCTTTGCTGCTTACCATATAAGCCATTCTGGTCTCCCAAGACAACCTCCTTTGCTCACCAAAAATAGGAATAGTAGCATAGGTAAGATCCATCTGCATCGTGCCTTTGATTTTCGCTGCCCACAATCTTGAAAGTAGCTTCCCAAACTTCGGCGGAATGTTGGCGACAACAATGTCCATGACAATTGTTTTTGCTAGAATTTGTGTTAGCCCCATAAAACATCTTTAATCAAACCAATGCATTGAACTCTTTTTGAATCAAAAGAAAATAAATCCTTATATGGTCTGGTCACCTGCAACCCCAACCTTTCCATGATTACCTTGGGCATAAGATTATGAGATGCCCCTGAATCTAACATAGCATTATGTAAGGTCATATCATGAATGCGAATTCTTATGTAGAAAGGAGGAAACTCTTCATTCTGTTCATCTTCAAGTCTTGGACCCAAGTAAATAACAAGATTATCTTCTTGCACGTTTAAGATATCAGCTACTCCTAGTTGCGAATTAAGCATCTCAACAATCTTACTTCTGTATTTGTCTACCTTGAGGATTTCACTAAAGGGAACTCATATTTTGATTTTTGCAATTTCATTCTCAAGGTTAAAAACAGAAATAGTTTTCTCAGTTTCTTTAGTACGAGATGGAGTTTAAATGTCTCTTTTACCAGATGGAGAATCAACTTTACCCTCAGTAACCTTTAGGCTGTCCTTCTTGTCATCAACAGCCTTTGAAGCATCCTTCTTTGGATGTGCTTTGCTTGCTGTAATTGGTACATTTCTATTCCTGAGATTGTACTCTTTCTGCATTTCAAAGATAGCGTGTTGATAACCCTTTAAATAGTCTGAAGGTTCCTCTCCTTGCTTAGTCATACTGGATTCGTCATGTTCTTCTTTAGTCTAGAAATTACCTGACACTTCTTCAGCAAAAAAATGGATAGATTCTTCAAGAACTTCAAGCTCATCTTCTTCATCAACTAAGTTCTGCTGGAAAGGAGGTCTTACTAGAGGATCAGGCTGTTGATTCCTATTTTCTCTTGGCCTTTGTTGATTTTGAGGTCTTCTGAACTGAGGATTACTAAACTGAGGTTCCTACTACGCTGGAGGAGCAGAGGTATTCCCAAGAGCCAACCGATCCATCAGCTTCTCCATGGTTTTCATCATTGAATCAATTTTATCTTCTGGAGATAAAGAGGAAGGTTTCTCTTCTTCTTTCAGTTTGGCTTTTCCCATCTTTGACTTCTTAGCAGCGACCATGTTCACCTCTACTTTGATTGCATCGTTTTTCATGTCAGCAAGAGTAGCAGAGTCTCTTTCTCTGAGTAACAAAGAGAAGTCAAAATCAAATGATTCTGCGTATCTCAGTTGTGCCAAGGCCTGAGGAGGTTTCAAATGGGCTGGGATGGAATTATACACTTTATTAAACCTTTTGGAGAAGTTTTGGATGGTTTCATCAGGTGCTCTTCTAAGATTATTGTATTCAGTAAGAGCTTGGACAGGATTAGTTCTGTTTCCCCATTTTCTTAGAAAACTATCTTCAAACTCTGTCCAACTGTGAATGCTTCCGGCTATAAGAGCTTTAAACCATTTTCTCACTTCTCCAATGAAGGTTTGTGCGAACAATCTTAGTTTCACATCCTCGTCATCAACTTCCTCTCTGTCAACAAAATCATTGAATCTATCTACATGTTCTTCTGCTGTGATTTCTTCATCCCCACCCCATGTTGGAATTCTAGCAGCATATTTGCTAGGAAGGTCATGTAAAATAGCAGGGAGTGCTAATGGAGCATACCTAGCAGGTACAGCCATGGTTAATAGAGGAACAGTGATAACAGGTACTGAAAGGATAGAGGAAACAGAACTGATATGAGGTGGATTTCCTGGAGTTTGAGAACCACTACGACTAGTAGACGCAGAGGATAAGGTGTTGGTACAGAAAGGACTATTTGGGCTTTGCAAACCACTGACAAATGTACTCCAATTTGGAAGGGGTAGACCAGTTTTAGATTTGAGTAAGACTTCAAAAGGATCAAGCTCTTTGAGGTTATTTAAATCTTCCTCTTCTAACAATAACTCAAAAGTAACAACCTCCCAAAATTCCTCCTTATCTTTTTGTGATACTAAAGACGAAGTATCAATTCCTCTTTTTTGTAAATCTAAAATAATTCCAATGAGTTCTTCTTCATTTTCAGACCTTAACAACACCTCATGAATCTTATCATCAACAATTTTGTCCTCAGGACTTCTTGAAAATTCAGAGAGTAAAGATTTTGAAAAATATGGAGTACCTGGTGTTTCAGTAAATCTTTGTCTGCTCCTTGAAATGGTGTTTGGATTGTCCACAAGAGTAGGTGGATCTGGGTCAGGATTGCTCCGTGTATATCTCCCTCTTGAAGCCACCTTTTAAGCTTTTGAAAATGTATGGAGTTTCCAAGGTAGATTGCAGCCTCGAAAAGTATTCTGAGCCCCAGCTACCTTCAGAAGTTCAGTCTCTTGTTTTCACAAATGTATAATCTTCAGACTCCAGGCAGACGCACCAAAATGTTATCTCAAAACTAGACCCTGACAGGCTACTGATCAGTTAGACTTTAAGTAACTCTTTCAAACCTACTTTAGGTTGAGGCTTATCCTCCTCAACCTGAGAGGGCTCTCTCACAAGATTAAAGATTTGGACAATGAATAAGATGGCTAACTCTATGAAACAAAATTAGAAAGTATCTATTGGGCTTATGGATTCAGATATGCTTCAGTAGTGACAGTAAGGTTAGCTTTGCATAGAAGTCAGGGCATTCAGAATCCAACATATGTAGAACACACCAAACACATAGAAGGCCAGTACAGTTTACAAATTATGAAGGAAATTAGAGCACTGTTAGTGATTTCTAAGTAATCATACATTCATAACCCTGTAGATAATAGGAAAAGACAACACAAGACATTCATCACATCGAATTCCTTCTGATTCCTGAGAAGCAAAGCCAATATTGTATTACTAAAAACAAAGTCTTTTACATAAAGCCAAATATCATAGCTTTTTTCAATAAATTTCCAACCCCAAATACATTGCTCTTTCTCCTATAGATAGAATTATTTACAAAGGTTGAGATTCCTCCTCCAGCATGAGGGGGACTCGAATTCTGCTTGCTATGACACATATTCAAACTTTAACTAACTATTGAATACAACAACTGCTAACTAGAAGTTTTTAGAAACCTAAGACAATTAGGAGTCTAACTCCACATCATGCTGATAATAGCATTTATTACAACAAAAAATCATTCTCTAACAAGTGGTTCCCTTCAGTTTAACTTTGATGGATGTTTGAAGCTGCTTGCTGGCCCTTAATGTCCCATTTCTCAACTTCTGTTGGAAAGTAGGAAATTGCCCCTGTTTTTCTTCTTTTGGTTTCCTCAAGGATATTTGAAACCAATTAATCATGTTGTTCTTCTTTTATTACACAAAAATGTTTTGGAGTTCCACGTTATTTATGTGTTGTAGACCATTCCCATGTGTGAGACAAAACCTCTTCAAATCTGTTTGAAATATCATGAACCATAGTAACTGTGATCATTTTACAACAAATGGCTTAGAGTTCATAGATATGTTTTTCCCACTTGTTTTGCTCTTGATGAATGTTAACACCCTTTAAATGATCCTTTGAAGAGATTCCTTTTCAAAAATATTTCCCCTTCATTACCCAAAATTGGTTGACTGAGTTTAATTATGCAGATACCTCAGTTTCATAGCGCACTACGAAACTGTTGTGCATTATGAGTCAATTTCAACAGTTTCGTAGCGCACTACGAAACTGTCGTGTAATCACAAAACACAGATTTAATACCGAAATCTGACTGTCTTGAGCCTCTTTTAATTTGAAATGTCCCTTTCAACTACCCTGAAGCTATTCAAAACTGAGGAAAAACTGCAACAAGGTAAATCATAAAAAATTTGGGATATAACCTTACTTGTTGTGTGATTTTCTTAAGGAGATCTTTCCCACTGTCTTAGCTGCATCTTCAAATCATAAATTTGTCTCTTCATAACCCTGATCCAGCTCTCAGTTTCATATTAACCCTTCTGATGAATTTTCCTTCTTTTGTTGTGGGAACTAACCATGTGTAGTATTGAGCATGACAGTCGACCACCTTAGGTATTTGAATTGTTTTGTCTTCCCACAGAGCCTCCGTTTAGTTAAAATGAGCTTCCTTTATCGCATGTTCCCTTGAGGCTTTCTTCAGTCTAGCAATTTCAAGGTTTGTTAATTTCAACTTCTTTTTCAACTCTTCAACACTATGTTCCTCTCGAGGGATAATTGCCTTACCTTTATCGTTTTTAAGCAGCTGAGATGGTGTTTCTGATGTAGTCACAGGTTCTTCATGAGCTTTGGATATCTCCTTTGTTTCACTTGACTGTGGCAGCTCCTCTAGTATCTCCTTTGAATGCGTCGTTACAGGTATTCTTGGTTTAAAGACAAACATAGAAATCTGATCATCAAATTTAAGCTTTTTTGAGGCTTTGATCCCTTTGGTTTTGTTCTTACCTGATTCTATCAAGTCTGCTCGAACCAAGGGAGATTCTTCAATATAAATAGCTTGCAACAATTCATTCAGACTTCCCTTTGAAAGTGGGCTTTCCTCAGCAGCCACTCTCTTGCCTTTTTCTTTAGCTAATTGACTCCTGGTCATTCTTCTATGGAGTGCTTAACATATAGATGATTCACATACACCCTCTTTGAGTTGAGTCTTCTGTTTCTGGGACTCCTGGGGTGTATCTTGGATTACTAGTGTTCTGGTGGGCTCCTTTACCTGTTTCCTAGCCTTCAGTTTTGTGAATCTTCTTGATCTTGTTTCTGCACGATGACTTATTGCTGGTGGAGAGCTTTTCATAGCTTGAGGACTGAGACTGGTTTCAGTCTTGAAGTCAGAAATAAACATGAACACAGACCATTATTTACTTATCTTTTGGAGCTCATGCAGAATTATCAACTTAACTAAGGCGTGATGAAACAACGAGGTCTCACAGGCTTCCTTATTTAACTGGACCTTATCACACATTTTTCCCACGCTACGAAACAAGTAGAAGGGTAAATCAATAGAGATCTTTCTAGTGAAATGAAGAAGTAGCTTGAAGTGATAAGGATACACCTTATGATACCTCCCTTCACAGGTGAAGTACCTCTATATGCAGGTAAGCAAATTAGCGTATGAATCGTTGACAGAACTTCTGGGCATGGAATTGTTTAAGTCTGAATTGATGAACTCTGGTTTCAAAAATTCCTTGCAGGGGGCCATGTCAAACTTGAAGTTTTTAGACCATTTTTCCTATCCCCTTCGAATCTCAGTGACTGTCGATATAACCTTTGGAGAGATTGGCAACTCAAGTACCCCAACCTTTGAATTCAATCCTGTGAAATTTAAAGCAAACTCCTTGGTGACTTGTATATGGCCTCCTTGATGTTTTTCGCAAAACCTCCAACAGCCAACCTGTTTGAAGGCTTGTGCAATTTCATCATTCTTTAGGATGCTGTCTAAACTCTAAGGTTCATTCCTCAAACATCTGCCTGACCTATGCTCCTTTTTCTCTACAGATTCCTCCATGAAACTCCAGCAGTATGAAAATTTGAAAGACTGGCATTGCCTCACACTTTGATCACTGCCTCGCCTGATAGCTGGCTCACCTGATTTCCAAGCAATTCAAATTGAACGCTTGAAAATTTATTCCTTACATATGAATCTAACCACAAATCATGACCATGAGTGCTTGGCTTTTCTTGAAACTTGAAATTTGAGCGTACCAAGGTGCCTAACGACTCTAATGATGAGGATAAGTGGTTGGACATGATAGGCAGAGTGTATAAACTGAAAAATGATGATGTAAACATAATGGATTTTAATGGATATGAAAGTTGAGCAAGACTTGCTATGGATTCGCACAAATCCCTGATTTCATAGCGCAGCCAGTGTGAAATCTGGGTTTTGCACTATGAAAATGCCTAGACTCATTTCCGCACTACGAAAACACCTAAACTACTTTATAACACATAAGAACCTTAAAAAAAACTTGATACAAGTAATCTATGTGGGTTGTGGGACCAATGATGAATGAGAACAGATTATTGACCTTTATTTAACCATACCACCAAGATTCTAAAGACCTAGACACTACATTGAACATGGAAAAACTGAGCTTGGACTAACACCTAACCTTCACAATTAAACTAATGTGAACAATTTAGTAATCGCTTCTTAAGTGATAACATGATGGATGGTGGATGATATCCATAAAATACCATAAATGGGGTCACTTTTGTTGCAGTATGGAAGGAAGTGTTATACCACCATTCAGCCAGAGGCAACCATTTGACCCATTCTGTATCTTTATCAGGTACAAAGGAATGAAGATATCCTTCCAAACATTTGTTTGCTATCTCAGTTTTCCCATCATATTGAGGATGATAAGATGAGCTATGAGCTAACTGATTACGAAGACAAGAAAATAATTATGTCCAAAAATTTCCAGTGAATATGGGATATCTGTCACTTACAATAATCTTTGGGTTTCCATGTAGCTTTTGAATTGTTTCCATAAATGCAGTAGAAACTATACTCACTTTAAATGGATGAGATAATGCACAAAAGTGTGCATACTTGGTAAGTCTGTCAACTACCACCATGATAACACTCTTTCATTCGGACTTGGGTAAACCTGTGATAAAATCCATTGAAACCTCCTCCCAACGTTGGCTTGGAATGGATAAAGGTTGTAATAGTCCTGAGGTCTTAATTGTTTCAACTTTATTTTGTTGGAAAACCAAACATTCCACCACAAACTTTTGAATATCTGATTTAAGGCCATACCAAAAATAATCCTTCTTAACCCTGTGGTAATTTTTAAGAAATCTTGAGTGCCCTCCTAAGGGAGAGGTGTGCAATTCCCTAGGAATCTTTTGTTTGAGTTGGGAATTATTACATAGGTATAACCGATCCTTGTACCATAAAAAATCATTTTTCCACCTAAATGTATCAGATGTACGGGGATATTGTTGTATCTTTTGAATGAGTGCCCACACTTACTCATCATTCTTCCATTAATCCCTTGCTTCATTTATCTAATCTAGTTGGATAATAGAAATGGCACAACGAAATCCTTCCACATCCTCATCCTTTCTTGAGAGTGCATCTGCCAAAACATTTTTCTTTCCTTTTTTGCAGATGATTTCAAAGTCATAACCCAACATCTTTGTGACCCATTTTTGTTGCTTTTCTGAAGATTATCTTTGTTCTAAAAAGTATTTAAGACTATCATGATCTGTTTTTACCTTGAAGTGTCTTCCCATTAGGCAAGGTCACCATTTCTTAAGTGCATGTAGTATTGCCAACATTTCCTTCTCATAAATAACTTTATGTAAATAATTTCCTTTGATTGGATGACTTTCGAAAGAAATGGGTCTTTCTTCTTGCATTAAAACAACATCAATTCCATTTCATGAGGCATCACATTCCACCTTAAAGGTTTTTGTGAATTCCGGTGTAGTTAGGGCTGGTGCTTGGCATGTTGCCTCTTTAAGATGTTCAAAGGCCTTTGTTGCTTCTGGAGTCCATGAAAATGCATCTTTCTTCAATAATTTTGTTAGAGGTGTTGCTATTCTCCCATAATTCTTAACAAACTTGTGATAATACCCTGTCAACTTGATAAATCCTTGTAGATGCTTTATGCATGTGGGGATTTTCCATTCCTTAATGGTTTTAATTTTACTAGAGTCTACCTTAACACCTTCATGAGATACAATATGACCTAGATATTCGACCTCTTGTACTCCAAAGAAGAATTTGGAGATTTTTGCATATAATTGTTTCTCCTCCAATAGTTTGACCACCATTTCAACATGTTGGACATGATCCTTCCAAGACTTGTTGTAGATTAGTATATCATCAAAACATACTAACACAAATTTTCTAAGGAAGGGTTTGAAAATGGAATTCATCTAACCTTGAAATGTAGAAGGTGTATTAGTAAAGCAAAAATGCATGACCAAAATTCATAATGACCCTCATGAGTTCTAAATGTTGTTTTTGGAATTTCTTCAGTCTTCATTATGATTTGATGACATCTTGAATGAAGATCCAACTTGATGAAGTAAATTGATCCATGTAATTCATTCAATAATTCATCAATGACATAAATGGGAAATTTATCTTTAATAGTGAGCTTGTTGAGCTCCCTATAATCTAGACACATGCGCCATGATCCATCCTTCTTGTGAACCAATACTACTAGAGCAAAGAAAGAGCTTTGACTAGGTTGAATTATACCAGCCTCTAGCATTTCTGCAACCATATGTTCAATTTCACTCTTTTGGACATAGGGATATCTGTAAGGCCTAATGTTTGGAGGAACACTTCCTGGAATCAAATTAATAGCATGAACATGATCACGAATAGGTGGGAGGCCTTTGGGAGTCTCAAATACCTTTGAATGATTGTCCAAGACGTTTTGGAGATCTGGAGAAATGGATGATTTCGATGTGGGAACCTCTATTGAACATAATTGTGCAATTATGCCTCGTTGTTCTTTCATTAGAATCTTTGTCATTCCGTTAGAGCTGATTATCTTTCTGGATTTCCCTGCGATACCCCTTAATTCAACTTCCTTTCCTTTTGAAGATAATTTCATGAAAAGTTCTTGAAAATTGAAAGCTATTGTACCCAGGGATTGTAGCGATTGGACTCCTAGTACAACATCAGCACCACCCATTGGAATGGAAAGCAATGGGTTATTCAATACATATTCTCCCATGGATATCTTGATATTATGGCACTTTCCTGAGAAATTTATGGTTCCTACACTTGCAACCATCACTTGACACTCTGGTGCTGGATATAGGAAGAAATTCAATTCCTTGGCTATCTTACAATGAATAAAATTATGTGTACTTCCGGAATCAATCAACACTATTACCTTTTTCTTCTTGATACGCCCTTCTATCTTGATAGTTTGAGGAGTGGTAATTCTAGCCAATGCAATACAAGATATGGTCCGATTCATTTCTTCATTTTCTAGGGTTTGTTTCTGGTGTATATCCTCTTCTTTTGACATTTCTTATTCCTTTTTTTCCTCCCCTTCACAATCTATGTAAAATAATTTTTTCTCAGCACACTTATGACCTTTAGTGTATTTTATATCAAAACTATAACAAAGCCCTTTTGCTCTTTTTTCTTCCAATTTTTGTGGTGTCAACCTTGTAGGTTGTGGATGGCTAAGGGAAATAACACTTCCATCTTTATGATTGTGACTGGTAGGCTTTCTTGTTGCCATAATTTTGCTTTCCATTTTTCTGGCCAACCTGAATGCCTTCTCCAATGAATCTAGTTCCCAAAGGTGAACCTAATGTTGGATGTTATCTTTTAAAGTCCTTATGAACACATCAATCCTATGCTCCTCTGGAATATCTTTTACCCTTATATTCAATTTTTGGAAGTCCTCAATGTGTTCCATTATTGAACCCTTTTGTTTGAGATTTATGAACTGGCTAAAAAAATTATTGCTTTTTGTATCCTCATAATGTGCTATCATTTCATCTAAAAAAATAGCCCAAGTGACAATTTGTTTACGAGAGAAAATCCGTCGATACCACACAAATTGATTTGGTTCCAAATATAAAGTTGCAATGCATACCTTTTGTGTGTTTTGCACATTCTGGACATTGAAAAATTGCTCCATCTGTAGTATCCATGTTTCGGGATCCTTTCCATCAAAATTCCTCATATCTCTCTTTGGAACATGGTGGTTCTTCGATCCAATGTTAGAGTCTATGAAATCATGATTGACATTTATTTTTTCCCATCATGAGTTTCCTTTACTACCCTTTCACCATTAGTAAGAATTTCTTGTAGAAACTTTGTCAAATTTGTCTTCAAATCAGTCTTCAAATATTCCATTTCCTTTCTTTAAACCATCCATCTTAGCTTCCATGCCATCCATCTTAGCTTCCAAGCCGTCCATCTTAGCTTCCACGTCATTCATCTTAGCTTCTACACCTTTCTTAAAAACATTCATCTTAGCTTCCGTGACATACATCTTAGCTTCTACGTCTTTCTTTAAACCATCCATCTTAGCTTCTGTTACCTTTTTTGTGAGTGCAATTTGTTGCACTTGGTCTGGTAATTTTGATATATCATGTTGCATTTCTTCCTCTTCTTCATGAGTCATGCTAGAGATTTCAGGTTGCTTACTAGGTGTTTTCATTTTCGTTCTTCGAGGCATCAATTTTCGATAATAATGCTTCACTATTCCCTTTGAATTCCTTCAAACTATTTTTTCAAACCAAGCTTCTGCAAAAATTTAAAAAGAACTACACATATTTTCGCACTTTGTAGGAGCTCAATATTGAATCTAATGTATCTCTATAATTTTGGATCTTCAAGGTCGGAAATTTGTTCCTGTGCTAACCCTCTGAGTAATCTCTCTAACCCTGCAAGTCTGATCCAGATTGGCTTCTCCAATGAAGAGTTATGCCAAATATCTCATGATGACTTGAGTATAGACTAGTTCCATAGAGAAAACTTGTACGATGTTCCGCGGCTCACTGTTTCAACCTTAGGTTATGAAAATGATATCCAAAAAACCACAGTCTGTCCTCTTTCTATAACTTCTTACGAAAATTCAATCTGATGCTCAGAGAGAGTTACGACTATTTTTACAAGCTCCCTTGTTTGGAATATAATTTGAGGGTCTACAAAATCCCTAACTTCCTCAGATTGTAACACCAAAAATATAGCGAAACAAGATCTTAAATTTGGACCTGAGCTTCACCACGATTGTGGCTCAAATGGGTTTTAATTGCAGAGTCTGAACCTTTGTAGAAAAACTATTATAGTGAAACTTCCACGATGACCTATTTGAGATGAAATTCTGGAACTTGCAAAATCCCTAACTTCCTCAGATGATATCTCTGAAAATATAGTGAGCCAAGACTCGAAACCTAGACCCGATGTCCAGACCGCTCTCTTCTAAAATGTTTTTTTTTTGTAGTTTCTAAAACTTCGTAGCGAAAACATTATAGTGAAAATTCCATGATGACCTATTTGGAGTAGTGAAACCCTAGAATCCAAAGCTCTGATACCAAATGTTATGAAACCAGCTCACAAAAAGATAGAAAATATAGATAAATTCCTTAGAAATAAGCCTCTTCGAGGGGGAAACCTCCTTTACATTACATTAATGAACAATTCTTGGATGATTCAAATGACAAAACCTCCTTTCTATATAGAGGAGTCTAAGGGGTCGCAATATAACCAAAGTAAACCTAACAATAATAATATAAAGGCACAAAAATAACAATAATGGGATTCTATGGGGCATAATAATAATAATGTGAGGACAATAGGGGCACAAAAATAACAGTGAGGAATACAACGACAATAGTAATGGGGGAATTACTAGTATTATAGGGACCTAACAGATCTGCAATATAATGAATTTGAGATACTATAAAAAGTTAGAGAGAATGGTTATAGTTTATGTTTAACCCCACATATATGCATTTACTTAGTGGTGAATGTTGAAAAATTGAAACTCTCTTACCTTCCATCCTAGATCAGTAAAAGGAACTGGCTCTCTACTACAGAGGACTTAGGAAAAAAAATTTACGTAGAGTTGATTGAGGAGATGGTTTTGTAGAAGAGGTAGTAAAATATAAGATAAGGGTAGCATGCCCTTTGGAAAATTGGTTCAAAATTATAGAGTACATGCAATGCTAAATGGTACATCCAAAATAAGGCAAAGAAATAATTTCTTGACCATATTGAGTAGAACCCTTTCGTGAACAAAAGCCTCACAATATGGGAGGTATAATTTAGATTGGACCATCATATTATTTTTCATACATCATTGTTCTTTCGAAGTTGATAAAGTGGGGGTATCAACGCATACGACCTTTTTACCAGCCTGTCCCAATTTGGTGAATTAGGGTTTGAAATATTCTAAAAGTAGTTTGAGGCATTAAATTGAATTTTTTGGGAGTAAAATTTTTCCACTCATGTGTCGAAACCACAGTGTTATTATAATCATAGATACCTTCCTAATGGTGCAAGAATCACCTTAATCAAACTCCATATGTTTATGCCACCTGATATTTTCATTTCCTATTTTGACCACCATGATTTGAGAGGATGCCACATTAACTTCTATTATTCATCGAAAAATGGTTATAAATGTGATAAATGATTAACAAGACACTATAATTCTCCATATTGTAACTCTAGTTAAGTGTTGATTGATTTAAACTTTACCACTAGAGGCTCTCAAGCTATTTTATACTTAGGCCAATAGGAGGAAAAGGGTTTCCATTATGTTCAAGTACATTTTGTTCCAGAAATGAGAAAGGTAGCTAAGAGTGGATAGAAAGAGAGAAAACAAATAGGGTTTGTGCACTGTATCAACCCATGAGCCACAACTCTCACTCCTTTGTAGTTTCATCCATTTCCTCTCAAAGAAAGAGAATGAAAAACAACCTCACATTCTAGTCGTGTTTTCTCCCATAAGGGTTTCCTGGATCATATCTTGTGTTAGTGTGAAATTTCATGGAAGCTATACCAAAAAAACTTCACTTAAGTCACTAGGTGACAAGTGAAATTAACAACAATTTGTGGCTACTTACGATTCAAATATGCAATAAAAAACTGAAAACCTGCAACAAAAAAATCTTCGATCTAGAATAAAGAACAATAATAAAGATATCCAATGCAATAACCCAAATGGAAATACTTTTGATTGAATAGATTCTTTATTAATAACACCTAGCGAAGGAGATCTAGAAAAAGGGTCTGCAAATACCCCTCAATGGGATGGGTCCTTTAATGTCCTTGATGCTTCAGTAATCGGTGTTCTCTCTCAATGTGTGGAAAACACAAAACAATGTGGAGAACTCAAATGGGACCTCAATAGAAAAGAGATGATAATGGTGATGATGATAATGATGGGAAACTCTCCTATTTATAACAAAGCATTGAATTAATCTACAAAGGGGAGAATAATAAAATAATACTGACCAAATCAAGATCTAACTGTTAGGAATACTTTATTAATTTTTTTGGAGAGGGAAAATATATTTAAAAAGGTCAAATATCTTTATTTAGAAATTATTAACAAATGAAATAATTTATTAATTATTTTTTGAGGATTAAGAATGGTGTGAAACTGAAATACTTATTAAATAGTGATTTAACAATTATTCCAATAACAAAAATAATGAATAATAAATAAATAGTGGTTTATTTAATTATTCCTAGGGGATTTATTGAAATGTGACAAAGAATAATTATTTAAATGATTATTTAATAATTATTCTTAGAGAAAATTAAATAAATAAGGATTTATCTAACTATTCTCATGGGTTTTTAAATTTTAATCCAAAGATAATTTAATAAAATTGGTTTACTAAATTATTTTCCATAGTGGAAATGATTTCACTATGGTAAAATTAGTCATGCATGGTCTATTTCGATCCACCTAGTTAGAAATGACTAGGTGATCATTTTTGGTGATAACATATTGCCCCCCAACATATGAGTGTTAGGAGAAAATTGTATGACCAAAATACGTTGCAGGTTACACTATCCACAGACAACAAAGGGGAGTCAAAGAGAGAGAGAAAGAACTAAAGAAATGTAAGGATAGACAAAAATGGAGGGATGAGACCTACTAAATTGATAGAAGTCTCCTTTTTTATGGGAGTACATGACCTCAAATGAGGCAAGGAGAGGCATACTGATACCCATCGAGATAAATGCATACAATGAATAATTATGAGCCCAACAATGTGGGACTAAGCTACAAAGTACATGATATGTGATATAATGGCATCAATGGGCCATAAAATAAGACAGTGGATCCCATATACATAATGCACCTAGAAAAACATAGGCCAGGATTGAATATAATAACATCTAGGTAAATGAGTCATAATTCCCCTCAAGCTGACATGGTGAGAGGGGGATAGTGACCAAAGAAGCCTTGTTGAATAGAAAATGGTTTTGAAGATCTGAATGGATCATCTAAAGGAGACATGCATGATGTGGGCGCTACAAGAGGCTAAAACCGAACCCATCACATATGTGTAACTGCATCTGAGGCTAGATCAACATTTTTGGTCATTTAGGCATGTTGGGGGCTACCTGAAGGGCCGCCCCCTCATGGGGTCTAGAACATATCAGATACAGCTAGGAATCACTCGGACAAAGTCTATATCACCGAACTGTCAAGTGTACAAATCTCAATCGTGCGATAAGGAGCTAGTGTTGAGCACTTTAGAAACAACCAAGTCAAAGGGAAATGGTGATTTCCAGAACCAAGGTACACCACCCTCTCAGTCAGTCTTTTGGAATAAATGTAGTAAGGTTGATAGAAGAGGGTCCACTAGAGTTAAGCAAATGAGGAATCCTTAACAAAGGAATGAGGAATTATAATAGAGTGACTAATGGACTAACACTAGGTATGATGAGAGAAGGAAACAAGATAAGTGGTTGAATAATGACTTCCCTTGTCAAAGCATAATATGTATGGTTTACCTAGCATTGACTAACTCAATTCCGGAGGGGATCATCAATGACTCAAATGGGGATTCGACAAAGATGGATCAATAGAGCTAGAGGAAACATATGAATATAATCGGATGGATGTGACACAATGATGTATGGAACACTTTTCCTGGACTCAAAGAGACTAAAAACAGACTCCATAGATACAAGGGTGACTAATCTCGGATCCTCTGAACAAGGGCGACTAGATGATGCGACCACATGGGGGAGCCCCATAGGGGACCATGAAAACATGAGTAAATGGTGGTTACTCATGACAAAAATCAACACGTGAGTCAACCAGTGCAAAGGTAAAGTGGTACCAGACTATGGGTGGCTAAAATGAAGAAATACAATTTTAATACGTGGCAAAGTGAAACCTCATGGAAAAAAATGGCTTCATAGTGAAGTGTCAAACTACCAAAACAAAAGGAGACCCATTATAGAAATTAATGAGATATTTCCAATGGTGTTGATGGTTTGTCAAATGAAGCTATGATTTGGTCGCATTGCGTGAAGAAAAAGAAAGGGATTTTCCTATAAAAGGGATTTTTTCCCCCAAATCCAATTCATTTGCATAGTGAGCCGTGGACAATTTGTAGAGCAAGAGAAGGCCCTAAATCTTGTGGAGATCACAATGGACAAACCGGCGGTCGGAATTCAAATCTGTGACTTTCCAGTAGTTGGCCTTACCTTCCAAAAAGTGGCCTCAATGCTTCATGGAAGGATGGTTCATGGTGAAGAATCAAGGTGAGAAAGGAATATAAGAATGAAAAACTAGAGAATGTCTAGAATCATCCTTGCCCACCAAGTCAAACGTGGGGACCGGGTGGTAATTATGGCATCAGATAGAGTATAATATTTGAAGATATGGTGTCAAGTATCTATTATATGCAATGTGTAAATGGCTCACCAAAGAGGCTGGTAGGATAAAATATCCAAGGAATGAAAGAATAATTGACCATACCTAGATCATTAGGGTCTAGGATGACACTTATATTAATCATTTTATAAGGTGTTTAGGGGCCATCATGCTCCCAAGTGATGAGCCCCAATTTTGGTACAATTTGGGCTCATTTTGGCCTATTCTACTTGCTCAAACCATTCATATTTTATTGCTTATGCATGCATTTCTTAGTTTGTTCGTGTTGTTTGTTGGAAGAAGGGTAGACATATTATCTACGTGACTAATGCATGATGCTTTCAGGTTTTTCGCATTTAAAGGGAGAAAAGACACGAAAAAGGAGACAAGGAGACAATGAGGTGGCACTGCTAGTTTTTAGGAGAGGATGTCCACAGTCTTGGGACCTTCCTCGTGATTCCCACCAAGAACTTCGAGCTCCAATCCATCTCCCCACCGAGCTTAGAAGCAGCCAGCTGTTCTACAGGAACAACAGTTATAACTGTTCTACAAGAACAATAGTTATGACTGTCCTACAGGATCAGCAGTTAAACTCTAGTTGGACAGCCGAGCTCCTAACATCAAGGACACCTGTTGGATGATCGTTTTTGCATAAGTATGGAGGTCGTAGCCTTTGATAGGTTGTTGAAACTTTCACATTACTATTGTAATTTTTGAGCACAGCTCGGTGTTAGTTCTTGTTGTAAGCCAGTTTTGGCATAACATCAGATTATGAATAAAGGAGGCAGATTCTGATCTAGTTCTGAGTTTTCTTAAGGAGACTATAGCTCTCAGGTTAGGGCCCAACCTGAGAGCCATAGATCCCCTCTGCTGTAGTGTTGTTTTCATTTTGTTTTAACACTCTGAGTTTTCATTTTCACATGCAATTTGAATTACAGGTTGTTGAATTAGTCTTTTTTATGAGTTTAGATAGGATTTTCTTATGGTAAATTTGTTTCCAGTTGCTTAGGTTAGTAGAGGATAGATATAATCTATTGGAGCTCCAGCAAAAAGGTTGTTAAAGCTCACTGCCATATCATTTGGGATTGGGGTGCAGTCCATAACTAACCACCAAAAATACGCATTTCTTTACTTGATGATTGTTGCAACACAGTCACGGTTATGTTAGATGCTTCCACATGATTCACACCTGCACCACACACCTTCATCACAGCTTCATGCACATTCTCCTTCGCGTTTTGGATTGCTATTCATTGAATTTATACGCACATGTAGTTTAGGTTAATGCATTTTCGGTTTGGTGACAGTCATAAGCATTTGTTTCATTTACACTTCTCTCTCTCTCGTTCCATTAACTCATTCTCCATCTTGATCATGCATGCAAAAACATCTTTGACCCCTGCTCCGCTCTGTTATCTCCCAAAGTCTTTCACTCCTCACGTACTTCCATTCTCTAGCCCTTTTGTTGACCTAGCCCTCTATCTTCCAACCTACTTCCTACACTCACTCCCTATCCTATTCCTCCACTTCTGAGCCACCACCAGCCTTATTCCTACCTTACACATCTCCCCCTACCATTCCATCACTCCTCCATCACTTCAAACACTCACAGTAGGTCATCCTGTAGCAATTCGTAGACATCCTGTAGAAATCTCTGCGTATCCTGTAGGATCCCCTGCAGACATCCTGTAGGAGGCCACTCACTCGGTTGCTGAGCTTCTGAATGCGAGGAACCTCTGTGGATGGATGCTAAGGATCCCTAGGGACCTCTCCTAGCCTCCCCAACCTGTCCCACGCTTTCCTTCCTTCTCCATCCCATCTGCACAACCAAACCCTAGTTAGCACAAAATCACAATCATTCCATCCACTTAAAGGAAAAATACAAAAACATGTCTTTTATAATGCAAGTAGCTTAGATCCATGCATTTCCACTTATTAGAGGTAACAACAGCATTGGTAGAGGTTTCATTCACATTCTTTGCATTATAGAGGTTAGACTAGTTAAATTAGGGTTTCCTAGGTTTACATGCTTTGATTTGCTGTCAGTCCATTTTGTCAAGTAGAGTAGCTTTCCTTTGAGAATAGCTTTCGTCCATCAATTAGCAAGCTTCTTCTGAGAGCCTATAGAAGTTGGCTTGAGCCCTAGTGGACTTGTGCCAGCTGACCAAGTGACAGCTGCGACAAGAGCTAGTACTTGTGCATATAGCACCGTCGCTTCCAAGTTTGTACGAACTACCGGGTTGATAAAATAAGAGACAGGAAGCCCTAGGAGTTGTAGCATTATTGCTACAATACTGGAGCTCACCATCTTTTTGGCGCCGTTGCCGGGGAAGCGTCAGAGTATTAGTAATTGTTTCTTTTCTTCTACTTTCGAACTCTTACTTCTGCTCAGTAGTTTATTTCATTTCCATTCTGCAAAAGTAGCTTAGTATTTCTTGCTTTCCTAGCTTAGTATTTCTTGCTTTCCTAGCTTAGTATTTCCTGCTTTCATAGATTAGCATTTCTTGCTTTCATAGATTAGCATTTCCTGCTTTCATAGATTAGCATTTCCTGCTTTCATAGATTAGCATTTCCTGCTTTCCTAGATTAATATTTCTTGCTTTCCTAGATTAGCTTTCCAATTCCGCAATTTTATTTGAGCAATATAGTTAGTTGTAGATCACTCTGTTTCAGTTTTGCAGGTACCAAAGAAAAAGCAAAAGCACTCAAAAAAGAAAAGTCCTTTCCATTTCATGCCTCGTAGGAACTGAGATAAATCAGGCAAATTCCTACCCAACACCCCCACCACATCACTAAGTCACCCTTCTCTCTTCTTTGGTGACAGTGACCCAGAGGAACCTATAGGTGAACATCCTGAGATATACCAAGACCCTATAGAAGAACAAGAGTTAGAGACCACTCCATCTGAAGCCATGGCTGATAATAGAAGAGAAGATGAGAGAATAGAAGGAGCTTTCCCCATCCGAGAGACCAATGGAGAGATGAAAATGAAGAACATTAGCTCCTCCGCCTTGCCTCACTTCCATGGACTGACCACTGAGGATCCTGATACCTTCTTGTTTGAGTTTGTTGTCCTTTGTAGAACCTATGATTATACTGAAGATGAGCAAAAGCTGAAGCTTTTCCCTTCCACTCTTAAGGATGCAGCACTACGCTGGTTCATGGGATTACCTGGGAATAGTATCGCTACTTGGGCTCAGATGCAGCAAGCCTTCAATACCAAGTATAGGGATTACTGTAGGTCTAAGGAAACCAAGGGAGAGATCTTTCGGATGACCATGGGGAATGATGAGTCTTTAGAGGATTATGAGGAGAGGTTCCAACATAGCTATAAGCGGGCCAGGTGCACACTTGACCCTGAATCCCTCAAGTTGGTTCTACTCCGAGGAGTCCCTGAAGATCTCTTAGACACCCTTCACATGTTAGTTGGGGGGGACATTTACCAACTGCCTTACGAGGACATCAAGACTGTGTTTAGAAATCATTCCAGGGCAGCTAGGAAACGAGGTAGAGGAAATCTCCTCTCCACTGGTGTCCCTTTCTCCAAACATGAGTTTACAAACCAATTAGAAGATCTTAAGAGTGAGGTGAGACAGACCATTGCCATGCAGCTGGACACATTCAGGATCCAGCAGAAGAAAGAAGAAGCTGAGAGAGCCTTGGCTGTCTTCTGCCCTAGGTGCACCAGAAGACACCCTATGAACGAATGCCCATTGCATTCGGTTGAAGTGTGTTTCGTTTGTGAGGAGGACCACCCAACAAATCAGTGTCCAACCTTACCTGGGTTTAAGGCCATGTACCAAGGAACCGAAGCCCCCACTGAACCTCTCTACTTCATCAACCAAAGGAGGCCTCAGGGATCTAGACCTTATCAGCAGGGAATGCAAGGGGCATCACAAGCTTATTATAACCCCAACCAATCGACTCCCATGCCTTCTTGGGGTCCCCCTGCTCATCCTTCTTGGTCCATGCCTCCTCCATGGTCTTATCCACCTCAGTACCCTACTCAACCTACTTCTCATTCATATCATTCACATGCCCAGTCACAGCCTCAATGGAGTGCTCCTCAGTCGGGGTGGAGGCCCCAATACAACACTCCTCCTGCCATTTTGCCTCCACCACCAGTTCAACCTCAACCTTTACCTCCTGCTCCTCCAAGGCAACCTCAAATGCCTGCTCAACCGAACCCGAACCCCAACAATAGACAGGCTCAGCAGGTATACACTGGGGAAACATCATGTCCTACCTATGCTGTGGAGATCCAGGAGATCAATCTTCGATCTGGAAAGATCCTTCCAGATCGCCAACCTCCTCCCCCAGAGGATGAGGAAGATCTACAGGAAAGTGAACCAAAAGCTATTCCACCCTTTCCTGAGAGACTAACTACCACCACACAACCCAACCCTGAGGAAGATGAGCTTCTGGGTGAGCTCAAGCAGTTGTGTGTAAAAATACCACTTCTCCAAGCCATCAAGGATGTGCCCATATACAACAAACTGGTTAAGGAAAAGTGCTTTAAACACCCAGGCAGGAGAAAGAAAGATGCCTCAACCATCAATGTCATAGGACAGCTGTCTGACCTTATGTTAGGACAAGTCATCTGCCCCAAGTATCTAGATCCTGGAAGTCTTGTAGTAGATGTTCACATCAATGGCACCATTATACCTCACACCTTGATTGATCTGGGGGCTGCCATTAATGTGATGACCAGGGATACCATGCTCAAACTCAATCTTCAGGGTTCCTTGAGGAAGACCTCGACAGTACTGCAACTAGCAGATCGCTCCACCGTGACTCCCGAAGGGATTGTGGAGGATGTCTTGGTCTCTATTGATTCTTGGGAATACCCTGCAGACTTCCTGGTTCTGCAACCAAAGGCGAAGCTTACTGGATATCCTCTCATTTTGGGAAGGCCTTGGTTAGCCACTGCAGATGCTTACATAAGTTGTCGTGCAGGAAATATGACCATCAAAAATGGCCCCATGTCCAAGTAGCTAGTCCTATACCCTCCTGCCCAACCCTCCTTAGAGCATGACTTACCATTTTGGCTAGAGGAAGGAGAGGAAGATGAGGTGTACTCAGCACCTCTGTGCACCCTAGATACCACTAGAAAAGACCCTCCTACCGAGGATGACTTGATTGAGACTCTGATCCAGAATCCACCTTCCAGTGCACTATCCTTAGAGAAGTTGGTGGAGGATGCCCAAGCTAGCACCTTAGTGGACCTTTGTACAACTAACCCTGTCACTCCCAGAGTCAAAAACGTGGAGTTCGGCCCTGAGAGAGCATTAAAGATCAGCTCCTCCCTATCTCCTTCCCAGGAGAAGGAGTTGTGTAGCCTGTTGGCCAGCCACCTCGATGCTTTTGCTTGGAGCTATAAGGAGATGAAAGGAGTCCATCCCTCAGTCTGTACCCATCATATATACATCAAAGAGGATTGTAAACCAGTTAGGCAACCCCAGAGGAGAATGAATCCAGCCCTTAAGGACATTGTCAAGGAAGAATTGCAGAAACTGTTGGATGCCGGATTCATCTACCCCATCTCAGATAGTGAATGGGTGTCCCCTCTGGTCTTGGTTCCCAAGAAAAATGGGAAATGGAGAATCTGTGTGGAATACCGAGAGCTGAACAAAGCTACCAAGAAAGACCATTTCCCTCTACCTTTCATAGATCAAGTGTTGGATGGACTGGCAGGAAAGAAGTTCTTCTCTTTCCTGGAAGACCAAGATAAGACCACCTTCACTTGTCCTTGGGGTACCTTTGCCTATCGAGTCCTTCCCTTTGGGCTATGCAATGCTCCTGCTACCTTTCAGAGAGCTGTCTTGAGCATCTTCTCGGAGCTGGTCCATGATGCAATGGAAATATACATGGATGACTTTACTCCTTATGGGGCCAACTTCCAGGAAGCATTGTCCAACCTGGGGAAAGTCCTAACCAAATGCACCGAGATGAACTTGTCCCTTAGTCCTGAAAAATGTGAATTCTTGATGACTGAAGGGACCGTGCTAGGCCATACCATTTCTTCCCAAGGATTGCAGGTGGATCCTAACAAAATTGCTCTCATAAAGAGGGTTCCACCTCCTCAAAAGGTAAGGGATGTTAGGAGTTTCTTGGGATTAGCAGGATACTACAGGAGATTCATTAAGTACTTCAGCAAGTTAGCCTCACCATTGTTTGGTCTGTTGGCAAAAGATGTGGAGTTTAAATGGACTGACGATTGTCAGAGGGCTTTAAATGAGTTGAAGGACAAGTTAGTGTCAGCCCCAATCCTGAGAGGTCCAAACTGGGCCCTACCTTTCCACATCCACGCTGATCCCTCGAACAGAGCCATAGGTGCAGCTTTAGGACAAGTTGAGCAGAAACTTCCATATGCCATTTACTTCGTTAGCAAAAACTTGTCCAAAGAAGAGTTGAATTACACTGTAACCGAGAAAGAATTCTTAGCTGTGGTCCATGCATTGAACAAGTTCCGACATTACATCACTGGCTATCAAACATTTGTACATACTGACCATGCTGCAATCCGATATTTGATGAATAAACCAGATGTGAATGCTCGTATTATTATATGGTTACTTTTATTGCAGCAGTTTGATTTAACCATTGTTGACAAACCACGTAGAGAAAATGTTGTTGCTGACTTTTTATCTAGATTGGATTTATCTGCAGGTGAGGATGGAACAGTGGATGACCAGATGCCTGATGAACATCTGTTTGCTATCTCAGTACTCTCTCCATGGTTTGCTGATATAGCAAACTACCTTGTTTCAGCACAGTTCCCTCCGCATCTCTCTTCGAGAGAAAAGAGCAGAATCATCAGAAAGAGTGCCTCATTTACATGGATCGGGGGCAATCTGTTCAAGCTTGGCCCCGATCAGATCTTAAGGCGTTGTGTAAGGGAAGAGGAAGTCTTTGACATCCTCCCCACCTGTCATGATGGGCCTTGTGGAGGACATTTTGCAGCAAAGAGAACTGCCTTCAAGATCCTGCAGGCAGGCTACTATTGGCCCACACTTCATCAAGATGTCAGAAGATATGTCAGCCAGTGTGACCAATGCCAAAGAATGGGGAAACCGACCCAAAGGGATGAGATGCCTCTCCAACGTCAAGTGACTCTTGAGCCATTTGAGAAGTGGGGTATGGACTTTGTGGGCCCAGTCAACCCTCCTTCAAGGCAAAGGTCTTACATCATTGTGTGCACTGACTACCTGACGAAGTGGGCAGAGACCAAAGCCATCAAAGCAGCAACAGAAGAGAAAGTGGCCGAGTTCCTAAGGGAAAACATCTTCTATAAGTTTGGCTATCCAAGAGAGCTGGTCACCGATCAAGGGAGCCAGTTCACCTCCAACATGGTCGAAGATCTACTAGCTCATCACAAGATCAAGCATAGGACTTCCACCCCCTATCATCCTCAAGCAAATGGGCAGGTGGAAGTCACTAATAAAGCATTAGAAGGGATCTTGACCAAGGTGGTGAGCAGCAGCAGAAAGGACTGGGCAGATCGCCTGGTTGAAGCCACATGGGCTTACAACACCACTTGGAAGACCACCACCGGCTTCACACCTTATGAGCTGGTCTATGGGAAGAAGGCTTTGTTGTCCATTGAGTTCGAATACAACGCCTTGAGGATGGCAGCTCAGCTGGATCTAGATCTCAGCCATGCACAACAAGAAAGGCTATTGCAGCTGAATGGACTGGATGAGCACCGCATGCAGGCCCTCCTTCACTCAGAAGTGGTCCAACTACAGAGAAAGGTGTGGCATGACCAACATCTCCATGACAAGCAATTTCAGCTGGGAGATTGGGCTTTGTTGTATGATTCCAGATACAAAGACTTCAAGGGGAAGCTGAGAACCAGATGGCTAGGGCCATATTCAGTGGAAAAATGTCATGACAATGGATCTGTTCTCATTCGGACCATTGATGAGGAAGCCATCCCCATGCTTGTCAACGGGCATCGATTGAAGATCTACAGGAAGCCTCCCTCCAGACAAGAGTTCATCAAAACTATGGAGAAGGCAGTATTGGTCATAGAGAAGGGTTCTGCCCCTGCTTTGGGCACACCCTGAAAAATCTAAAATATATATATATATATATATATATATATATATATATATATATATATATATATATATATATATATATATATATATATATATATATATATATATATATATATATATATATATATATATATATATATATATATATAAATAATAAAGATCCTTGGGTGAAAACCTTTCTGAGGCGCCCAAGGCAGGTGGTAGGGGTGAAAACCTCATTTGAGGCGCCCCTGCTATCTTTCAAAAAAAAAAAAAAAAAAAAGAAGAAAAAAGAGATAAAGATCCTTGAGTGAAAACCTCTCTGAGGCGCTTAAGGCAGGTGGTAGGGGTGAAAACCTCATTGAGGCGCCCCTGCTATCTTTCAAATAAGAAAAAAAAAAAAAAAAAAAAAGAGAAAAAATACAAGATCAATAAGTTATTATGTGAAATTTGCATGCAGATTGCAGGTGTTCTATGGAGGAGAGAAGCCTCTCAACTCAAGGTCAAAGGTCCTTAGCATGCAGCCAGGACACCTCACCAGCTCCTGCTCCAAGAATGCTTATGTTCTTCAAGGTATGTTCACTTCCATTATAGATTGAGTCTTCTACAGGAAGACGCAGATTTTCTACAGGAAGGTGCGATTTTCTACAGGAAGGTGCCAGTTTCTACAGGAAGGTGCAAGTTTCTACAGGAAGAGCTGCCTGTCTACAGGAAGCTCTGTATCTCTACAGGAAACTTCCTGTAGAAGCTCAGAACGGCCCAGAACGCATTTCATGAGCAGATCTGATGACTACGGGTTGGTGTGGACGCATGCAAGCCTCTTTTGGGCCCATGCACGACGCTGTTACCTTGCTCCACCATCCTCGTCAACATGCATCCAAGTCCCCTGCACCAGCAAAACAGATCAATGAGTCTCGCGGAAAAAGGCATTTTCAAAGATAAACAAGCACGGAGATCTTATACCACAGGCATCAGAAGCTCCAGAAATGGGATTGAAAGACCAGATCCTCCGCCGTGCAGCATACACCCAAGGAAGAAGAACTGGTACGAGACACCCGCGGGAATCCTGTAACAGTTCAACCTGCTGGAGTGGATACCGTTCACAACACCGCCATCTCCAAGGTAATGCGAGTGCATGCAACCACAACATTCCCTCCATCGTCAGCAACCTGTAACCATGAGCCTCCGGGTCTGTGTGAGTGCGCATGTAGCAGGTAGATCCACTCACCATCATCGAAAAACTGGAAAAATCATGTGCAGCCACGCAGGTAAGCGTCTAACCCCTTCCTTCCATCAAATCGCATGAATATTACTTTGATTTGTTTGCATGGCGTAAAGGTGAATGGTTGAGCAGCCGTATGGCCGAGTAGACTGGCCACGTCGGCTAGTTATGGTATAGTTGAATGTTCGGGTGGCGGCCACGAAAAAATCAGCAGCACGCACGTGAGAATCCGTGGGAATGAGTTCAGCAGAAAAAGGCGGTGGCAGATCTGTGGGAATGAATGCGGCAGCAAGTGAATACGCCGGTGAGTGGTTGATGACGTCGCTCAACGGTCCGGCGGGGGATGAGCTGTCCCCCGCGCCACGGATCGCGCCGATTCAAAATCTAATCGGCTAGATTTTGACATGCATTCAATCAACCACCACTTCGAACTCGAGTGGCTATTCTGATCGTCTCTGCACCTTGATACGCCGAGCTGTTGGCTACTAGAACACCGGTGAAGCGCACCTCAACCGCGGTCCAATTGCAGTCCTCCCGGAAATTTGCGCACTGCTCCTACAGGAACACAGTTCTACAGGAACACAGTCTACAGGAACGCAGTCTTCTACAGGAACGCGAGTGTTCACGTAAAAAAGGGTGGCCGAGTAACGAGGTAACCCTGGACTTCTCATGCAAATGGTCATGTAAGGTGGTAGAATTGTCAGTTACTGTCTAGGTATAGAGAAAGTGGTGAAATTGCTGTCTGTAGGCCTATACTGTCATTCTACAGGATTGTTGAAGTAGTTAGATTGTGTTGTAAAATTTTGTGGATTATACGCATTGTTCTGCACTCTGTCACCGAAACTTCACACTCCTCCACCATCACCACCTCCGATTAAGAAAATTGTGCATCATGCCGGGTGGATTTATCAGGCGAGAACCCACAGATTCAGAAAAATTGAGGAGAAATCAGGTCGTGGTAGAGCTTTTTACACGAGCACAGTGGATGTCTTTTTGTGATAAGTTGCAAGGGTACGATGAGGAAGTGGCCGAGGAATTCTTCCAGGCCCTGAGGCCAAAATCCAAGGTGCTGGCCACAGTCAATTTCAGAGGCCTAAGCTTCAAGATCACCCTGAAGTCTATCAGCAGAATCACTGAGCTTCCTATGGGTCTCCCGTGGGATAAAGAAGAACGAAAGCTAAGCCAGCAAGCCAAGAAAGAGTTCTTCCCACCTGAAGAATCATTCATAGAGGACAAAAATGGGGTGATAAGGACAAGCCTGTTGCCACCATGGAACGAAGTCAGTTTGCAAATCATGAAATATATCACCTGTGAGGGTCATTATAGCATTGTGTATGCATATCACTTTCGGCTGCTCAGTGAACTAAGACACCGGATTGATCTTCCTGCAGAACAGAGATTGAGCATTCCTTAATTTTTACTACAGTCCTTCATGGAGTGCGCTACAAAGCTCAAGGATGGCATTCCGGATCAGGTAGCCCACCATGGGTTAATCAAGCTTCTTGTGGAGGATGCTCTCCACTCATATAAGGTCCCCCTCGCATGGGAATCATTTAGGAATTTAACAAGAGAAGGGGACATAAAGATGTTGCTTGAAGAAACGGGGTCCTCTAGCGGTGAGGAAGAAGAGCCAGTAGCCAAGAATACGAAAGGGAAAAGCCAAAAGATCCCGACTCCAACATAGAAGAAAGAACGAAAGGAGAAGGAGGAGGGAAAGGATGACAGAGCAAAAGAGGACACCCCCATCCTGTCAGCATGGGAAAAGAGGTTGAAAAGTAGGGCAGTCAAAACTAAGGTGGTCCCTGCCAGCCCAAGCACCTCGTCAGCTCCTGCAGTCAAAGCCAAAAGCAAAATCCATGTAGCCAAGCAAGAAAAGGTGGTGAGAGTTGCATCTGCAGGAACGCAAAAACAGGCTTCTACAGGAAGCCCAGAAGCAGCCTCTACAGGAAAACAAACGCAGACTTCTACAGGAAGCCCAAGAACTACGCCTACAGGAAAGCAGACGAAGGCTTCTACAGGAAGCCCAAAAACAGAGAAGGGGTCTTCTACAGGAAGCCCACAGCTCGTAAAGAAAGGGTCTTCAACAGGAGGGCCGAAAGTGGATAAAGAGGGGTCTTCTACAGGAAGCCTAAAAATAGAAAGGGAAGGGCCTTCCACAAGGAGCACCGGGAAAGTAAAAAGCAAGGGAGAGAAGGCTGATCCTCTCGAGAAGGAGGCGGCAGCTGCGCTGGCCGCCCTCAGCACACCTGCGAAACCAACAGAAAAGAGGGAGAGGGAGATCCCTCTACCTTCCGAAACCAGGAGAAGTCAGAGGATGAAAACAGACATGTCGCAGCCTCCTCCCAGCAGCCAAACCACTTTAGGGAGTGTTCCTACTTCACCCAGTGAGAAAACTCCCTCTAAGACACCGGCCACCCTCGAGAAAGGAAGCCCGAAGGTCACCTCCTGGACACGAAAGATAGGCCAATCGCCTTACGAAGCCCGGCTCAAAGAAACAGGAAAGAGGGAAGAAGTTCCACCCTCGTCACCACCAGGGGCAGAGAAGGCAGGGCCATCAAAAGCGGAAAAGAAAGAGCCTGTTCCGGTCCCGAGTCCTCGGCCAAGGACAAGGAGCTGGAGCAAGGTTGCTCAAGGATGAGCAAATGGTTCAGCTGGGGGGTGATGATGAGCCCCAATTTTGGTACAATTTGGGCTCATTTTGGCCTATTCTACTTGCTCAAACCATTCATATTTTATTGCTTATGCATGCATTTCTTAGTTTGTTCGTGTTGTTTGTTGGAAGAAGTGTAGACATATTATATACGTGACTAATGCATGATGCTTTCAGGTTTTTCGCATTTAAAGGGAGAAAAGACACGAAAAAGGAGACAAGGAGACAATGAGGTGGCACTGCTGGTTTTTAGGAGAGGATGTCCACAGTCTTGGGACCTTCCTCGTGATTCCCACCAAGAACTCCGAGCTCCAATCCATTCCCCACTGAGCGTAGAAGCAGCCAGCTGTTCTACAGGAACAACAATTATAACTGTTCTACAGGAACAGTAGTTATGACTGTCCTACAGGATCAACAGTTAAACTCTAGCTGGACAGCCGAGCTCCTAAAATCAAGGACACCTGTTGGATGATCGTTTTTGCATAAGTATGGAGACCATAGCCTTTGATAGGTTGTTGAAACTTTCGCATTACTATTGTAATTTTTGAGCACAGCTCGGTGTTAGTTCTTGTTGTAAGCCAGTTTTGGCATAACATCAGATTATGAATAAAGGAGGCAGATTCTGATCTAGTTCTGAGTTTTCTTAAGGAGACTATAGCTCTCAGGTTAGGGCCCAACCTGAGAGCCATAGATCCCCTCTGCTGTAGTGTTGTTTTCATTTTGTTTCAGCACTCTGAGTTTTCATTTTCACATGCAATTTGAATTACAGGTTGTTGAATTAGTCTTTTTTATGAGTTTAGATAGGATTTGCTTATGGTAAATTTGTTTCCAGTTGCTTAGGTTAGCAGAGGATAGATATAATCTATTGGAGCTCCAGCAAAAATGTTGTTAAAGCTCACTGCCATCTCATTTGGGATTGGGGTGCAGTCCATAACTAACCACCAAAAATACGCATTTCTTTACTTGATGATTGCTGCAACATAGTCACGGTTATGTTAGATGCTTCCACATGATTCACACCTGCACCACACACCTTCATCACAGCTTCATGCACATTCTCCTTCGCGTTTTGGATTGCTGTTCATTGAATTTATACGCACAGGTAGTTTAGGTTAATGCATTTTCGGTTTGGTGACAGTCATAAGCATTTGTTTCATTTACACTGCTCTCTCTCTCGTTCCATTACCTCATTCTCCATCTTGATCATGCATGCAAACACATCTTTGACCCCTGCTCCGCTCTGTTATCCCCCAAAGTCTTTCACTCCTCACGTACTTCCATTCTCTAGCCCTTTTGTTGACCTAGCCCTCTATCATCCAACCTACTTCCTACACTCACTCCCTATCCTATTCCTCCACTTCTGAGCCACCACCAACCTTATTCCTACCTTACACATCTCCCCCTACCATTCCATCACTCCTCCATCACTTCAAACACTCACGGTAGGTCATCCTGTAGCAATTCGTAGACATCCTGTAGAAATCTCTGTGTATCCTGTAGGATCTCGTGCAGACATCCTGTAGGAGGCCACTCACTCGGTTGCTGAGCTTCTGAATGCGAGGAACCTCTGTGGATGGATGCTAAGGATCCCTAGGGACCTCTCCTAGCCTCCCCAACCTGTCCCACGCTTTCCTTCCTTCTCCATCCCATCTGGACAACCAAACCCTAGTTAGCACAAAATCACAATCATTCCATCCACTTAAAGGAAAAATACAAAAACATGTCTTTTATGATGCAAGTAGCTTAGATCCATGCATTTCCACTTATTAGAGGTAACAACAGCATTGGTAGAGGTTTCATTCACATTCTTTGCATTATAGAGGTTAGACTAGTTAAATTAGGGTTTCCTAGGTTTACATGCTTTGATTTGCTTTCAGTCCATTTTGTCAAGTAGAGTAGCTTTCCTTTGAGAATAGCTTTCGTCCATCAATTAGCAAGCTTCTTCTGAGAGCCTATAGAATTTGGCTTGAGCCCTAGCGGACTTGTGTCAGCTGACCAAGTGACAGCTGCGACAAGAGCTAGTACTTGTGCATATAGCACCGTCGCTTCCAAGTTTGTACGAACTACCGGGTTGATAAAATGAGAGACAGGAAGCCCCAGGAGTTGTAGCATTATTGCTACAATACTGGAGCTCACCACCAAGCATGAGATACTTCCCCCCAGCATATGATGATGGAGGAGATTGATCAGGTGGGAATGATGCCCCCTAAATGGATGAGTTTGTGGAGTGCCATAGTGTTCTGAGTGCTTAAAAAATGGATTCAAAAATTCAACGTTACTAGCACAAAATCCCACAGAGGACCATAAGGATATGTATGGGGCATATGTGCCCCCTAGTTTTGTATGAATAGATGTAGCATGTTATGGACATACCATATGTATTTAGAGTAGTGGACTCCAAACACATTTTGATTATTTGGTTCACCATTTGTTTATATTATGGATGTCTTCTTATGCGAAGGGTGGATAGATACATTTAGAGAAAAGACATGGTGGATCACTAATATCTTTTGGCACTGCATATATAGGTCAAATTTACTTTATTTCTAGTTTTGCATACTTTCCATCACTATATCGAAGAGAAGATTCAAATATAATGAATTGATGCTCACCTAGAAAACATCAGGGTGCGCAACAACAATGTCTAAGGGACTGGGTTGTTGAGGTAAGATGTAGGTAAGAGTAAGTGGATCATCCCAAGATTGATATGAAGTGATATGAGACTCTAGAGGTTCTTCTAAATAGGGAAGAATAATGGTACTAGAGTCATCACTACTAGATGCACTAGGAGGGTTGGGGAGAATTTCTTCCCCTGGACTCTCAAAAATGGATGCCCCCTTACCCAAACATTGGGTGTCAATGTAATCGCCACAAGGTGGATGTGGATCAAATTCATCGGTTCAAAGTAAGGGGTTTTTGAGCCAATCAGCATCACAATGGATGAAGTATTTGGACTCCACAACATATTGATCATGGGTTTGTTGTAGAACGAAGTACACACTATGGTGCATATCATCCCAAGGGTAATCATGGTTGGTCATGGTTTCTATGATGTCTTCATCAGAATGGAAGAGGAAGAGAGACCACATGATGAAGAGGAGCTACCTGAGGCATCTTCATGAGAAACAAGGTTCACATACACATCATCAAATGTGGGAGACATATGACTAGTAGATGGAAGGTATACTGATGTTGAGACTGGGGTGTTTACCAAAGAAGGTTTAACAGAATCACAATAGGAGACATCAAGGGAGTTCCAATGCATCAATCTCATGGATGACGACAGGTAGAGAATGGTAGTGGTACTATCCATCATCTCGACATCATGGGTGTTATCCCCCACAATGTCCAAGGCTGACAGGCATCGATGGAGGTAACCACATACCAAGACTTTAGTTTAGAAGCTAGCCTTACCAAACCAAAGGGAGCTCTCTCTCTATGAAATCACAGCCAACATATGACTGAGATGTAAATTATTTTAGGCTAGATAGCTAGGCTCAGGTGGATTTGATTTGATTTTGATTGTTTCATGGATGATGGCTTAGGTCTAGGGAGCTAGGTCTAGGCTTTGAGAATCAGATGTGCAAAGATGTAATGGGACAAGGTAGGCACACACTTTATCACTTTATGGTTTTCATTGTGTATATGGGAGATAGGTAGGGTTTCTAAATGAGCATGAGTCTCATGAATTTGTTTATATCAAAAGAAAAATGAACAATAATGTGAAAGATTCTCCAAAACAAAGCATTATAGGAATGGATTTTGTTTATTATCTTAGGAAACAAGCACATGAAACATGGAAATGGAAATGAAAGATACAATACTTTCAAAATTATGATCACAGAAGGAAAAACACTGCTAAAACACATACCACATGAATGCCACTATAATAGTTTCAAACTCTATCTATTAATTCTTGCCAAATTTTCAATTACATTAGAATTCAAGGCTTAATTCCACTACATACAACACTTGAAAATGATTACAGAAGGCCTCATATAGGCTCTGAAGTCAAAATCCTCCATAGGAGGTCAAATTTCCAGCAGAGAAAGTCAAATACATGCACTTATTTGATCACTGCTACATACTAGTGAGGTTACTCAACCATTTCTTCTTTTATCTAACTATCACAATATACTTATCCAAAGCATTAAATATAGGATAATAAACCTATTTACCAATATAGTAACCCATTTACATTTACATTTTACCATTTACATTCATCCACTTTGATGGGCCTCTAAATTAGACATAAATTAAGGCCCATGCCTCTAATTTAAAACATACATTAAGGCCTATGACCATCCTTCAGCAGATTAAACCTCTCTTTTTGCATTATATAATTTATTTTTAACTTTAATATATTCATTAGGAAGGTTTATGAATAATTGAATATTTGTGCCTAGTATTATTTATTTTTTGTGGAATATTATGAGAATATTGGGTAGATTATGAAGAGTTGGAGGAGTAGACAAATTAGAGACTTGTTCCCTACTAATGGAGGATCAATAATGAATAATAAGTCAACAAGATATTATGGAATTATGGCAGAAATTGTGGAACTCCAATGATTGAGAAAATCTAGGAATGTATTCCACTAATCAAGGGAGCAGATCCACCAATCAAGGGAGCAGATCCACTAATCAAGGGATTTCGATGGGGAAAGTTTCCTGCATACATGGGGAATGATTCTTAATCATTTTTTATAAGTACGTAGTCGGATTTTCCTCTAGGGAATGATTGAGAAAATATAGGAATGTGTTCGCTGCTATTTAATGCAAATTCCTAGTATTGGGGACTAGATCCACTAATCAAGGGATTTTGGTGGGGAAAGCATCCCCCATTCATGGGGAATGATTCCTTATCATTTTGTATAAGTACCAAGTCAAATTTTCCTCTAGGGGGGATTTTGATTAGTGTTATTGTTCAGACAACTTGTATTCTTGCAGCTCCATTGTATTTTCTTGCGGGGATGTAATTTTATTGATGAAAATAATGAAGATTGGTGTCATGTTCAGCTTCTAAATCTCATTACCCTCCATAGGTATCTGATTTTCCTTGGGCTTGGACATCCCAGGAACCTCAGAGCCTTTTTGTATCATCTTCTTTCCTTCTTTTCACTTCTTATTCACATGCATCTCTAGTTCTTATTTCATTCTATTTCTACATTTTGTATTAGTGATTTCTCATTGTAGGATTGAGCTAAATGGTTGATGTAAGTTCTTTTGCAGGATCACAAGCATTATTTCATCCTTGGAAAATCTATGGAAGTTCATAATAATCATTGAGTTGCTTGGATTAGTCTTCTTATTCCCAAATCTAGATTGTTGGACCTCCTTTTTAGCAAATAACAATAAATTTCTGCTATTTTTTAGAGCATGCTAATGAGCTTCAGTCGACTTGATCCTACTTGAATTAGATCAAAAAAAAATTCTAGTTCATAACAAAAATTATCCCATTTAATTTTCAATTGATTTGGTTAGGCATTTTTTATATTTATTAGCTCACTAGTTCTCGAATTTCTAGATTTTCAACTAGTAATGTTTTTTTATTTTTTTAGCATGGGTTAATAGAGGTCTTTTTGAGTGATTCCACTTGGAATGGAGACCTAAGACATCCTAGTTAATAAAAAAATTTGTCCCATCCAATTTGGATTTGATTTTCTTGGTTATTCGATGAATTATAGTGAATCTGTACATCTTGTAGGAAACCTCTCCAAGCTTCTTGAGCAAATCCATCCATCTCCCAACTCTGGTTTTCAGTTCTGAGTGATTCTAGGAATTTTCCCACTCCATTCCACCAATCACACTCCTTTCCTATGCCTCCCATCACCTCCAACACCTTACATTTTTATCTCAGTTGTATCCTGTAGGTTCATTGTAATTCCTACAGGATCATCAAGTAGGTTTCTAGTACATCTTGTAGGTTTTTCTGAAATGGCCTGTTTTGAGACCGAATTGAGAGAAAACCTCTAGGGAGTCACAAAAAGCCTCCCAAGGGTCTCCCACACCATCCAAACATCTCATAACCCTTCCATCCAACCTCCAACATCCTTAATTCACCTTCCACATCACCAAAGGAAATTAGTTTGCATACTTGATTTTGCATGAAAAGACAAAAAGACAAAAACAGATTTATTTTAGTCCATTTACTTGCACATTAGTGATTTTTGATGTTTATTACTTCCATGCTTAGATAGTAGCATTTGGTTCATGATAATTTAGCATTATTGCAAAGCATAGTTTCTTTGCAGTTAATTAGGAAATGGTGTGATTTAGCATTTTTCGTCCCTTTCCTTGTACTTTCTTTCTTGCAATAGGTTAAGGTTCCATTTCAAACATTTCATTTTCTGGAATTAGTTTAGGATTTGAATTCAGTACATGCAATCCATTACATTGTGACAGCAAAGGAAGGACACATTGTGTGTCACACATATAGTGCCAGCACCTCATAAGTTTGTACGAACCCCGGTTTGATAATTAAAGTCAGTAGCCTTGGGAGTTGCAGCATTCTTGTTGCGATACTGAGGATCATCACTTTTTGGCACTGTTTCTAGGGAGGTTTCAAAGTATGCATTGCTTTCTTCCCTATTTGATTCATTTCTTTTTATCTTTTGCAAAAACAAAACAAAAAATATATTTTCATTATGCATATTTAATTTGAAAAGTAGAAAATTGTTTTGGATTATAGTTTTCATTCAATCATAAAAACAATAACAAAAATCTCCAACACCCACCCCCCCCCCCCCCCCCCCCCCATTTGATCACATGGTGTAGTAACAACCATATCGCCATTCACTTTTGTAGGTCGAAGAATAAGATGGTGAAGAATGTAGAATAAATTGATGGTGATGATGACAATGAGGAAGATCCTATTGGATTTCCAATTCAAGATACTGATATCAATGTGCACATGAAGAACATCCCTCCATATTTTCTTCCAAAATATCATGGTCTAAGGTCATAGGATCCAGAAGCCTTTCTCTTTGAATTTGAAATTGTTTTTAGATCTTATGGTTACTTACTAAAAACTCAAAAATTGAGATTGTTTCTGGAAAAAATGAAGGATAGAGCTCTTAAATGGTTCATGAGCTTAGGGACTAATTCAACAAGATCATGGAATGATATGCAAAAGATATTCCTATAAAAATATAAAGATCATGATCTTAAAGAAGAAATCTTTAGAATGAATCAAAGAGAAGATGAGAGCCTTGAGGATCTAATAGAAAGGTTCATGTACAATGTTAAGAGGGGAAAACTACATCATTTAGGATCTGACACACTAAAAACCCTCTTACTTAGAATAATTAGGGATGAGTGGATTGATCTGCTTAATCTCATGAGTAGAGGTGATGTATATCAATTATCATTTGAGGAAATTTGTGAAATAGGCAAACACATATCTAGAGAAGAAGCAAGAGTAGGTAAATCAGCATCAAGATCAGTAAGTCAAGCTAAACTTGGAAACTTGTTTGATGATTTTAAAATAGAAATTCTTAGCAATCTAACAAAACAAGTAGAAATGTTAAGAAGGAAAGATGAAGGAAAAGAAAATGCTGATATTTGTGTTACAGAATCGCAGGATGTTAAACATTGTCCATCATTACCAAGGTTGAAGGAATTTCACCAAGAGAACAATGGAGCAATTCAATTGCCAATGAAGCAATGTTATGTAGCTCCAAGAGGACTATGGCAACCTATTCAACCTGATATGATGCAACAACCTAATTCACAATTTCAAGCTTGTGCACATCCACCTCAAAGTAATTGGAACACACTCTTTCCTTGGCAACATTGGTCATCTCAACCCCAAAACCAATCTTGGCAACAAGGTTGGAAAGGAACTTATGGGAGCCTTCCAGAATATCCTCAATATCCTCCATACCAAGCTCCATGTTATCCCTACCATTCACCTCCACCACAACCACAACCCCATCCACATCCATCTCAAATATACACTCCTACTCAACTACCTGTACTACCATTTCCAAACTCACACATTGAAGTAGCTCAACCCACTTATAATGCTGAGGTACAAAACTTCCAAACATCTCCTCTTGAGCTCAATGGTATTCACCATAGCTCAGGAAGAGTATTGCAAAAAAAATATTATCTTGATATCATTGAAGGACCACATCCAAAAGAAGAAGATTCAAACAAGAAGACCACGGAAGCATGGGTTGTGATTGATGAAGAGCAGACATCAAAATTAGAGATCGAGAGAACTCCATCATGGTTACCATCAAATCCTGCATGTATTCAAGATATCAATCAACGAAAAGAGGAAGACTTGAAGGTCATGGTAGAATAAGACATACAAGATGATCTAAATCAGAAAGTGGACCAGAGGCATCACAACTATGGTTCCAGATAGTCATTAAGTTGCAACAATACCCTCTTCTTCAAATGTGCTTGATATCACCAAAGTCAAATCATTTGATCTCTCAAATCCAGGTACATGTCAAAGCATACATTCAAAGCCTCCACATCATTTGTTTGTCATACTGATGTGCACATGGCTCCATTGGAAGTATTCTTATACTTGAAAGTGATTTTGTTTTTCAAGTAGGGTAGGGTATCAAAAAAAACAAAAAAACAAATGAAAAATAAGAAAAAAAGAAAAAAAACAAAGGTGAAAACCTCCTTGGAGGTGCCTCAGATTGGCTCATTGATTGTAATCTTCATGAGGTGGTCAATGGGTTGGAAAAATGAAAAAAGAGAAAAAGAAAAAGATCCTAGGTGAAAACCTCCTTTGAGGCGCCTATGCAAACCTACTAGCTGAAAACCTCATTGAGGCAACTAGTGGGCCTAGAAGAAAAGAAAAATAGAAAAAAAAAAAGAAAAAGAATCCTTGCTCCATGCATGCATGTACTCTCCAATATCCGCAAGCAACAAGAACAAGTTGGTACCAAAAGGAAAATTGGTCAAGCCTAGTCAAAAGAAGTCAAATTATGACTTTCTCCTACTTCACTCAAACACTCCAACAAGGCCAAGGCCATGGCAATCCATCACCCTCATCTATTTCCACCATCCATCCATCATTCTCAAGCTTCTACCATTCAATTTTCATGCTATCCTAAAAAACTACAAGATGCTCTGTTTTAGTACAGGATACAAAAATATGTAGAGCAATTTTTTTTTGCAACAACCTGAAAACCGTGCATCCATTTGCCAAGCTATTTCAGGGGGAGATGCATATGGATGATGGTAACATGCTCAAGAAATTTCAGCAAATTCCAGTCATGCTTTCCAAGAAATCGGCATCCATCACCTTAAGCCATTTTTGCATTTTCTCAATATCCATGCATCCATTTAAAAAGTTGTTTCATGCGGAGATACATATGGATGATGGTAACATGCCTAAGCAATTTCATGAAATTCCATTGCATGGCTTCCAAGAAATCGACCTCCATCACCTTCAGCCATTTTTAGTTTTTTTTGAGATCCATGCATCCATTGACCACAATTGTTCTATGGGGAGGTGCATAATGATGATGGAAACATGCTCAAAAAGGTTTAGCTCAATCCAATCTACCGTTTGGGAGATATCAACAAAACAAGTCGTTGTCCTGTAAACCTACAAGATATAGAACAACACCTACAGGATTGGCAGTGAGCAGTTTTGAAGGAGATGTAGAGGACAAAGAAGCTCCTTCAGAGCTTAACAACAACATCAGGATCATCAGCATCACCATTCAACACCTGCACATAAACATCAACTCAGCAACAGCATGCATGTCTCTCCAACAACAATCGGGTAGGTACAGGTATGCAATATTCTTGACCTCTTCTCTTGAGCATATTTTAGTTAGAAATTTGTTGTCAATGCATGAGAGATGAGGTTTTATAAGAAAAGGGTGGGTCAGCAATCTCAGCCACCTTCAACTAGTTGATTGCAGCTCACTCCTTCACTCATGCAATGTTGAAAAGTCAAATTATGAAGGGTGATGATTTCAAGGAATGAGGACAGTAGTTAAAAGATTTTTTTTTTTTTTGAAAAGGCCAAGGTCACCACAGCACTCCAAGCCCTCCATCCACTTAATATTCACTATCTATTCATCATTCATCCATCCCATTTCATTCTTGAAAAAAAGCCAGAGAGAACATCCTCTCCATTTTCTTGAAATTTCCATTTGCAGGTCAGCAAGAAGGACAGTCAAAGAGCAAAGGTGGATCACAAAGAGACCCCTATCACTCACATTTTTATCTTACCACTCATTACCATTCATTCCTCCACCATTTTTGTCATTTTTTCCACTCCTTTACTTCAGTTTACAAAGGGACTGTGTTTTCTACAGGATGATTCTGTAGGAATTACAGTGACCCAGAAATCCTACAGGAGGTAGTCCTAAGGAAAATAAATGGTGGAAAAAGGTAGCAGAATGTTGATAAGGGTGTGGAAGACCTTGGCAAACTAAAAAAATAATCAATAACCAAATCGAATTAGGGGAAGAAGGAAAACTAATGGTCTCAAGAAATAAGGATTTTTCTTTGAACAAATATGTTTTTTGGCTTGTCCTTGCAGAACTTGCAGCCAAGATTCTTAATGCACAAGAGAGAGGCCACGGGGGCCATGGATGAGGCACAATGGGGTCAATAAGTTTCTCAGAGGATGAACAACACTTTCAGCAGGGGGTATGATGGGCCTCTAAATTAGACATAAATTAAGGCTCATGCCTCTAATTTAAAACATAAATTAGGGCCTATGACCATCCTTTAGCACATTAAACCTATCTTTTTGCATTAGATAATTTTTTTTTAACTTTAATATATTCATTAGGAAGGTTTATAAATAATTGAATATTTGTGCCTAATATTATTTATTTTTTGTGGAATATTTTGAGAATATTGGGCAAATTATGAAGAGTTGGAGGAGGAGATAATTTAGGGACTTGTTCCTTGCTACTGGAGGATCAATAATAACTAATATGTCAACAAGATATTATGAAATTATGGCACAAATTGTGGAACTCCAATGATTGAGAAAATCTAGGAATGTGTTCCACTACTCAAGGGAGCAAATCCACCAATCAAGGGAGAAAATCCTCTAATCAAGGGATTTCTGTGGGGAAAGCTTCCTCCATCCATGGGGAAAGATTCTTAATCATTTTTTATAATTACCAGGTCAATGTTTCCTCTAGGGAATGATTGAGAAAATCTAGGAATGTGTTCCCTGCCATTTAATGCAAGTTTCTAGTATTGGGGACTAGATCCACTAATCATGGGATTTTGGTGGGGAAAGCTTCCTCCACTCATGGGGAATTATTCCTAATCATCTTTTATAAGTACCAAGTAGAACTTTCCTCTAGGGGGAGATTTTCATTAGTGTTATTGTGCAGAGAGCTTGTATTCTTGCAGCTCCATTGTATTTTCTTGCAGTGATGTAATTATATTGATGAAAATAATGAAGATTGGTGTCATGTTTAGCTTTTAAATCTTGTTATCCTCCATAGGTCCTTGAGTTTCCTTTGGCTTGACCATACTAGGAACTTCAGAGCCCTTTTGTATCATATTCTTTCCTTTTTTCACTTCTTACTCACATGCATCTCTAGTTCTTATTTCTTTCTATTTTTGCATTTAGTATTAGTGATTTCTCGTTGTAGGATTGAGTTAAATTCTTGATGTAAGTTATTTTTCAGGATCACAAGAATTATTTCATCCTTGGAAAATCTTTGGAAGTTCATAATAATCATTGGTTTTCTTGGATAAGTCTTCTCATTCCCAAATGTAGATCGCTGGACCTGCTTTTTAGCAAAGAACAATAAATTTCTGCTATTTTTTAGAGAATTCTAACGAGATTCAATCAACTTGATTCCACTCTCATTAGATCACAAAAAAATTCTAGTTCATAGCAAAATTTACCCCATTTAATTTTCACTTGACTTGGTTAGTAATTTTTTAGATTTACTAGCTCACTAGTTCTCGAATTTCTAGCTTTTCGACTAGTAATGTTTTTTTATTTTTTTAGCATGAGTTAACAGAGGTATTTTTGAGTGATTCCACTTGGAATGGGGACCAAAGACATCCTAGTTAATAATAAAAATTTTCCCATCCAATTTGGATTTGATCTGCTTGGCCATTCGATGAATTATAGTGAATGTGTACATCCTGTAGGAAACTTCTCTAAGCTTCTTGAGCAAATCTATCCATCTCCCAACTTTATTTTTGAGTTCTAAGTGATCCTAGCAATTTTCCCACTCCATTCCACCCATCACACACATTTCCTAGGCCTCCCATCACCTACAACACCTCACATTTTTCTCTCGGCTGTATCATGTAGGTTCACTGTAATTCCTACAGGATCATCCTATAGGTTTCTAGTACATCCTGTAGGTTTTCCTGAAATGGCTTGTTTTGAGGCCAAATTGAGAGAAAACCTATAGGAAGTCACCAAAATCCTCCCAAGGGTCTCCCACACCATCCAACCATCTCCTAACCCTTCCATCCAACCTCCAACATCTTTAATTCACCTGCCACATCACCAAAGGAAATTAGTTTTCATACTTGATTTTGCATGAAAAGACAAAAAGACAAAAATAGATTTATTTCAATCCCTTTACTTGCACATTAGTGATGTTTGATGCTTCTTACTTCCATGCTTAGATAGTAGAATTTGGTTCATGATATTTTAGCATTATTGCAAAACATAGTTTCTTGGTAGTTAATTAGGAAATGGTGTGATTTAGCATTGAATTCCTGTCTCCTTCCTTGTACTTTCTTTATTGCAATAGGTTAAGGTTCCATTTCTAACATTTCATTTTCTGCAATTATTTTAGGATTTGAATTCAATAAATGCACTCCATTACATCATGACAACAAAGGAAGGACACATTGTGTGCCGCACATATAGTGCTGACACCTCTTAAGTTTGTACAAACCCCGGGTTGTTAATTAAAGTCGGTAGCCTTGGGAGTTGTAGCATTCTTGTTGCAATATTGAGGCTTATCACACTTTCACCTTTTGAACTTTACAAAATTCAAACTAAAACTCTAAAAAAATTACACAATGAAAATTTTAATTAAAATCTCAGAAAATTGCAGAAGCGTACCGCCAAGTTTGAGGCCATTTTTAGGTGCCTTCTTGAAGTTAAAATTGAAATTTGAAAGAATGGTAAACTATACATGTTTGTCTATTTTCCAGATAATATTGATTTTTTTAAAATTACCATGAGAAGGCCTCGAAAAACTCATTATCCCAAGGTGTCTCCAGAAGGGTCGCGCGAGGCCCAGAAGGGTTGCACCAGCCAACAATAGGGTGGCGCCTGTTGAGAGATGATTTTGGTAGACTTTTAGGAGTCCATTCTGCATTTTAAAATCTGGGTCAAGTAGCCCCACATGTCTATCTTCCTATGATCCATCAAGGTCCAAAACATACCCAATGTAAGGCATCCAAAAATTTATTTTTCCAACCTTACTCAGAAGCGTCGCGCCAGTCCAACTTTAGTGGCTGAGGCATGAAAAAGGTGAGGTTTTTTTAGTTTCTAATCAAAATAGGAGGCTTTCATGAAACATTAAGCTTATATTTTGCATGTACTCATAATTATGCACTCATCCATGTAGGAAAAACTTCATTTGGATGTCTAGGAAAAAAGGGTTGCGCCTCTATGGGGCGCTTCTGTGTGCCATTTCGTCCAAAATTTCATAAAAAATTCAAATTGCTCCAAAATTTTCAAAATTATCTACTTGGATGCTATGGATGATATGCTAAACATCCTTGGATGTTTTAGTTACCAATTTCATTATTTTACCCCTTTTTCTTGACTCCCTTTGCTTGTCTTGGACCTCTTTCAGTCTTGTTTTCAATTTCTTGATTTTGATTTGTGAAATATGATTCCTTGTTTGATAGTGGTGGACCATGTGCCTCAACATCTAATTTTCCCTATTATCCTTTTCAATGAGCTTTTCTAGATGGCCATTGAATTTACCTAGCTAATATTCCATGTCTTCATTGATTTCCATAGCAATTGTGTCTTCAATACTAAAATCCTCGTTTAGTAGGTTTTGGTCTGTTTCTTTCTCCAATGCCCTTTTGGGACTTTGAAGTACTGATTACATATAAAATCATAAGATTACATTTGAAATCAAAATTTATTGAGAAACTTTCTTATTACCACTCATCCTTTTCCAGATTTTATACATGAATTGAAGGTTTTGGTGACCTTGAAACCCCGATGACCTAATGGAGACACTGAACTGAATGTAATCATGGTGGTGATGACTGACATGATGATGATAGTGTCTTAATGATGATACACTTAGCTGAATGTTGAAAGTGGCTGACATGTGAAATTCTTGAGAGATTAGAAATAATGCTAGACACACTAACTAGTGACCAAATTTCTTATGAAAACGTGACATGATAAAATTTGACTTTGAGACCCCTAACAAAACTTGGTAAAAGCATATTTGATCGCTAGTGGCTGGAAGAACTAAATGACACTAACATTGGCTCTAGCTGGGGATGGCATCTCCTTGGAGGTGTCAATGACACCGTAGACCTAGTAGCCTTCTTCGTTGAGCATGGAGTCAAAATGAAAAGTAGACCTAGTAGCCTTGTTCGTTGGGCATGAGTCAAAATGAAAAGACTAACTTAATTACAATTGACTGACTACTGAATAAAATATAACAAAATATGAATATATATATATTATATATATATATATATATATATATATATATATATATATATATATATATATATATATATATATATATATATATATATATATATATATATATAAACAATCATGTGTAATGATCCCTCCAACGTAACCAATCCAGCAAATGGTTGCTTACTTGAATCTTGCTCACACTTTCCTTGAGCAGGTACAAAAAACAAAAGAAAGGCCACTCCAAGTTTACACTGAACTTGTGTACATGATCCATAAATACAATAAAATTCATCTCCCTAGATGGTTGCAACAAATTTGCAATAGGGTCTTCAATAATCAGGAACATTACCATGTCTTGAAAGTTAGCAGAAATACAAGAACACCCCTCATTTCCCAATGAAAATTTTTGTTAGGATGAAAGAAGAAAATATGTTCATCAAATTTCTCATTTGCATCATGAGAAAGGGAAATTTTTTCTTGAAACTCTGTGTTTTAGGTAGCCATAGTATCAATAGCAAAAATTTGCACATCCATAGGATCTGGGACAAACTGCTTTTCTTCAACAGACTCTTCATTTTCTAATCCTGGAGGAAAATCACCATCTGCAAGAGGCTCTAAAACAACATGTTATTTTTCACTGCTTTCCTTTAACTCATGATGGTCAATTTGAAATCTAACATCCTTAAAATCTGAAGCTACATGTATGAATGTCTCTTCATGTAAATCCGGATTGAAAGTTTCTAGAGAAACATAATCATCACTTATTTGGAAAATATTACTTTCAAAATATTCTTCCACAACTAGTACAACAAGATGTAATTCTATATCACATGCCCTTTTAATTCCATTGTCTTAGGATTCATTTTCATTCTCTTGAGAATAAGGTTGATTAAAAGGTTCTAAAATCTGCCTTTTATCCATTAGTTCCTTAGAAGAAACATAAACCATTTGACTATCTATTTCTTCTTTTCCTTGTTGATTTAAAATGTGTTGAATAGGTTGAACATTAAGTTCTAGGAAACAAACCTTCTTCTCATTAATTTCGAACTCAATGGATGAATGATTACTCTCACAAAAATTAATGCAAACCAACTCAGAATTAGAATCTTCATCAAGGAGTGGAGGGTTGCTAAAATGGCCATTAGCATATGTATCTTCTGCACTAAAATAAAGGCATTACTACTTCAAATTATCACCTATTTTAGATGATAGAAGATCACTGTCATCTATTGGAGAATTCTGCTCAATTTCACTGTCATCTAGGGTAGAATTCATGATACTAGCATGGTGGTGAAAATGGTTTTCATTCAAAGAATTCAAGAGTTCATCATCCATAAACTCTTCATCGCCATAAGAATTTTCTAGCTCTCAAATAAAATTTTCAAAATTATCACAACAATCATCAATCTAAAGCAAAGAAGGATAGGATTCTCTATAGTTCTAAAAAAATACTGAGTGAAAATCCTTGCGAGAATAGATACAAGTAGGAGGCAAGTTTCCATACCAAAACCGTGCTCTTTCTTCTAATGTGACAATGAACATCTTCATTAAACAATCTTCACGAAAATTAATCCTCAGAATAGGCACATGAATATGAAATCTTATTAAATGAAGTGTAGCATCATCACCTTTTCCATCTCTGAATTTTGGCAAGTATGTTTGCCAATCTACCTGAGGCATATGATTTCAAAAGACTGGAAGATGATCTCGATGCATAGGAGCATACCTTGTCAATTGAGAACTCATTTCGATTTCTAGATCCTGCTACCAGTGGAGTCTTCGGATCAAATGGTAGTCACTGGGTGAAAGGTTCAACCTTCATATGTGTCTGATAACTGACCACAATCAGCAATTAGATAAAATCTTTGTCATTCTTTCACAAGGAAGATATGATCTCTCGTTTGCCCGGTAACGATGCCAAAATGTTGTCCCGCATAATGTCCCAGGCTGAGAGGAATCGATGGAGGTAACCAGAGACCAATATTTTAGTTTGGTAAATAGCCCTACCAAACCAGAGAGGGCTCTTTCTATGAAATCACAGCCAATAGATGATTGATATGTAAAGGATTTTAGGCTATATAACTAAGCTTAGGTGGGTTTGATTTGGTTGTGATTGTTTGATGGATGATGGCTTCGGTCTAGGGAAATATGTCTATGCTTTGAGAATAAGATTTAAAAAGATGTAATGGTGCAAGGTAGGCACACACTTCAGCACTTTAGGGTTTTCATTGTGTTTATGGGAGATAGGTAGGGTTTCTAAATGAGCATGAGTCTCATGAATTCATTTATATCAGAAGAAAAATGAAAAATAATGTGAAAGGTTCTCCAAAATAGAGCATTACATGAATGGATTCTATTTATTATCTTAGGAAACAAGCACATGAAACATGGAAATGGAAATGAAATATAGAATAATTTCAAACTTATGATCACAGAAGGAAAGGCACTACTAAAACACATACCACAAGAATCCCACTCTAATAGCTCCAAACTTTGTCTATTAGTTCTTGCCAAATTTTCAATTACACTGTCATTCAAGGCTTAATTCCACTGCATCCAACCCTTCAAAATGATTACAAAAGGCCTCATATATGCTCTGAAGTCAAAATCCTCCCTAGCAGGTCAAATTTCCAAAAAAGAAAGTGAATTACATGCACCTATCTGATCACTACTACATACTAGGGAGGTTGCTCAACCATTTCCTCTTTTACCTAACTATCACAAGATATTTATCCAAAGAATTAAATGGAGGATAAGACACCTATTTACCCATATATTAACCCATTTAAATTTACATTTGAACATTTACATTCATCCACTTTCACCTTTTTAATTTTACAAAATTCAATCTAGAAACTCTCAAAAATTACATAGTGAAAATTTTAATTAAAATCTCAAAAAATTGCAAAAGCGTAGCACCAAGTTTGAGGCCATGTTTAGGTGCCTTTCTAAAGTCAATATTAAAATATGAAAAAATGGTAAAATAGAAATGTCTGTCTAGTTTCCATAACATGTTGAATTTTTTAAAATGACCCATGGGAAGGACTCCAAAAACTCATTCTCTCGAGGTGTCTCAGAAGGGTCACACCAGGCCCAGAAGGGTAGCACCAGCTAGCAACAGGGTTCCACCTATTGAGAGCTGATTTTGGCAGACTTTTAGGAGTCCATTCTGAATTATGAAAGCTTTTTCATGTATCCCCACGTTTCTACTTTCCAATGAACAATCCAACTCACAAAAATACCCATGGGAAGGCCTCCAAAACTTGATTTTGCCAACCTTACTCAGAAGCTCCACACCAGTCTAGAATTATTGGCAGAGGCATGAAAACGGTGTGGCTTTTTGAGTTTCTAATCAAAATGGGAAGCTTTCATGCAAGAATAACCTTATATTTGGAATTTACGCATCATTATGCACTCATCCATGTAGGAAAAACTTCATTTGGATGTCCAGGGAAAAAGGGTCGCTCCTATGCACGACGCTTCTATGTGCCATTTCTTTCAAAATTTCATAAAAATTTCAAATTGCTCCAAAATTTTCAAAATTTTCTCCTTGGTTGCTATGGATGATAGGCTAAACATCCTTTGATGTTTTAGCCACCAATTTCATTCTTTTTCCACTTTCCTTGACTCCCTTTGCTTGTCTTGGACCTCTTTCAGTCTTGTTTTCAATTTCTTGATTTTGATTTGTGCAATTTGATTCCTTCTTTGATAGTGGTGGGCCATGTGCCTCAACATTTGATTGTCCCTGTTAGCCTTTTCAAGAAGCTTCTCTACATCGCCATTGACTTTGCCTAGCCAATATTCCCTGTCTTCATTGATTTCCATAGAAATTATATCTTCAATATTCAAATACTCGTTTAGTAGGTTTTGGTCTCTTTCTTTTTGTAATTCCCTTTTGGGACATTGAAATACTTATTACATATAAAAACATAAAATTACATTAAAATCAAAATTTATTGAAGAAACTTGCTTATTACCACTCCTCCTTTGCCAGATTTTATGCATGAATTGAAAGTTTTAGTGACCTTGGAACCCTAATGACCTAATCGAGACACTGAACTGAATGAAATCATGATGGTGATGACTAACATGATGATGATAGTCTCTTAATGATGTTACACTTAGTTGAGTGATGAAAGTGAGCAGCATGTGAAATTCTTGAGAGAGTAGAAATAACCCTGAACACACTAACCTATGACCGAATTTTATTTTGAAAACCTAGTGACCTAATAAAATTTGACTTTGAGGCCCCTAAAAAAACATGGTAAAGGCATATTTGATCATTGGTGATAGGAAGAACTGATTGACATTAACAAGGGGGAGGGATCACAACGGGGTTTTTAGAGACCTTGTGCTCTGGTGTACGATTGGGATGAGAATCCACAAGTAGAGGCAAGGTGGACTCAGTACGAGAAGCCTCTAGTTTGCAAAGCACTTAAATTATATCACGAAAATATTCGAGATGGGAACAATTATGAGAATGATGTCCATAATTATCACAGAAAGGACAGGGGTGATCTGTGCATAATTATCAGTTCTTCTTGGCTCTCTAGTAAGGTGGAATGGACCTCGAGAATGTTATAATCAGCGAGGGTGTTAGAGACCACATTCTTGACATGAGGGAGTTTATGATAATTATTGGTGGCATGACCAACAACATCACATAAAGTGAATGGAGGAATAGGCTTTGGAAACTTAGGAGAAGCTAGAATTTTTCTTGGATTTTCCCCCTTCACCCGGTGCTTTCATAATAGGAGTAGGTTCTGGTTGAGGTTGGTGTGGAACTGAAGCAAAGGAAGGGGTAGGAACAACATTTTGGATTGTGGTCAAAGTAGTGTAAGGTTTGAGTTGATTTGGGAGAGTGTTTGCGGGAGGATCAATGTACCAAAATGGGATCCCCAAGGTAATGTTAGGCAAACTTAACATGGCCATGACAGGGCTAGAATAAACTCCAAGGGGGAATAAGAACAATACCTGACTAGAAGGTTAATGTCTTGGAGTTGGTTAAGGCTTGGGGGAATGGTTCCAGGGGGGGGGGGGGGAGGATTAGGAGAGATACTAGTAGAAGGAAATGATCCTTGAGGAGTAGTGCTAGAAGGTTGCGTTGATTTAGGAATAGTAGGTCGTGGATGTGTTGGTCACTATGAAGGAATACCAGACCATTTATGAATGGAATATGATGATTGATGCATGAAAAGACTGGATGAGATAGGCTCAGAAGGAGTAGTTGGTGGACCATGATAAGAACCAAGCAAAGTGGAGTCTGTGTAGACTCTAAGATAGACATTGGTGAGGAATGAGATAGTCTTATTATTTCTCACAGAAGAGATGTTGGACTGAGATGATGTCTGGGATTTGGGATCATAATACGTCAACTAATCAACGATGACGATATTTCCATTGTGGGGAAATGACATCTTACGGTGAACCATAGATGTTATAGCTGACATAACATAGGTATAACTACGACCCAAAATAATGTTATAATATAAGGGAGCATCGATGACTTCAATGTCAATAGAGATGGTCTTCCCAACAACTGTGATTGGACTATTATGATATAAGCCAAGGGGTTGTGAAGGATGATTGTCCCAAGCACACAAATTGATTGTGGATGGCAAAAGGTCTGGGAAGCCAAGTTTCTTCCAAACAACTAGCAGCCATCACAAAGGTGGAGGCACCTTCATCTATGATACACTGCTGAATAGTGGCATTTTCAATGGAGATTGGTATTCAAAAAGCAATAGATGAAGGTAGTGTAGAATTTTCCAACTTGTCAACATGAAAGACAATCATATAATCATCTTGGAGATCCATGACACCCAAATCAGAGAGTGGAGCTCTCTGTTGGGATGGGCATGTCTTGAGAACTTCTAGTGGTGATATGGCAAGAAGAGATTGTGCCAAGTCATCTACTATGTTATAGGTATGGGCACCTTTAGTAGAAGAAATATTTCGACATAATGGACCTTTGGGGATCTTGGGAATAACGTCAACTTTATGTTGAGGGATTTGTAAGGTACCATTGGATGACGATAGAGGATTAGTGTAAAGTTTTGGTTGGGACTCAGTCGCTTACTTTGCAGATGGCTTATTGTATTGGCACGATCGAGTCTAAAGGTTGATTTGCTCAGTTTTAACCTCATCATAATTAATCATAATTCATCATAATTATCTAATAATCATGGTTACCAGGTGGTGGAGTGGGTTGAGATACCCGACTTGGCATAGGTTGGGAAACAATGTATCCTTGGTGAGGAAAAGGATTGGTAAGCACTACCAGTTGAGATGAAGTAGGAGGGGGAGGAGGAGCGATGGGATGCGGTCCTTGAGAAGCAACTGCTTGTGTTTCCCATAGTTGAAACATCTGAGGTAAAAGGGGACACTCATGAGTATACTGGCCATATACGTCGTAACAAGAACAAGGTTTATCGATACGAAGGCCCTTGTTTTTCTTCGGTGTCTGCCATATTGTTGAGTTGTAGGATTGGGCTAAGGACCTTGAGGTGCATTAAGTGGAGCACCTTGGTTGCCTTGATTACTTGAGATTGTTGGTTTCTATTACCCTTCCCCCATTCTTTTTCTTGGGATTAGGGGGATTGGGTCTACTCTAATGAGCATATGCTTAAACTTGTGGAGGCATTTTTTGTTGCGGTAGAGGGGCAGCATGCATGGGGGGATGGGGCACTAGTGCCTGAGGGAATAGAGCACTGGGTGGTGCATACAGATAATAAGGATATGGGGAAACATTGGGATAAATAGGTGATGCAACAATTGGCCCTGGCATCTATTGATGTGGATGGGGATATGCATATGGCATGTTGGGACCTGTATAAGAGCTTCCATGTGGAGGATTGGGGGAGGGGTAAATGTAAGAGGAACTCATTCGTCCTTGAGATGGAGCATAACTGATCGGAGATGGAGCATATAGTTGAGGGTGTGAAATGGTTCCAACTATGCCATCCACGGAAAGAGATGCTCTCAGTGCATGAATAACACTAGGCCGATGCAGATCAAGGATGATAATATAAAAATAAGTGTCTGGGCATATATCACATCAAATTTTAAGGCTACTTGGATCGCATCTTGTAGAAAATCTATGATAGGTTAACTTGATAATGTAATATAAATCAAAGAAGAATACTATAACCTACTTCTACTATCAGTTTGCAAAAGCTTAAAGATCGAGTTGAACAATATAACCAGAAGAAGAAGAATCAATGGCACAATACACATGAAAATACTTTGGGGAAAGTCTCAGATAAAACCCCACACTATTGTACTATCATACATGGTGGAAATACATAGGAATTATACAAAGCCTTAGCTCTCACAGCTAGCCAGCTCTCAGTACAATCCTCACAGATGCTCACAGGTAGACTTGGATTCTCTCTAGCCTTCCTCTCTGCCCTCCAAGATCGTATTTCCTTGCACTGTTCCTTGTGTATGATTAGCCTATGACCAAGCATGAATCCTTGACTGCATGCATGAGTTTTCTCCATGAAAAAACACATGCATCTGATAGTACACTATCCTTGAACATTAATCTCAACTAGGTCTTTGTCACAATAGATATGCATGAATTTCCGATGAGGGAATCTTCAGTTAACTAGAGTAGCACTAGTTGAGTGCATTAATGCATCAACTAACTATTAACTCACTATTAGTTCCTCAACTAGTTTGGAACTAATTTAACTAGACTTAACTCAGTAAAATGAGTTAACTAATTACAACTCAAATATAACTCAATCTTATCTCCTTAATTTAAGGGATAACTCTTGCATGACTTCAAAAAGACCTCTAACTTGAATTTCTCCAACTAATTAATTTAAAATTAATTAATTAATTATTTCCAAGTAGCTGTTAAGACTAAATTCGATTTTAATTCATAATTTAATTCAAGGACAAATTAAATTGCAATATTATTGTTGCCATATTTCAACACTCCCTCTCAATAAGAAAAAGATTATCTGCCACCCCGCTCTTGTCTCTATGAAACTCGAATTTAAACTTTGACAATTCCTTTTTCAAAATGTCAGAATCTTGCTCCTCTGTCGAAATATACTACAGAAACATAATCCTCCTCGCTACACAGTCTCTGAGGTGATGATATCGGATGTCAATGTGCTTGGACCTATCATGAAATATTGTATTCTCAGAGAATTTGATACAACTCTGATTATCACAATAGATCACAGTTGGATCCATCCTCTCAACAACCAAACCAACTAGGATTTTCCACATCTAGATGGCCTCACATTGTTGCCTCACTTGCAGCCAGGTATTTTTCCTTTGCCAAGCTGAGTGCAACCAACCTTTGTTTCCTGTTGTACCAAGAAATTATTGCTGACCCAAGGTTGAAAATCCCTCCTAATGTGCACTTCTAATCTGATCGACTCCCTACCCAATCTACATTAATGAATCCCTGTAGCTTCACTCCCTTTGTCCATCTGTACCTTTTTCTATACTGAGATGTGCCTCAGAGCTATCTCAATACATGGTTTTCCACCTTCCAAAACATCTTAGTGGGTTGAACCATTGCTTGACTCAATTGGTTCACTGCATAGCACAAATCTGGTCATGTGCTCATTAAATACATCAGTGAACCCACAAGTTGCCTGTACATAGTAGCCTCTACCACTTATCTTGAAGTAGCAACCTCCTTCCTGAAGTTACCTACCAGAGGAGTCTACATGGGCTTGCAATTCTCCATGTGGAATCTCCTAAGTATCTCATTGACATACTTGCCCTGAGACACAAACAACTCCCCATCCTTCTGCAACACTTCCATGCCAAGGAAGTAATGCATGAGACCCATGTCTTTCATCTCGAATTCTCTTGGAAGGTCCTCCTTGCAAGACACGATCAACTGATCATCACCAGTGAATATGATAACATCAACATAAAGTATGATGATCAACACCTTACATTTCACCATGATGTGGTACAGGTTTGCATCTGCTTCACTCTTTGTGAAGCCCAACCTGGTGAAGTAGTTGTCTATCCTGGTGTACCAAACACAAGGTGCTTGCTTCAGCCCGTACAATGCTCTCTTCAGTTAAAACACATGCGACTCATGATTGAAGGTCTCAAAACCTTCTGGCTGCTCTATGTACACCTCTTCCTCAATCTGGCCATTGAGGAATGCAGTCTTCACTTCCATCTAATGGATCTTCCAACCCATCTATGGTGATAGTGCCAACATAGATCTGATAGATGAGTACCTTGTGATAGGAGAAAAAGTCTCATCATAGTCAATCCCCTCAACTTGTGAAAAGCCACGAGTAACAAATATTTCCTTATGCTTCTCCACACTACCATCAACAACTTTGTTTACCTTGTAAAGCAAACGGGAACTCACAACTGACTTGTTCTCTAGTCTCAAAACCACATCCCAAACACTATTACAAACTATGGAGTCATACTCCTCCACCATAGCATCAACCCAAATCGGCTGTTGCACTGCTTCCTCAAAGGAAGATGGCTCGGTCTCAACACATTCCCCAGCAAGGGCCATGTATCCAGTGTACTTCTCAGGTGACCCCCTCTATCTGCGCTGAGAAGATGGTTTTCCCACATTCTCTCTCGCATCCTCCAAAGATCTGTCATCTTCTCTTGTGCGCTTCCGTCCATCTCTGGAAGAATCTGCTTGAGTGGATGTCTCCACTCCTAGAACCTCTGCATGCGGCTGCTCCACATCAGTCTGAGGCTCCTCCTCCTTAGGAACCAATATTTCCTCCACAACCTGTAGTTGGAGCTCCCTCTCAAGGAAAACACGCATGGCCTTCTACTCATCAAACTTGAGATCTCTGTGAACCATTGTCTTTCGACTGGTAGGTAAGTAAAACCAATAGTTGTGAGGTGTATCAGTGTACCCCACAAATATCCCCAACTTTGTTGTTGGCTCAAGCTTCTTTCGTGCATCCTTTGTCACATGGAAATATACCGATGAGCCAAAGATCCTGAAGTGACCCACATTTGGTCTCTTATCAGAGAAAGCTTCCTCTGGTGTCTTCATCCCAAGTATTCTATGTGGGATTCTATTCGATAAATAGACCGCTTTGTTGCATTCCTCAGCCCACAAGTGAAGTGGTAGGCCTTGGTCATGTAGCATTGCCCGTGCTACCCCTATAATAGTTATGTTCTTCCTCTTGACCACCCCATTCTGTTGTGCGTTATGAGGTGTCGTCAACTCTCATTTAATTCCTTCCACTGCACATAAGTCCTTAAACTCTTGAGAGACATATTCTCCAACGTTGTTGCTTCTTAAGGCCTTGATCCTTCCCTGACTCTTTCTCGACCAAAGCTTTGAACTCAAAAAACTTTGTGAAAGTTTGGTCCTTCTTCTACATGAAATAAATCCAGCATTTACAAGAATACTCATCAATGAAAATCACATAATACCTTTGCTTCACTATGGATGCCGTCGAGAATGGTTCACACAAATCAGTATGAACTCACTCTAAGATAGCCTTTGCTTGACTGTCTCAATCATGAAAGGAATACTTGGTGTACTTTCCCAAGGTACAACCTTTGCATGTGTCAACTTGCTCAAGTTTACCTTTGGGATGTCTTGGAGATATCTGTTGCATTATCTTCAAAGCCCCATGATGCAAATGCCCCAACCGCCTGTGCCACAACTTGCCAATGTCTTGGCTTTGCACCAATTCTACTTACGTACTCAATGTTGCACAATAATCTACCTCTAGTTTATAGACATTCTTCACCCAAATCCCTATCCTCTTGGTTCGACTCGTGGCTATGTGTCTTAGGAACACCTTTCCTTTACTGAAGACAACATCGTAGCCTTTCTCCTCCAACATCGCAAGCAATACCAAGTTCTTCTTCAGTCCAAGCACATACATCACATCTGTCAAGGTGAGAGGAGCTCCATGCTCCCTCTGAAAAGAAACTGTGCCCACTCTTGAAACACTATACCTTCCGTCGTCACCCATCTCTATGCACATCTTGAGGTCTTTCTCCTCCAAGGTACTGAATAATTTTTTTATCACTAGTCATGTGGAATGAGGCTCCACTGTCAAGATACCAAACATAAACCATCATCGATGACACCATGCATGTAATGAGGGTAAAGTCCATTTCGAACTGAGATGCTAATGCCTCTCCTTCCGATCCTTCTGAGGATCCCTTCTTGGACTTCTTCGATGGGTAATTAGTTATATAATGTCCCATCTTATGACAATTAAAGCATCTTACTTTAGACATGTCACCCTTCTTCCCTCCATGAGAAGAATAAGATTTCAAATGGGAAGCCTTCCCCTTCCCTTTCCTTGCCTTACTTGCTAGGCTAGATTTTCTTCATCCTCATTCTTGGATGGAGAACCATCTTGTGTGCTCCACCTGATCTCCTCCTGCATAAGATCCGACCACAGTCATTCCCAATCCAGCAGTTTCTCCCTTCCATTCACAGAGTCCTGGTAGTTATTCCAACTCTTTGGAAGGCCAAGGAGAGCGAGGCTCACCATGTCATCATTGGTAGTAGTTATTGCCACACTACCAAGCTCATCTCTACATGTGATGAGCTTGTTCAGATATGTGGAAATAGTATCACCCTACTCCATCTTGATTCTTCGAAGCTTATCCTTGAGCGCCAATTTCCTCTGGTCGCTACTGTTCTGGTAGAGGTTCTTCAATGTCGTCCACATTCAAAATGGAGTATCCTTCCCATGGAGACTCGAGACAATATGGTCTCAGACTCCCTCCAGGATGATCCGTCTCGCCTTCGCCACACACTTCTTCCACTTAGCCAACTATTATGCATTAGTTGAAGCTAGCTTTGGGATTTCTTGATCAATGAATTCCTTCAAGCCATTGTCTTCTAATACAGCCTCCATTCTACCTTTCCATGATATGTAATTCGAGCTACCTTCCAAGGCATACTTGAGTCTCAAGCCATGGTACATCATTAGCAATCCTTCAAGTATCATATGAATTTGATTTGCACCTGCAACCCTGAACTTCAAACTTCGAATTCTCTTCTTAGTATACTGTTCACAACTCTGATACCATGTAGAAAATCTATGATAGGTTAACCCGATAATGCAATATAAATCAAAGCAGATTACTATAACCTACTTCTACTATCAATTTGTGGCAGCTTAAAGATCGATTTGAACAATATAACTAGAAGAATAAGAATCAATGGCACAATACAAATGAAAATATTTTGGGGAAAGTCTCAGATAAAACCCCACACTATTGTATTATAATACATGGTGGAAATACATAGGAATTATACAAAGCCTTAGCTCTCACAACTAGCCAGCTTTCAGTACAATCCTCACAGATGCTCACAGGAAATCCTGGCTTCTCTCCAGCCTTCCTCTCTCCCCTCCAAGCTCCTACTTCCTTACGTTGTTCCCTGTAGATGATTGGCCTATTACCAAGTAGAAAAACAAGCCTTCAAAGCTGTGCAATCCTCAAGGATGAATCCTTGACTGCATGCATGAGTTTTCACCATGAGAAAACACATGCAACTGATAGTACACTATCCTTGAACATTAATCTCAACTAGGTATTTCTCACAATAGACATGCATGAGTTTCTGATGAGGGAATCTTCAGTTAACTGTAGTATCACTAGTTGAGTGCATTAATGCATCAACTGACTATTAACTCATTATTAGTTCCTCAAACAGTTTGGAACTAATTTAACTGGACTTAACTCAATAAACTGAGTTAACTAATTACAACTCAAATATAACTCAATATTATCTCCTTAATTTAATTGATAACTCTTGCATGACTTCAGAAAGACTTCTAACTTGAATTTCTCCAACTAATTAATTTAAAATAAATTAATTAATTAATTCCAAGTAGTTGTTAAGACTAAATTCGATTTTAATTCACAATTTAATTCAAGGACAAAGTAAATTGGAATATTCTTGTTGCCATATTTCAACACATCTTCCTCAGACTAGGGGAAGTGTGACACAATATCTTTAGAAATGGGGGCCAAAAGTGATCTAAGGAACTAATCCATATAGAGACGGTCTTCGAATTTAGGAGCTCTACAAATGCTCCTCCTTCTACACCATTCCTGAAAATGGTGGCATAGGTGAATGCCAAATGTTTAAAGGAAAGAAGTAAAAGATTTGGTACCAATGTCATAACAAAGAGGTGACTGGAAATAGGCAAGAAAATATTTGGCAACAGTCACAAAAGTGGAATGAGTCGCTCTGGGTTGATCAACATACCACTTAGCAGCTCCTCTAGTAAGCATGCATTGGAAAAAACGAAGACGGATGGACATGTGGAATGAGAGAACCTAATTAATGGGACCTTCTTTGTGATTACATTCAAAATTAGGGATGTATTAAGGAAGTTTGGGAATAATAATTTGCCAAGTGGGATCATAGAGAAGGGGATCGCTAATGAGCTGGCTGAAATTAGGGAGACTCAAACTAGCCATAAAATGAAGCACTGGAGTAGGAGTGACCACATCAGTGGGGGTTCCACTAGTGGGGTTATCTTAGTTGGTATATAGGTTACCACCCTGGTTTCCCACACCCATGTTGGTGTCTAACATGGTGGCAATACAAGGTTGATAATATGCGAAATTAAAGGAGGAATTGGACGAATTAGTAGAATCGACATCACAATCATTAATCGATGAAGGACTGGAGGATGCGCTTTAATTCGACGGGGTGAAGTAATATGTCCTAATGAGAACTGAGGGTGAAGACATCGAAGTCACCCCAACAAACGCCTAGGGGGCAAAATGATGTCAAGACAATTATGGATCTAAGGACTAAAGGGTGATGATAGGAATAAAAGAGCAACAAAAAACAATCAAACACCTAGTGCAGTGGTTCCAAGTGTAAACTTACTATATTAATGATGTTACTCTAATACAAGAAAATGTGTCCTATCAAATAAAAATACCTCTAGCCTACAGGTGGTTTAAATCCTCAAACAATCCAAAATTTATTGTTTTAGATGACCTTCCAAAGAACTTCTTACTTGACAAAATCTCATCCTCGTAAGCAGGGTTGTCCAAAGAAAGGTAAGGTAGAGAACTAACGGCTTCCCACAACTAGTCCTATAAGGTATTTTCCTAAGATTGGTCACTACGGTTACCTTTGTTCCACAGGGGTGGTCAATTCTTGAGCTTCTTCGTAGTTAACCAACGCACGAGATTCCCTACCAAAGGTTGGGTAGTCCCGAGGAGAATTGCTCACACAATGACCTAGCCTAACCCCCTCTAAATCAGGTTTTTGATGAACTCTGGCTTTGGACCATGGGATGGTGATGAATGTTGAGCTTCCTAATATGTTAACATCTATATCTCAATGTAAGAGATCAATGGGTGTTATTGGAGATCTATCCCACCAATCCTACATGTACACTACAAAGATTATTTTTCCCTAGTGCCCAAGTGGGCTCAATATTTTTGTGTTGAGTTTCAAATTTGTGCTTGGTAGTGTTAACAAAGCTCACATTCGCTTAGGGTGTGAGTGTGTGAAAATAATGTGTCAATTGGATGAGTTAATTGAGAAAGTTTTATGACACCATGTGTTGCTGAAATACTATAAATAAATTTGAAAGTGACAAAAAATAAATAACCAATCAAGAACACAAAACCCCACCCACAAAGTCTATCAAATAGATAAGAAAGAGAGGGAAACAATCTACTCAAAGACATATTAAAAGGCCTAAAATATCTAATGTCAAGGAACTGAGATCTAGAGGCACTAATATGTTGTAAATGGTGCAGAAAAACAACAAAAATCAGAGGTGAAAAATGTTGCAAAGGATAGATGTGAAACTCTTAAAACATAGGATGCTCAAGGGGATCCTAAGGGGGAAAGTAAAAAACAAAAATCTAAAGGGATAAAAGGCGAAAGAAACCTAACCAAAAGTTTTGAAAAGTAATGGATCAGACTCTAAAAAGCAGTGGTTGAAAATTTTGAAACCCTAGACTCCTCACTCAACCAATATCTTCCTAACAATTTGGAGGTGTAGTCTAAACCCTAAGGGGATTTTTCCTTCCTCAAAGAGAAAAAATGAGTGTATCTAGGCCTAGGGGAGGCTAAAAATAGAGGTGAAGCACCCTTCCCAGTTTGCAGACAACACTCTCAGCAAATCTGAAAAAAATTCTAAAAAATTTCCAGAAAAATACCAAAATCTAATTACTCACCTGAAACACTAGAAAACAAAGCTTTTGAGCCAAATAATGTCCTTTGGAATGCAGATTAGGGGCAAAAATATGTGTTTTTCTCCCTATTCCCTCGGTCAGTAGATCCCGCACAAATTTTTCAATCTCCTGCTTGATTGGTACTTGTGACTTGTGGAAAGAAACTTAAACCACCAGAATCCAAAAATTTGACAGAAATGGAAATAATACTATAAATAGAAATTGAGAGGCTAAAAATAGTTATAGAAAACCTTGAAATTCACTGAAACTTTAATCACGCAACAACGTTATTATTACATCACTGGAGTCGCCATTTTTTAGTGTGAAGTTTCTTGGAAGGTCTACCAAAAACACTTCACTCAAGTCACTAGGTCACAAATGACCCTAAAAAAATTTTGTGGCTTCTTATGATTTAGATATGCAATAAAAAGTGTAAAACCTACAAAAAAAAACATATACGATCCACAATAGCAAAAAATAGTCAATATATATCCAATGTAATAACCCAAATAGAAATTATTTTAATTGAATAGATTCTTTATTGATGACACCTCGTGAAGGATATCTACAAAAATTGTCTGCAAACCCCCCTCCATGGGATGGGTCCTTTGATGTCCTTGATGCTTCAGTAATCAATGTTCTCTCTCAATGTGTGAAAAACCCAAAACAACGTGGAGAACTCAAATGGGAGCTTAAAAGAAAAGAGACAATAATGGTGACGACAATAATGATCATGGTGAAGAATGAATGGAAAACCCTTGTATGTAAAACAAAGTATTGAATTAATCTAAAAGGGAGAATAATAAAACAAATATTGACCAAATCAAGATCTAACCATTACGAATACTTTATTGCATTTTTTGGAGAGGGTAAAGATATTTAAAATTGTCAAATATCTTTACTTAGAAATAATTAACAAATAAAATAATTTATTAATTATTTCGCGAGGATTAAGAATGGTGTGAAATTGAAATACTTATCAAATAGTGATTTAACAATTATTCCAATGATAGAAATAATGAATAATAAATAAATAGTGATTTATTTAATTATTCCTAGGGGGTTTTGTCAAATGTGACAAGGAATAATTATTTAAATGATGATTTAATAATTATTCTTAGAGAAAATTAAATAAATAAGGATTTATCTAATCATTCTCATGCTTTTTTTTCATCTAAAAATAATTTAATAAAAGTGGTCTACTAATTTGCTTTTCACACTAGAAGTGATTTTACTATGGTAAAATTAATCCTACATGGTGTATTTCGATCCACCTAGTTAGAAATGGCTAGGTGATCATTTTTTTGTGATAACATCTTGTGTTATTATGGTGCTAAGGGATTGTGTTTTTACATGTTCCGTATTTTATATATTTTACATATTGGATGTATGAAAACAATAAATAAATTTAGAATTCTAAATAAAATAACCCTCATAGTATAGATTTCAAATTTTTAAGTATAATTTTATCAGATCTATTGTGATGAACATTCTAGTGAAATATCTATGGAAAATTATGTATCAAGGTCACTTTGAAAAATGGTTTAGACCTTAAAAAATATTGGGGAAAAAAATCATTGATTCATCTACAATAAAATTAAGACCTTTGTTTCTTTCAAGCGCTTAAATTTACGAAATTAAATAGTTTAAGATAATATGTCTTTGTGTTTCTTACCATTGTACCTTTACTAATGTATAATTTAGGAAGAGTGATTGGAATTGACATAGATATTTACTGCAAAATTGTATTCTTCACAAGTCGATTTCAACATGAAGCAATAATTTTAATTTCTATTATAATAAGAGTGCATGGGGTCATGGTTTCTAAAACTTGAGTTCAAGTAGAAGTGGAGCCAAGAATATATCAATACATTTGTATTCAACTCCATTTTAATTATTTGCATGGTTTCTCTGTGTAATTTTCTTGTAATACATTTCTAAGATTTTCAGATATCATACTTTTTAATAAATACTAGTATTTTAGTGTTCATTTACTACTATGCCATGTAACCTCAACAAAATAGTTTTAGTCTTTATCTCATGCACTAGGCAACAAAAAGACTTTTCTTCAATAATGATTCCTCACCCTTCTATATCAAATGTAGAGAGAAAAACAAAACTTAATCATAAGATCACCATTTACATAAAAAGATAACCTTCAATATTAATAAATGTAAAAATTAAATTTTAAGATAAATATGGAATTAGAATAAATTACTATAAAACCTTTATTTTTCTTTACATTGTTGAATGTTTTATTTAATTATTTTTAGGGGACTTCGTCAAATGTGACAAGGAATAATTATCTAAATAATGATTTAACAATTATTCTTAGAGAAAAACAAAAAAAATAAGGATTTATCTAATCATTCTCATGTTTTTTTTTCATCCAAAAATAATTTAATAAAAGTGGTCTACTAATTTATTTTTCACACTGGAAGTGATTTTACTATGGTAAAATTAATCCTACATGGTGTATTTCGATCCACCTAGTTAGAAATGGCTAGGTGATCATTTTTTGGTGATAACATCTTGTGCTATTATGGTGCTAAGGGATTGTATTTTTACATGTGCCCTATTTTATATACTTTACATATTGGATGTATGAAAACAATAAATAAATTTAGAAGTCTAAATAAAATAACCCTCATAGTATAATTTCAGATTTTTAAGTATAATTTTATCAGATCTATTGTGATGAACTATCTAGTGAAATATCTATGGAAATTTATGGATCAAGGTCACTTTGAAAAATGGTTTAGACCTTAAAACATATTAGGAAAAAAAAATCATTGATTCATCTGCAATAAAATTAAGGCCTTTGTTTCTTTCAAGCACTTGAATTTACAAAATTAAATAGTTTAAGGTAATATGTCTTTGTATTTCTTACCATTGTACCTCTATTAATGTGTAATTTAGGAAGATTGATTTGGAATTGACATAGATATTTACTGCAAAATTGTATTCTTCACACGTCAATTTCAACATGAAGCAATAATTTTAATTTCTATTATAATAAGAATGCATGGGGTCATGGTTCATAAAACTTGAGTTCAAATAGAATTGGAGCCAAGAATATATCAATACATTTGTATTTAACTCCATTTTAATTATTTGCATGGGTTTTTTGTGCAATTTTCTTGTAATACATTTCTAAGATTTTTAGATATCATACTTTTTAATAAATACTAATATTTTAGTGCTTATTTACTATTGTGCCATGTAACCTCAATAAAATAGTTTTAGTGTCTATCTCATGCACTAGGCAACAAAAATCCTTTGCTTTAATAATGATTCCTCACCCTTCTCTATCAACTGTATCAATTGTAGAGAGAAAAACAAAACTTAATCATAAGATCACCATTTACATAAAAAGATAACCTTCAATATCAATAAATTTAAAAATTAAATTTTAAGATAAATATGGAATTAGAATAAATTACTATAAAACCTTTTCTATGCCTTGTTGAACGTTTTATAAAAATCCAAAAGAATATAGATTTTAAAGCCCCTTAAAAGTTATACAAATTTTAAAAAACCCTTTAAACTTATATAAATGTATTTATATACATTTATATACCTTAGATAATGTTAAGCATATGGAATGGTGTAAGAAAATCGTGTATTACTCATTCATGACTTTGGTATAAAATCTTATCTCATACTTCTTTCTATCAATTTAATAATAATTATTTATTTCAATGGTTTGTGTATTATTTAAACCATGTAAATATATATATTTAATTATTCTAGTTTTTTTATTATATATTGAATTGTATTATTACTAATTGAGTTATTTAGACTATTTAGAAAGAATTAGTATTATCTTTATTTGTTATACATTCTTGAACCTTAAAGAATATCTTACTTTTTCTTACAAGCCTAAGTAGGATGGTTTTATGATTTGTTACATGAAAAGATTAGGACTACTTTGTTTCATCAAAAACATGGAACTACCACATAATTTTGAATGTTCACCATCACACAGAAAGTTCCTCAACAAGACATCCATTTACCAATTATTTTCGACTGCATAAACCTTTTACACATTAAAATTAAATTTCACTCTTATTTTTTTATACTAATCTAAACTTTTTCAAAATCATGACATTTTAAATCTTTTGCTTGAAAATAATATTAAACTTAATTCTTAATTTATGATTTGGAATTAAATTGAAATTACAGTTTTACCTACTCCACTTAATGTCAGCAATTATTTTGAACAATATCATACATATAAAATTAAAAAAAAAAACTTAAAATACAAATAAATACACTACAATATAATATAATATTGATAAATGCAAAATAAATCTAATTGTCATATCTACTTAAAAATTAAAATTTTAGCTTTTTAATTCTATGTTCCCCTTGATATTATATTAAAAGTGATTGAAATTGAAAAGATCTTTAATAATTTTAGTTGTTTTAAAAATACTTACAAACTAAATCCAGAAAAACTATTATTAATTAACTTAGTCAATAATATTCCTTTTTTTAATTTTTTTTTCTTTTTTCTTTTATCTTTATTCTCTTAATCTTTCATTAATTTTATTTTCCTTCTTAAGTTATCCTCTCTTTTTAGATCTCCTTCCCCTTATTTTTTTTTTACTATTTTATATCTCCTTTTATTTTTTTATTACTTATTATTTTCACTTTTACTATTTTTAATTCTTTATCAGCTTATTATCCTTTAATTTCTTAAATCTAAGCTATTTTATATATCCTTCTTATTTTTTTATTACTTATTATTTTCACTTTTACTACTTTTAATTCTTTATCCTTATTATTCTTTAATTTCTTAATTTTATATGTAAGTATATTTTATTTCATTAATTATCTTTATTTGACTTTTCACTCTATTTCTCTGAGGTGAGATGTTCAAATTATCTTTTAATTCAATTCTCCTCCTATGTTTTAGGAATTTATTTTGTTTTTATATTTATTATTTTTCGATACATATATTAATTGTTAAATTTCCAAACCATATTATTCAAATTATTTCACTTTTTTTTTTTCATTCTTCTATCAATCCCACACATATAAAAAAAAATATAACCGTAGTATATTTTTTGGCCATTTTCCTTTTAATTTCCGTTGTCTTTGACCGAAGTGCATACTTAAAATGTTTGATGTGTCTTTTTCTTGCATAGTTTCTATCAAGAAATAGCATAACCAATAAAGACAAGGTATTAATTCCAAATTTGATTGCTTAAATTGATTTTCATTTAGCATATCCCTTTATATGAGAAAATAAAACTTAGACCATCGCCGTCCATGGTTCTGATACAAGTTACTCTTCATGAATCAAATCAAATATATTAAAATATATAATTGCTCAATCATTAAATTGGTTATGAGCTTGATTGATCGGTCATGACCAGAAAATTAACAGCCTTTATCTTGAATAAATAAATTAGGAAAAATATAATATGAAAAAGAAATTATAAAAAAATATAAAAAAAAAACAATTCATATATTTAATGACCATGAACTTATCTAAATAATATGTTGATAACAATTTGTTTTCATGGGTAGATTGATAAATCTGAGAAAGTTAATATCTTAGCAAATAATTTATAAAAATGGAAACAACTCGTGGAAAAAAATGAAAATGATATCCTATTTAGAAATTGAATAAGTATCTCACTCAAAAAATGAAAATTATATACCATACTGATAAATAAAACTACTACCCATGAATTGTTAATCACATTTTGTCCCTAGTTAAGTATGAGCTTAAACCTAGAAGTAAATTATCATGACTTTGTCACTAAATCCTTCCGTCACCATAATTAATCAGGCCAAAGGTCGTCCACCAAAGTGAACTAGTCATGTCATTGTTTACACCATTGAGCAAAGGAGAGAACATAATACACACAACACACGAGCGAGCAACGGAGAGAACATAGAGCACCTAAAACATGCCCATCAGAAAATCCTTCCATGTTATCAGCCAGTGCTGAGTAACACCATCCCCAAATTCTTTCGCATTCATCCATAAATATATTACAGAGCTCATAATCACTTTTAGCCTGCAAATTCAAAAATGAGTGACCAAGGTTGAAAGTTTATTCAAATTCAAAAAGTGAGCGCTAAAAATTGCAAGCTTTTTCAAATTCAAACATTATCCCTAAAGGAGTAAAGAGGGCTGGGATAGGGCATTAAAGATTTCTTTAACTTATGTCTCTTCGGATGTAAATATCAATTTTCATGCAACTGCGGGTGTCAAAGTGGTAAATTTGTAAGGAGTTTCCACTATCGAAGTCAAGTCGTGAACCCAACAGGGAATATAATGGAGATGTATGGATGTGGATGTTAATCGTGCCATGCACTAAGCCAATGATTGTGTTAGTGCATGGTTGTTAAGAATTGCTAGACGATAATGGCCACGGCACCGACGGTTAGAATCCCAAAGCCTTGCATAGAAAACATGACAATTCTTAACACCCATGTTGGCTTAGTGCATGGCATGATTAACATCCACATCCATACATCTCCATTGTATTCCCGATTGGGTTCATAGATCGAGTCTAGTAGCGGAAGCTCCTTGCAAATTTACTACTCTCGCACTCGTAGTTGCACGACAACTAATATTTACAAATGAAGAGATATAAGGAAATATTTAATGCCCTATCCCAACCCTCTTTACTCTTTCAGTAAAAAAATTTGACAATTATATACCATACCAACCAATAAACCTCCTACCAATGAATTATTAATCACATTTTATCCTTATTTAGTATGAGCTTAAACCTAGTAGTAAATTATCATGACCTTGTCATTGAATCCTTCCATCACCAAAATAAAACACGCCAAATATCATCCATCAAAGTGAGCTAGCTATGTCATTGTTTACACCATTGTGCAATGGAGAGAACATAATACAAATAACACATGGCTAAGCAACACAGAGAACAAAAAATACCTAAAACACATCCATCAGAAAATCCTTCCATGTTATCAACCAGTGATGAGTAACACCATCCACAAATTCCTTCGCATTCATCCATAAAGATATTACAGATCTTGTAATAAATGTTGAACTACAAATTCAAAAATTATTTATGAAGGTTGAAAGTTTATTCAAATTCAAAAAATGAGCATGAAATATTGGAAGCTTTTTCAAATTCAAAAGTTATCATTGGAGGAGTAAAGAGGGTTGGCATAGGGCATTAAATATTTCTTTAACTTACGTCTCTTTGGCCGTAAATATCGGTTGTCATGCAACTGCGAGTGTCAGAGAGGTAAAGTTGCAAGGAGCTACCACTGCTAGAGTTGAGCCGTGAACCCAAATGGGAATATAATGGGGATGTATGATGTGGATGTAAATCGTGAAAGGGTTAGCGACATTGGGAATGAGAGCCATGCTCTCCACATGTCACAACTTAGCCCTTGCATGGATAATTTATTGTTCATAGACTTGGGATCACCTACCTCGGTCTCATCGGTTTGAATGCGCATAGGTGGTCGCATATGTTGTTGAGTACGATATTGTTTTTTCCATGAGGTTTCATCCCTTAGAAGTTGCAATGGCTAGGCTTTCTTATGGTAGATTGGTTGTGCGTGGAGGAGTTCCTAACACACAGTTTAAAAATCTCATTCATGAACCTATGATTTTTGGGTACCTTGTGCTTGTTAAATAGTGTGCATGGCCATACACCTATCCCTCCATGGATGTCAAATACTCTGGTTTTATCACTCAATGGATTCGTCCTATCATGTCCATGCCTGATTACAAATGCATGGTAAACTTCTTAGGGTGGAAGCATTGCTATATTCTCTGTATTCTTGAGGAGGGCTTCAAACTGTCATGTTGTTCCTAGATGCATGGGCTGGACTCTTCAGACATAGTGGGAGGTTCATTTCCTCGGTATTCTCTTTCTTATTGTCACTCTCAGTCGCTATCTAAGTAATTAATTGTCTGGTATCTTGTCAATAGTTCTCTAAGATAACACAAGGGTCAATTTTTTCGTGCTCTTTCTCCATAATAGAAGGTCTTCTTTGAAGTTATGTGAGATTACATAAGGGCCAATGTTTTTCATGCTCTTTCTACATAAGATGAGTTATGGTCCTTATTTCGAACTGGTGGTTGTGTTACCCACCTCGTCACCTCAACTCTTTGATTATGCCAGAATGTATTTCAATTTTCTAGTTTTGGTTTCTAGAATTTGGTAACTAGGTAACTTTTCCATTTGGTTTTGATATTTTTCATTGTTTGTTTACTTTCAAAGTAGCCTCTAGGTATCTAGGATCCCTTCGTCTCCAACTCTCACAAATTTTGATTTACTGGGAGTTAAGGTTTGTATTTTTGTTCGAATCCGGTGCCATCTCCTTATATCTCTCCCCTCGACTTAATATGCTATCCTTTTTACTTCACATATTGGATGATGATCTCCTTGTTTAGGATTTTTCTTCACACTTAATATGACATATCCCTAACTTATTTCCTTCGACTTCAGTCTATCTCTTCCATTACCCTATTTGATATTTAATCATGGCCCCTTTGCAAATATTTCCCAGTCAGCATGGTGGTGCACCTCGTTAATCTTCCTGTCATCATTGGCATTTGTTTGGATTGGAGTTAGTGGCAAACCAATTTGACTAAATTCCTCCTAAAATGAGGAGTGAAATTCTCCATCTAGAGGCAAAGGAATTTGAGGATCACATATATTTTTATGATTTTGAGATTGACGGAAACAACCTCAAGTGAGTTCCTGATCTAGGGAAATTTCAAAAGCATAGGCTTCACTTCCTTCATTCCATCTCTCTACATCGAAAAATGGAAACACTACTAAGTATGGTTATCCGTGAAAAGTTGGTTGACAACTACACATTGTTTGCAGCTAAGGAGGATATCAAGTGAATTCTTCAAGATATTTGTTACAACCTGTGTAAGACCCTCCTCCCACACTTACCCAAGTTCATTGGTCCACTCGGGTAAATATGTGATGAAGGTTTTCTATGACATGAATAAACCTACTATATCACGTTAAGGAAATGGAATCGACAAAACCAAAATCTTACGGACTTCCCTCAGGTGGTACATGACCCCCAAGAGCTAAACCACCCTGCTAGGTGCCCAAACCTTGATTTAAGCCACTTTTTCAATGTATTAGACTCCCAAATGTTGGCACAACATTGCGGAAATTTGATTGTATCCCTCAAATAACATGCTTAAGCCTAGAAGGGATATACTTCAGTCTTTTTCATCTAATTCTATGCCTGCAACTACAGGATTTGTGCCATGTTTTTACCGCTAGTCTCTAGACCACTACCCAAAACTTAATGAAACTATGAGAAATGTGAAATGACACGAGGAAAATGACTTCCACACAAAACTTAGACTAGAACTTTCCCTAATCAGCCCTAACCATGACATTCATTCGGTCATACACATCATGAACATGTAATCTACAGGTCATAATTACATATCTAAACATAGGGATCTCATTATTATCTAAGAATCATCAAGAATGTGTGATACCCTCTCAAAATGGTCTCATTATCATCTATTAGGTCATAGATTCATTTACTAATCCAAACATGGTGAGATTCATAACTAAAGTCTGCCATAAAGTTGTTCTTATAACCAACATATAACCGGAATAATAACAGTTATATAACAACAATCAAAGACACGTAATAACAAGTATAAATACTCATTAAATACAAGAGGAAAATAGTTTTTATTAACACATGAAATGTTCGACCAAGTAAAGGACTTCCACATACCACTTGACCATAGATTGGGTTGAACCAAATATTTCTTTCAGCTAATCAAACACGTGCCATATTCTAAGCATGAATATGGGACTCACAACAGAAAAACTAGGGTTTCCTCAGGCTTTACCATTTATCCCTCCATTACTGGACAAGGGATTCCTAGGCATGAAATCCTCACCTATACAGGCAAGATTTACCACAATCCCTCCATTATTGGTCAAAGGATTCCTAGTGCAAACAATAAACACACACTACAAAGATTTACCGCAATCTTGCCATTACTGGTCAAGGGATATTCGGACCTAAAAAAGGATGAATTTATCCATATTTATTCACCAATACCTTGAGGAATAGTCCTGTCTCGACCCTCAAGCTTTACTATGCATCCCAACATTATCGGTTAAGAGATTCTTAGGCTGTTGAGAATTTTCCTCAGATCACCTCACCCAGTTCCAAAACCATCTGGCAATCTAGCTCAACCAAATGAAAGAACCCCATCACACTATGGATATTAGGAAATGGAAAGGCAAGGTTGAAAACTATTGTCACACCTAGATAAACCCATGTCAATGAAAACAAAATAACCAAATACACACATTCATATACAATGCATGCCAAAACTAGCAAGGAAATCATGCATGGAACTCAATACATTCAAAGTAATCCCATTGTAGCCACTTGATCCAACTCTTCCTTTCTTGATCCTTTCTTTATTTTGCCTTCTTTTCCTTCATTTGCCTTCCTTTGTCCAATGTTAGAGTGGTCCAAGAATGCTCTAAGTGTGCAAGAGTATGAGAGAGAGAGAGATCCGAAAACTAACTAAGAAAAGGTTGTGCTGAAAAATGTTGTGAACTAGTCCTCATAAGCCTTTTCATTAATGAGGACTCTATTTTCTTCAATTTTCATTATTTTATTAAATTTCATATTCATATACAACATGTTACCTTTCACCTTCCTTTTCTCCCAATTTCCTTTATTTTCATAAATAAAATGTCAATAAATTCCTCTTTTCCTTTTCAAAGCCTTTTCCATTTCCTTTGCCAATTTCCTTAGCCATAATAAACCAAATGAACACCCCTATAAAATGTTTTTACCAACATTCAACTTCAAAGCTCTGTCCCATGACCTTGGTCTTATTTTTTCTTTATTAACTTTATTACATGGATTTTTAAATAGGGTTGTTATAGAACCCTCCCCTTTGGGGTAACACCATCCTTAGTGTTCAGTGACACCTATAACCTACAAGACCACTGAAAAACCAAAACATACCACCCATGGAGCTTTATAACTTAGATTGATGCAATATTTACAACGAACCATCTCCTGAAAAGAAAACCAACATAACCAACATGACAACATTACAACCATACCACTTATTAGAGCTTTATAACAAAACTCGATGCAATATTTACATCAGACATATGCATATATACACATAACCAAAAAACAACACCAAAACAGCTACCAAAAGACATCCACTCAACCAGTGAATAGAGAAGGATACATAGCCTATATTTGATCAGCCATCTCCCATGTAGCTTCATCAGGGCCAAAGTGCTTCCAATGCACTTTAACTTGCTCGATTTTGGACTATGAGCTGTTTTCATTGCAAAATCCACAGAGGTTCAAGCTGAAATTATCTTTATGGATCCACATGCAATATAGAAAAATAAATCACATGATCAACATATTTAACATATATTTTAAGCAATGAAACATGGAAAACATCACTAACTTTCACTATCAGAGTTAGTCCAAGTTAGTAGGCCACTTGTCCAATCCTCTCAGGGATCTCAAAATGCCCATAATATTTAGGTAAAAAATTCGTGCATGACCCAATCCTCAAGGGGATTATTTTGGGCTTGATACGCAAGTACATATTTTCCCCAACCTGAAAATCCTTAAATACCCTATGATGATCTGCATAACTCTTCTACTTGTCCTATGCCACCTTTATATTCTTCTTTATAACTTGCATTTCATGTTCCATCTCTGCCAACATGTCTGATCCTATCAACACCTTGTTCACTACATCACTTTAACTGATGGGAGTATTACAACTCCGCCCATAAAGTGTCTCAAACAAACTCATCCTCTGTGACTCCTAATACCCATTGTTTTAAGAAAACTTAACCAGTGGAAGATACTCTTCCCACTTCTGCTGCTGATGCATAACATACATTGTAAACATGTCATCTAAAATAATGTTGACCCTCCCTATCTATCCATTTTCTAGCAGATGATGAGTGTTTTTGAAGGCCAACTTTGTACCCAAACCTACAAAAAACTATTTCCACAAACTATAAGTGAACTTAGCATATTTCGCTAACATAAACGTTTTCCGAATACCGTGAAACATCATTATCACCCTGATGATGACCTATGCTACCTCACTGGCTAAATGAGTATACTTTACTAGAATGAAGTGAGCTACCTTAGTAAATATTTCCAATACAACCATGATAGAATCCTCTTTTCTAGATGTCCTTGGAAAAGCTATGTTGAAATCCATAGAAATGACCTCCCATTTCCACTCTAGAATCAAAATCGATTGTAGTAACCCACTTAGATGTTTACACTCTACCTTTACCTATGGACAATCCAAACATCTAATGACAAAATATTCTACCTCTTTCTTCAGATTCAGCCAATAGTAGAACTTCTTCACTACTGTCAATGTCTTCTAGTATACCAGGTGTTATGGGCCATTTTGTCACATCTGGTCAATAGGCCTTTAAATGGGATTAATTCATATCCTTCACAATATTGTTTTTATCCCTACTCAAATCCCTATGCATGACTATGCTAAATCCCTTAGTTTCTGCTCATAACTGCTTAGTTCCTCGTCTTTTAAGTCCCAACGCACCCTGGCCCTTTAGGGACCAACGTTGACTACTAGTTTGACTCTCTCTACAGTGGCGCTGATCACCAGTAGGTTGCTTAGTCTTGGGGTTGCACTGATTCTAAAAATTTGGGAAAAATAAAAAGAATCTCAAAGCTTCCTCTTCCAGAAGCTTCCTAACGATGTTTCAACCATTTATTTTGGATAAAAATTCAAATCATATTTGATTCCACCTGGTATAAATCGCCATCCTATCCCTTGAGCTCATCCTCCCATCACTTTTTTATCTCAATCCTAGATTGGTAAATGGATAAGATTTCATGAACTACCTCTCACATCTATATATTTAGAGTCATCCATGAGCAAGGGATTGGCTTTTGGAGATTGATTCTACCATCATGCTATTGCTTTGAGAGTCATTATTCCATGCATTAGGGTGACATAAAGGTATGCTTTGTGGCAAGGAAAGGACAAGTAAACTTAGGGAGCTCTTCTATAATATCAACTCCTATTTTTGGTTGTAACTCTCTCCATTTCTATTAACACGAAGAGTAGATTGTTTCCCTATATATGATGTTACGATTTCATGTATTTTAACACCATGTTGATCTATTGAGTGAAGTGATTGGATTATGAAACATATATGTCATCGATCTTTGGCTTGTCTTGTTTGATTATGGAAGTTCTAATTATAGAAATCAAATCTAGGATTATAGCGTACAAGCTGAGGAATGAGTGAGGCTTGTGACATATTACAGGTAGGCTTCATCCCATCATTCAATTACTTTAAGGAATACATTGTGACCTCTTATTTCTATTGTTCTAGTTCATTCCACTAGGAAAAGGGAAGATACTTATCTCCACAGTCATAGATTCTATATAACAAATTGTTGACTCCACTAGGGCTCAATTCAATCCATTGGTGGTTTTGGCTTTCCCTTAGTGTCTATTTTTCCTCTTGTTTTGATATCTATAGTTTCACTCAATCCTAATCATACATATGAAGACCCATCATTCAGATCCCAGTGCATTTTTGTGTCGGAACATGAGATTCCTTGATCAATGCACCCTCCAGTCTTAAGATAGTGTGTTGTAGTGCACCTAAGACTTCCTTGCACCTGTATTACAGTGCACCCTATCCCTCTTTGTGACTGCATTGTAGAGAATTGGTGTCCCTTAAGCACCTGCGTTGATCCCTATTTCATGCAAAAAATTGCCTCGTTTTGGTTTTCTCTCTATCTAGCGTTCTTCTTGCTACTCTTCCATGTATCCCTTAGTGTCTTAGTGTTTCTCAGAAGCCTCCATATGTTTTTCTTATGGTTTCAATTGCCTTTGATGAGAATTTCTTTAGATTTTCCTTTTTTCTTGTCATTATTTCATTACCAAACTGATTCTCTTAGTCATTGAGTGCTTGAAATAATTGGTGTTCCATTCATCGTTATGAAAAGTTTGTTTTTATTAGTGATTAGACATGCATCTTATTTTTCCCTCATTTTGAAAATTAAGAGGAAATTGAAAAGAAAAATCTCTCTACATTGGAATCTAGGGTTTTGTGAGTAAATTTGAATTGGAATGGTTGCAATTTATGGAATTGCACTTAGTTATTGTTTGTTGCATATTATTTATCTCTTTCCCCCTTTAAATAGATTCTCATTGAAAGTGAGAGTTTCAATTTCTTCATGCTAGCTCGCATTTAGGATATTCAGGTGAAATTCGCAGCGATCCATGAAATTGAAACTTAATCAAAGATAAAATTTAAAATATTTTTAATCAACCTAAGGAGAATTTGTAACATTAATGTAAACATTTAGAGGTATATGCTATAGACGTGTTTCGGTCTCGTTAAATGTAGGATCTATCGTTTTTTTCCAGTGTTGTATTCCAAGGGTGATATCCCATTCCACGTATGTAAGTGTATCAGATCATACTTTGTATACCTTTGGGTATATTGGACGGCGCTCCACGCATGAAAAGTATATGGAAATTCTCTCATTGAACGGTTACACATTAGAAAGCACTATTATGGATTGCACTTCCACGTACTGTCAAGTATATTTTGGAAGTCCACCATAGGTTTCTATCCTCAGCATAGGTAACTGAGTCGATCACCTTGTATATCATGATACATTGAACACAACATTTAGAGGTATTTCTTGCACGTATGTTAAGTCCTTGGTTTCCCAAGGTGTATATTCGAGTACATGGTTGCTTAGTAAACCTATATGCATAATATTACCCTCTTTTTGATTTATTATTTATGTTAATTAAAATTTATTAATACAATGTGGAAGAACACACCCCTCCTCTTCGTTGTTCTCATAGAATGAAAAATAAGCCTCCTCTTCCACTAGAGGCCACTCCTGGACGCTGTTAGAAGTATAAGAATATGAAAACTACCAAATTAAGAACTTCAGGAACTACTTATGGTCCTCCTCATAAGTCCTATGTACCAGAATTATTCTTCTCTTTGAGTATCAAGCTTGATATTACTTCATCATTTGTTGGTGACTTTGACACAGTTGAAACAAAATCACCTGAGACTTCTTTTCCTCAGGTCATTGATCATGTCTTTACTAAATCATATACTTTATAACCTAAGGTTAATGAATGTAAGATACCTCATCCATATTCACCTGTTACTTCAGGACATCCCTCTTCTCTTCCTCTATCTGAGACACAACCACAAACCATATATCTTAGACCAAATGGTGAATGCCTTCCACCTAGTCTTGTGCGTATCGAAGAGATCCCATAGGAAGAACCTTGTTGTTATACTCATGTTCATTAGAGTGGACTTCATTTTAATCAAGCTTGTCCTCTTCCTCCTCTTGAAACTCCATAAAAAACTCCTTTACTTGATTCTTCATGCTCACCCTTGAGATTCTCATGACAATCTTCTTTGGGATTGTTAACCATGATTGAATCCACTATGGTTTCCCATCCTATATCCACCCCTATGGATGAGACAACTAGCATTGCTTCTTCATTCATGTTTGCAACATCACCATAGGAACATTTGTATGGTGGCCCGTCCATTCCACCTAGTTATCATTCATTATCTAGTACCTTCTCTAGTGCAACATTCAGTCCATGGACCTCTCCCTTGTTATCTATTTCTCAAATTTTGTCTGACACTTCGTTAATAAGTAGTATACAACCTACTCCTTCTCCTCCACCTACACCTACAGTTGAGCAACAGGTTTGCCCTTATGTTAGTGGGATTGGTTACCTTCAAAAGCCTAACTCTCCTAATGTTGGGTACACTCCACAAGAGGGAAGTTTCCTCTATCATCCCCTCCTCCTTTATCAGGGGGCAACCTATTGGCTGTATACCTCAAATTGTTCCTCAACCTTATCTAAATCCTCCTTATCCTAGAATGGCTGCTAACTTTTAGAAACCCACTTTTACCTTACAACCTAGTTTGATTGTGGATCCATTTTGAATTATCAACCTGTGTTGTCCATATATCAAATTATTACTTATCAATCCATACCTCTACAAGCTAGAATTCATGTAAGAAAACTTTTACAAGTTGTAACTATGACTCAATTTATTTCCTTGGTATCTGGTACCCTCCAGGTTCCACTTACCCAGCCTTTACAAGGTATCTTACAGTCTCAATCAATTGGACAAGGTGTTCCTCAAATTCTGGTAGGACATAGTATGGCACAACCACCACTGAATCCACCTTATGTTAGGATGATGTAAAATCCCACAAGGAAATAGTATCAACCTTATCAGGGTATTCTTCAAGTTCCCTATCAAGGCTAGCATGTCCAAACACATCCTCTCCAGCATTTGCAACATCATCTTGGATTTGGAGAATAAGGTTATGTGTATGTTGGTTATTATAATCCTCCTTATGATTGTTCCTAGGTTCCTATTTATCATAACCCTCCCACTCATGGAGCGTAGATACCTATTGATAAGGTTATTCCATCTTATTCAGGTTATCGTCCACCAGATTTTAACAGGAAATTACCATTTGTGGTGACTCTCAAATTTCCTGATTTCACTCATCTCAACAATAATCCTATTGTTCATTCACCTTGGTGGCCGATTACTCCTACAAAATTTCCTTCTGATATCCCAAAATTCAATGGGAATCCTAGAGAAGACCCATCGATGCATGTCACAACTTATCATCTATGGTGTTCATCAAACTCCCTTAACGATGATTCAATAAAGTTACGTATTTTCCAACGTACTCTTACCAGTACAAAAACTAAATGGTATAATGAATTACCAAGAGCTTTGTTTAACAATTTTAGTGTCTTGGCTATCACCTTCCTCACACATTTCCAATTTTCCATCAGATACAAAAGTGGAGCAAAAATTATGACCAACTTCAAACAATCTGATTCCACTAACATCTCTGATCATATTCATGAGTGGAGATGTCACTATCAGTTGGTTAAGACTCATGTTCTAGATAAATTGTTAGCATAATTGTTTATTAAGTCTTTGTTGGCTCCTATAACAGGAGACATAGGTAAGGGTGGAGTTTTAATCGAAGAGAAACTAATTTCTTGTACCAGTACTTGGATCTTGTTTATACCCAATCTGGCATGCTTTATGATAAGATACCAAACTCTCTACGACCTTCGATATTATTCCTCAAGCTCCTAGCAAATAATCTCATGTTGTTGATGGCATGATTGGTTCTACCAGTTTGCAATCAGTGAGTAAACCATCTGGTACTACTCTTACCGAAACTACCCAAATCCCTCCATCCAATACTCCTACAACTTCTTCGTCTGAGATCAATGTTGTTCATTGTGATAAAGGTAAATCTCAATAGCAACCAGGAAGTAAGAAGAAAGGAAAAGGTAACAAGAAGAAATATTATCCTCCATAGGATAAATAAAAAAATCAATCTTCTAATGAGAAACAAAAACCTCATTACGCATTCCTAATTTGTAATGAGGAACACTTCAATCGTGATTATCCTCACCATGCAGAAGTGAACCAATTTCTGAAGTCTTCTACTTCACTTGGCATGTTGATAGATCCGTTTCCAAATCAAGAAACTCATTTGGTTGCTCGGGACCCTACGTCCTCTAACTGAGTTTCGATGCTTTCTTCCGCTAAATCAAAAATTGATGTTATGGTGGCTACCCATAATAAAGACTATGGTGATTCGAATCCCTCAAATGGTTAGGCTACTTATCAACCTACTAATTTGGCTACAACTCCATTGGATCATGCTCCTCTTATGATTCCTACATAATTGACTATTAAGCTTTTGAACAATGTTATTCATAAATATAGTTTCAACCCTCGCGCGAGAGTTGCTTAGAATTATAACATAGTTGAGGAATTGGCTTAGTCCCCATCATTCATGTCTACTCTTTAGGTGTTGCAGAATTGTCCCACCCAGAAAAAGCCTTTTCTTTCCACGATTAGGTGTATCAATCCTTCAGATTCCAACCTAGTCGTTTTCAATCATGAGAACTATACACCTATACTTCTAGCTCAATTAGCATTTATGATGTAGGTTTTCATCTGCAGTAAGAACATTGATCATTATATTGTGGATGATGGAGCCTCTACTTACATCATGTCTTTGTCTTGCTAGAATGAAATTGGTTCTCCTCAATTGAGTCAATCGGCCACCACCTTGAAAGCTTTTGACGGAAGAATGTATAAACCTTGTGGGATTTTGAATTCCTTAAAGTTTAATTGTAACATAAATCTGTATCCATAGAATTTTAAGTTATTGATGGACCACCTGATTATAATCTTCTAGTGGGTTGCACCTAGGTTTACGCCATGACTAGTGTCATTTCGACTTATTTCTAGATGATCATCTTTCCTCATAAAGGCGACATAGTCGCCATCAATCAAGTGATTTTTTTGTCTCCAATTCTCCTATTACTAGAAGTTTCCCTCTAGTAGGGTAAACTCTATGCCCAAACTAGCATGTCGGGTTTGTATTTCTTAAGGATTCCTCTCTCATGGGAACCTTTTCGCTTTCACCTCCTTTACTTCTCGATAGCTCCTCTTTGGTTGCATATATCAATATGATATCCTCTTCTACTATTCCAACTAATCCTTGAATAGTACCATATGAAACTAACATCAATACTTTTGGTGACCATATGCCTCTTAGCTACATCGAGCTTGATTATGAAGCCATTCATTTAGCTTGTATAACTCATTCTGATTTAGTCTCTTCAATCAATTAGGTCAATCGCTCATTGGATTATGGCACATCTTCTAATCCTTTCTCTCATGAATTCCCTAATAATGAGAGCATCATGGAGATCATGATACCAGATGATGCGTCTTGGGATGATCATCACCATTGTTCCTCGTTAGATCCCATCAAGGATAATCCTTATTATTTTTATCAACCAAATATCGTTGAGCTCACTATGAATTACGTTTCCATTCAAGAAGTTAATTCAGAGAAGAGCCTATCAAATATTTAAGAGATCATCCCTCTTGAAATCTCAATTAAAATTGGCATAGTTGAGAATTTACTATCAATGTGTCTTTCTCCCCGGATGAGATTAAGACTTACAAAGGTCTATTTCAGGAGTTTCGAGAGGTATTTTCCTGGTCTTACGAGGAAATGTCAGGGATCGATCGAAAAATTGAGGTTCACGAAATAAAAATGTATCCCAATGCTAAACCATTCTGAAAGTTCCTCTGTCCAGTCTATCCTAAGAAGGCTATTGCTATTAAATCTGAGATTGAAAAACTTCTCTGTGTTGGTTTCATTTATCTAGTTCCTTTGACTGATTGGGTGTCAAATATTGTTCCTGTCATGAATAAATAGGGAAAAATTCGCGTATGTGTCAATTATTGAGACACAAATCATGCTTGTCTGAAGGATAACTATCCCAACCCATTCATTAACCATATTGTTGATGACTGCGGTGGTTGTGAAATCTATTCATTCATGGTTGGATTTTCCAGCTATAATCAGATAAAAGTTCTCCCAGCGGATCAACACAAAACTACATTTATTTGTCCTTGGGGCACATTTTCACACCAAAAACTCTCTTTTGGGTTGAAGTTGGGGCTACGTTTTAGAGGGTGATGGAATGAACCTTCCATGATATCAAATATATCATGCAACATTATCTTGACGATCTTTGTGGTCACTCAAAACATTAGGTTGATCACCTAATGCATCTTAGAGCCATTTTATTATGATGTATACATTACAATATTTGATTAAATTGTTACAAATGTGTGTTTTACGTTATCTCTCATTGAGTTCTCAGATTTGTGCTTTCGAAACCAGAAATAAATATCAATCCTTTGAAATTTTAGGCGATCATATAGCTGCCTGCATCTTATTCCCTCCTTCAGCTCCAAGGACTCCAAGGGAAGGCTAGCATTCTAAGGAGGTTTTTCCCTAACTATGCTGAGTTGAACAAATGATTCACTTGTCTATTAAAGAAAGGGGTTCCATTCCATTGGGGCAATGATGATCAAACGACATTTGATGCCTTGAAATATGTACTGATTCGAGCATCTCTCTTATATCTCCTGGATTACCAGCATAATTATTTCCTATATTTCGCCACTGTAGTTACAACCATCATCATGGTATTGGTCCAAGAGGATGATATAAGGACTAAAAATCACATTTACTACTTGATTCATAATATCAATCTCATCGAAATTAATTACACTCATGTTGAGAAGTTAGCTTTCGGGGATGTTCAAGTTGTTGAAAGATTCTACCATTATATATTGCTTAGAAAAACTATGGTCATTTTGGGTTTCAACCCTATGCCATACATTTTTTCATGTAAATTTCTATAAGGAAAGTACTCCAAATGTATTGTCATCCTAGAAGAGTTTGACTTGGAAATAATCAAATCCAAGTCAAAGAAATCATTAGTTTTCACTAAGCTGATCTGTGACCTTCCCACTGGTTTTTCTGAATCCACGTCTGAAAATTCAATCCCAGAGGAGTCGTTGCTTTCTATTTCATCATCTGACCCTTGGTATGGAGATATCCTTGTGTACCTATACACCTAGACTTTCCGATCTAATAGCTCTCACTCCGAGCATCAACGTATTCAATATCAAGACAAACATTATATAATCATTGGCAGCACCCTCTATCATCATGGTATCAATACAGTTTTTTGAAGGTTCCTAACCCATGAGGAGGTCGAGAAAGTCCCTAATGAATGCCACTCAAGGGACTTTGGCGGTAATTTATTTGGTTATGCTACCACACAGAATATCCTATGTGATGGTTACTTTTGGCCTACCATTTTCACAATTGTAATCTCGTTGTCCAAAAGTTTCATTCATCCCAAATTTTTTAACGCAAGACCCATGCTCTACCTTGATTCGAATTTAACCATGAATGCAAGAAATTACAAATACAACCATAAATACAGAGATTCAAAAGAAATAAAACTTCCTTTAATTAATATCCAATAATGAAATATGCTTATAAACAGTATGGAAATGATACTAGCTCGACGATGGTAGCTTATCTCTGAAAATAGATGTGGTGGCTACATGGCTCTAAACTGCATTACAATAAGGCTGTTCAAGGACCTTTTTATTATTTAACAATAAGAGCAAATCCCTAACAACCAAAACCCTAATCCGAGGAGACGTAACACCAAGATTTTATGGGCCCCATTGGGGTTGGTTGGGCAGCCAACTTCCTAGTGTCGTAACTTGGTCATATTATCTCCATTTGACATGCATGATACCCCGTTGGAATGATCCCTCCGAGGACTACAGCAAAAAAAATGATTTATTAAAAGACGTTGGCAGTATATTGCAAAAAAAATGTTGTTTAGGGCCTCAAAACAGCCCCGGAAGTTTAGGACCCGAAAAACTGCTAAAAATAGTAAAATATGCTATAATTAAGGAAACTGAAAAACTGAAAGAAACAATGGTGGGGGTCCACGTGGAATTGGCGGGTGGCCACCAATATCCACCTGGATCACGCCCATACCTATGCATAATGTTATCGGTGTAGGTCATTTTTCGAAATGGGGTATTGATTTCATGACATGTAACCCTCACTCGAGTGTGGGGTATGGCTATATCATTGTAGTGGTTGATTACTTTACCAAATGGGTTGAGTCGATGCCTACATTTAACAATACCAGCAAAACATCTGCATATTTCTTTCTCAACCATGTCATCGCAAGGTTTGGTGTTACACAAGCCATAATTATGGATCATGGAAATAATAATACTATAATATTAATAATGCTATGATATTAGTAATAACTATCATATTATAAGTAATATTTATAATATAAGTAATATTATTAATAACTATAGTAATAATATTATTATTAATATTAATAATAATAATAATAATAATAATAATAATATTATTATTATTATTTATTATTATTAATAAGAATAAATATTATAATAATAAAAATAGTAATATAATAATTATTATTATTAATATTTAATAATAATAATATTATTATTATTAATTAAATATAATAATAATAATAATAATAATTATTATTATTATTAATATTAATTCTAATTATCATTAATAATAATAATTAATGATAATATTATTTATAATTACAATTTATATTAGTAATAAATAATAATAATTACAATTAATTTTAGTAATAAATAATAATAAATATTAATGATCAAACATTTATTATAAAAATTTAATATTAATACAATATTCTAAAGGTTAATATTTTTAACACTAACTATGATTGTTATAATATCATTAATACTAATTATTATTAAATTATAATTCTAATTATTATTATTTATTATATTAATAATAATAATTAATAATATAAGTAATATTAACAATAACTATCATATTATATTAAAAGTAACTAATTATTAAAAGATTATTATTTATTAATTTAAATTAATTTAAAAAAAAAAATTAAAAATTAAAAAATTAATAAATTAAAATAATCTTTAACAGCCGACTCTCATCAATCAGATATTGAGATCCGACTTTCATCTCATTTTACTCTACTCAATACTATTTAATCGCTCAGCTAAGCTCTTCTTCTATCAAGCATTCAAGTTGTCCTGATGATGGATCCCAGTTGGGATTTGAAACGTTGGCAAAAAATGGTTCTTACTGTGGATTCTCCGGTAACTAAGTCGAAAGCAATAAACCACAGAGGTTTTAAATCCAGAATCATGGAAATAATTTTAGGAATCATATGATGACCAAACTGACTGCTGATATGGGACTTTCCCATGAAAGTTCCACTCCCTGCTATCCACAAGAAAATGGACAAGTTGAGGCTATCAATAAGGTTCTTAAAACTATGATTCAATGCGTGATAGGGGTCCATAAATCAAACTCGAATTTGCTTATTTTTTCTGCCTTGTGGGCATATCAAACCTATGTTAGGACTACTACTAGATTTACAATGTTTTAGTTGGTTTATGGTCTGGAAGCTGTCCTTATGATATAATGTGAGATTATTTCATTGAGACCGGGTATACAACTTCTTCTTGCCACTTCTCCAGAAGAGGAATTTCTTTTACACCTCATGCTCTTAGATGAGAGATAGCATGATGTCACTTTAGCTAATGAATCTCATAAGATACGTATCAAGGCACAATATGACAAGAGTGTCAAGCCTCTCTTGTTAGAAGGAGACCTTGTTTTGCTTTACGATTAAGAGTCTAATAAATTACGTACAGGGAATTTCGAGCCAATGTGGATAGGCCCATATAGTTTCAAATGTATTCTTGCAAAAGGGGCCCATGGGATAATATATTTTTATGGAGTTCAACTAGTGTAGCCTAGAAATGGGTTGTACCTTAAAAGATACTATGCCTTATTTTTCATAGTACACTGTGTACATGATAGATATAGGTGTGTTGAGTGTGTTTACAGTGTTTCCCTTTAGAATTTCCTTTAGTTTCTTTTAATCTTGTTTACATTTGGTTTTCATATTTCAGCATCCTTGGAGCCATTTGTTAGTTATGTTGAAGGTGCTACTCATAGTACTCGGAACCTATCTTTCGTAGCATGGGCCATATTCACTCCAGGGGATGAGTTAGCGAGTATACAAGGTATTTGTCTCGGTCACTCTACCAATAACATCGTTGAGTATATTGTGGTGATCAAACTACTACCTAATGTTATTTCACATGGTATATGTCATACAGTCATCTGATTGAACTCACAACTTGTAGTACTACATTTGAATAATGTGTACTCAATTAGAAGTCCAACTATGATTTGCATGTTCTTAAGGGTTCACCTTCTAGAAAGACACATTGATTACATCCATTATCAACACATTTCTATAAATCTAAATACATTGGGAAATGCATTAACTAATCATGTTTTAAATAGACATTTCTGACACATGTAAATAATTTCAATACACATCACATAAATTGAAAATAATAATAGGAATGTAGGAAACACTAAAGATAGATATATGTTTATATATAATGTTTGATTTTACAAAATTTGTGCCCGAAACAAATATGGCCACACGACCTATCGTATCTAAAAATATACATGGAAATATGGAAGTATACCTCCTAGTAGACTAATCATAGTGCTCATGATAACATGCCACTGCATGAGCTATCTTGCATTATAGTTGATCGATACACCCTAGCACTCCAATAGTATGTTAGTGTAATCACATAAGAAGTTAGACCAAGGTTTCATCTATACCATGTGTCAATCCCTCCATATGATGTTCGACCTCTGCGAGGGTATTTGATATGTTGAGATCTTGTAGGACTTCCCATCCTACTACAACAACTTGTACTGGTGTTGGTGCCAGTTTTGGGTCTCCTACTCATTGTATATATGACATACCTATAGGTCAAACGAGTCCAATATCTACATGTACAAATCAATGTTTTAGTCTCGGAAACATAAAAAATAAAAATAAATTGTAGATATTAAAAGAAAAAAATTGTTAAAATATCTTACCTATAACACCCCATTTCTCCCCCTCAAGAACTGCAAACTCTGGGTCTCTGGGGAAATCCACCCCCACATATGGGTAATCATCCACCATGATAAATTGCATGCTCAACCATCTGAATAAAACTGGTGTGAAGCTCATGGATGATGGACTTGCATGGTGGGATATGAGATCTATCCACCTCGTCATCCCCGGAACTCTCGCAGCAAGGGGCTCAAGTGAGATATGTTGAGGTCATAGTAATGGAATCCTCTCTAGAGAAAGGGAGACTAAGATTTCTCCATAGCCAAAATTCTTTAGTCTCCCATCCTTTTCTTTAGTCATTTTTTCTTTCATGTTTACCAACACTCCCTTGATCCAGTTGAAGATGGTTGGCTCTATAAATTCTAGAGCATACTACATGTGTGACCTATTAGCCACATGTAGTGTACATTTACCTTCCAATATAGAAAAAATGAGTAGGATCGTTCATAGAGGCAGTCAGACCATGTCTTTTATGATAATTTTCCCATCCTTGGTCGATTGGGCTCGAGGTCTTTAATGAGTGGAAACATAATCCTTGACCATTTATCCTCCCCTTCTCATTCCTATGAAATATGTGGGGGCACCTCATCTAGATAAAACTATCAAGAAATATATGTCTTCTACCTTTATCTCAAGAATATGTGCTCCTAGCCTGAATACCTACACTTGAGCATCCCATGCACATGAAATATATTCAAGTAATTCCATATGTTTCCTCATTCGAGGGAGCCAAAAGAATTTTAGCAATACACAATCTCTTAGTGACTGGATGGTAGAAGTATCATTTGATGCATTCGTATATTTGTCTTCATGTTCACTTTCCAGCCATATCAAAGACATTTTCACCCAACACACCCCCCAAGGGAGGAAAGTGCGTTCGAGCGCCCCCTCAGTGTTAAGTCTCTAGTATCAACACACCTTTTGACCTTCTGGGGGTGCGTTGATATAGGGGCACTATATTTGTGCCCTAGAGCCTCCTTAAACCTAAAAATTTGCATGAAATAGAAAAAAGGTACCATGAAAATAAAGAGAAAGGTCTTAGCTCCTACCTAGAAGTGACGACACCTAAAATTATCCTATAGATTGGCCACAATCAACTGCAGAAGATCAAGGGTAAAAAGAACTCAGAACTCCAATGTCAAATGGTGAATTTGAAATGGTAAAAATAAATTTTCATTTTAGATATTTATGGTCATTTATCAATTATTTTATTTGTACTTAATGTTTTGACCTAGTGACAATTCAATTTTGTCACGAAACAGGTATTTTAATCCATTTGATGGTGTTTTTAGTATGTTGGCGGTTGTTTACTGGATTGTGTTATGTTTTGAATGGAATTAGATCATTTTGAATAAGAGTAAACCTTTATCAATTTTTTATGCTTTGCAAAACTACAAAAAAAGAGACCCCCTAGAGTCCTCTTTCAACTCTTTTAAGACTCCCGAAATATGAAAATATTTTTGATCACTTGTCTTTTCGAATTTGTTAAAGTAAATGAAAAGAAATCTACTCAATATAATTTTAACCCTTTTCCAAACTGAGATAGAATACTCAAGAAAAATGAATACCTTAGTCGAACATGGCTAAGAGGTTCTCCTAAGTATTATTTTCTACCTTTTTGGACTCAAAAGACTATTATTGTACGAAAAGGAACCTTTGGAGTTTTATTTTTCGCCTCTTTTGCAAACTTTCTAAACATGAGAAAGATGTTGAGTTTTCACCTTCATAGGACTCATTAAAACATCAAACACTAATGGACCCGTCGATCATGATGTGACTGAACCACTCTTTCTTTGTTTTTGTTAAATATACTTAGAGGGATTCGTTTGAAGGACGAAATTACAGATCAAACATATGTTATCCTCAATCTTGTAAAAAATAAAGAGGTATTGGCCAGTAATTGTTGGGGAAAATGGGAAAATGAGATGCTCCATTTTTTAATGGCAGTGAGTCACACTTGAACACAACACTTTCCCACTTCATATCTGTGGCTCTTAGGTTGGGAATTTTTTTCTTTTGTTTTATCATACCTTTTCAAAGCCTCCATTTTGGTTTTGGGTCAATGCTTCCAACTCCATTTCAGTGTCGTCATTGTGTTCAAGAGAATTCATTCAGTCGATACCTGCTACAATACTCTTAAGCCTTCATTCCATGTATGTCTTTCCTAATCTACTTCTTTATCAACATCATTTTGATCATTCAGTGTCAAATAATCATACCTGTTTTGTGTCGTTGATGTGGGATACATTAAGGCCATGTTGTGACGGGTCGCTTCCTGTTGACATCATCTCATTATCCAAGAAGTTAAGTTAGGAACACCCCTTTGGTACCTTGGTTCTTGCATACATCAATGGCAAGTTTCCTCACTCTTGGCAACATGTTTACATAGTTTTCCTTTGATCAAAATATTCTACATGGTGTTCGTCATCAACTCATTCGTTCACACCATATGGATTGCACTAGAGTACCTTGATAGCCATTAACATCATTTGTGGTTTCTCTCACGTCTATTAAAGACTTACATAATTGGATGGTAATTAGATTGTGTCTACCATGTTTGACTTCAGCTCATTGATTCACATGGTTAGAGTCCTACATTGGTTCATCGTGTGAATGAGATGGAAGACCCCAAATATATTTTCATCCATATGGGTTGTGATTTCAGGATTAATACAAGATCAAAAATGTATTATGGCTATGATCATAAAGAAAGTCATCTAGTCATGGGTCCACCATCATTCAATTTTGGACATGTCTTTTAATCATTGCACATGTAATGTTAGCTTATGTGTTGAGTATGGGTAAGCCTCCCCCAATAAATATATCATTATGTAAATGTATTGTAACAAATGATGATCTCGTCGATTGTTCTTGATCCTAACTTGTCACAAGGTAAATCACATCTGTCATTAATTGTCATTTTTTACTTTACGCTTTAGGAGGCAATCTATTATAGGCCATTTTGTCGCATCTCGTCAATAGGCCTTTAAGCAGGATTAATTCATATCCTTCAAGATATTGTCATCATTCCTACACAAATCCCTAAGGATGACTCTGCTAAATCCCTAAGCTTCTTCACTTAACTGCTAAGTTCCCAAGCTTTTAAGGCCCAACACAATAGGTTTCTCAGTCTTCGGGGTGCGCTGATTCTAGAAATTTGGGAGAAATAAAAAGAATCCCAAAGCTTCCTAAGGATCTTTCAACCATTTACCTTGGATAAACATCTGAATCCTATCTAATTCCACCATGGAGAAATTACCATCATGTGCCTTGAGCTCATCCACCCATCACTTTTGGATCTCAAGCTTCGATTGGTAAATGGATAAGAATTCATGAACTTCCTCTCACATCTATATATTTACAACCTTCCACGGGACAGGCATTGACTTTTGGAGATTGATTATACCCTTATGTCATTGCTTTGATATTCATTACTCCATGCATTAGGGTGACATAAAGGCATACTTTATGGCAAGGAAAGAACAAGTCAACTTGCAGAGCTCTTCTACAAGATCAACTGCTAAGTTTCCAAGCTTTTAAGGCCCAACACAACAGGTTTCTCAGTCTTCAGGTGCGCTAGTTCTAGAAATTTGGGAAAAATAAAAAGAATCCTGAAGCTTGCTAAGGTTCTTTCAACCATTTACCTTGGATAAACATCTAAATCCTATCTAATTCCACCATGGAGAAATTACCATCATGTCCCTTGAACTCATCTACCCATCACTTTTGGATCTCAGGCTTCGATTAGTAAATGGATAAGAATTTATGAACTTCCTCTCACGTCTATATATTTACAACCTTCCATGGGCAAGGGGTTGGCTTTTGGAGACTGATTATACGGTTACGTCATTGCTTTGATATTCATTACTCCATGCATTAGGGTGACATAAATGCATGCTTTGTGGCAAGGAAAGGACAAGTCAACTTGGGGAGCTCTTCTACAAGATCAGCTCCTATTTTTGGTTGTAACTCTCTCCATTTCTGTGAATACAAAGAGTAGACTCTTTTCCTATATATGATGTTATTATTTCATGTATTCGGATACCATGCTAATCTATTTTATGAAGTGATTGGATTATGCTACATAGATGTCGTAGATCTTCGAATTGTCTTGTTTGATTATCCAGGTTCTAATTATAGCAATCAGAGCTAGGATTGGAACGTACAAGACGAGGAAGGAGTGAAGCTTTCAACAGATTCCACGTAGGCTTCATGCCATCATTCAAATATTATAAGAAATACATTGTACCCTTTTCCTTTCTGTTGTTCTAGGTCAATCTATCGGGCCTAGAGAAGACACTTTTCTCTGAAGTCATAGATCATGAATAACACTGGGTGATGTGAATATGACTAGACATGAAATTCCCTCAAGATAAGCTTCTTGATATCACTATTGTCCGACACATAGATCTTGTCCCTAAATCTCACCAAATCATCTACCGTGAGATGATAATCCAATTCTTTTTCACATGTACCTTACTGTTGTAACTTGTGCCTAAGCTCCATATACCTATCATCCTATTGTCCTGCCTATAGGATTTTATCCTATAAATCTGTACCATATGAACTCATAGTTGTTATGTGATTTACATTTAATCTTCTACTAAGATCATATACAACCCCATTCTCCTTTCCCTTAATGTACTGAATCTCGAATTCAAACTCACTAGTCGTAGCCAACAACCTAGCTTACCTGGAATTTAGATTAGGTTGGTCAAATAAGTATCTCAATCCATTTTGATCATGCATCAAGATGAATTTCCTACCAATAAGATAGTGCCTTAACATCTTCAATGAATGCATGATCGCTGCCAACTCAAGATCTAATTATGCACATGCTTATTCTATTTCCTTGACTTGTAACATACCACTTTCCCCTCCTACATCAAGACTCCACCAAGTCCTTTCTTGCAAGCATATATACACACCACAAACTCTTTTTCTGAATCTATAATCTTTAGAACTAGAGATTTTGTAAGAAACTGCTTCAACTGCTAAAAACTCATTGCACATTCGTCTGTTCATTCCAAGTTATTTCTTTCCCTCTCCAATGATGTAATATCATAGGTTATCCATAAGAATTTCCTAAAGACCCTACTATAATAAGATGCTAAACCCATGAATGATCTGACCTGATCCAAATTCCTAGGAGCTTCTTTTCCCATGATAACTTTGATCTTTTCTGGATTTACTGTTATGCCTTCCTTGGAAGCAACATTCCCTAAGTAATGCACATTTGTTTGAAAGAAACTGCATTTGCTAAGCTTGGCATACAACTGATGCCCTCTTAGGAATCTCAATACTATTGCTAAGTGTTTGAAATGCTTGTCCTCATTCTTAGGATATATCAATATATCATCAATGAATACAAAAACAAACTTGTCCAAATAAGGACAGAACACACTATTTATCAAGCACATAAAAGTAGTTGGAGCATTAGTTAAACAAAAAGGAACCAAAACAACCTCATAATGCCCATACCTATTCTGGAAAGAATTCTTGTAGATGTCCTCTTCTTTGATTTGTACCTGGTGATATCCTGATCTCATATCAATCTTTGAAAACATTGTTTCTCCCTTCAAATGATCAAACAAGTCATCAATCCTTGACAATGGATGTTTGTTCTTAATCATCACCTTGCTTAAATACTTGTATTCAACACATAAACTAGATGTTTCATCCTTCTTCTCCATAAATAACACCGACGCACCTCAAGAAGATACATTTTTCATGGTGTATCCCTTGTCAAGCATTTACTTCAACTACAAGTTCAATTGCACTAACTCTGGTCTGCTCATCCTATAAGGTGCCTTTGATGCTACTGTTGCCCTTGGTACCAACTCACTAGAAAATTCCACTTTCCTGTGAGCTGGTAATTGTGAAATATCTCTAGGGAATACATCCTAAAACTACTGCAAAATCATGTATCTCTTCAATACTTCTGCATCCTCAACATCCTTACATTTATCACTAGAAATATGCATTGTAAATAATACATACCCTTTCTTGTGACTTGGTTTTTCCTGGATAGCTATAACCATTTTAACTGATGTAGCCTTCTTCTTACCCTGTAAGATTCTTTATCCTCCATTGTCATCCACTCAATAGCCTTCTCATAATAACCTAGCTTCGTCATATGAAGATACAACCAATCCATACCCAGAAGCATATTGTATGATCCCAATTGAAGTACATTCAAATGTGTTGATGTAGACATACCATTCAACTCAAATGCACGAGCTCTTACCCAGTCATGATCTCCTTTCTTTGTACATGTAGCCAACTCCACTAACCAAGATTATGCATGTACTTCTGTATTTAAACCACACATATCCATTGTGTCAGGATTTACATAACTATAATTAGATCTAGGTTCAATTAAAATAGAAACAACTTTATCAGAAAGCTTACCATCCATCTCGAAAATAGATGCCTGGTGATCTGCATTCCTGTTATCAAATGCTACAGAGATCTAAGGAATGCTTTGTCCAACATCCCTAACTATCTGTGCTTCTTGTGCATTTTACATTTGAGGCCTACCATCCTGATACAATGGGAAATCCCTCTTGAGATGTTCCTTGCCACATATCCAACATTGCAATTGTCCCTTTCCCTCACCTTTATTCTTCTGCCCTCAAGGTTGTGACCGATGTCCCTTTCCAACTGCATTAAACTTCTTATAAGGAACAACATTTTCTTTATCAATTGCATCCTGAGGTCTTGTTCACTTTGTTCACCATTTACCTTTATCTTTGTCTTTCCCTTTCCAACCTTATTGAGACTCTATCATACACTTCGATTGCTCATAACAATGCTTCAACATTCCAATGACTTCTTCAAGTGACCAAGACTCGTCATACCCAATTTGATGTTCAAATGATAATGCTAATCCACTGACAAATCTCTGAAATTTGGCCTTCTCACCCTTATGATACGGTGCACACCTCAATAAATCTAAGAAATTAGTCATGTACTCCTCATTTGTCATCGATCCCATCTTCATCTAATATGTTATTCTCTTAACCTACAAGATGATACAAGAATACCAAATATGCGCTGAAATATACCCAGAACAAAGAACAGTGAGAAATAACAACAGGTATTTTATTATTCAGAGAGCAATGTTCACTTTCCTCTTCGAGGGGGAAAAGTCCAATAGAGTAGAGCTCGATTACAAAATAAGACAAGATGCTCCTCGCAAGGAGTCGATATCCTTTATATATGACTCATACATGCAATACCATTGAGAAATACCATGGTTCTTATTAATACCATCTATCTAATACCATGGCCCATTTGCAACTAATTGTGGTCTCGTCATTAAATGCAGGTTAACCACTTACAATTATTAATATTGGCTTTATTGACTCTTTACTTAACTATAACTATGACTCAATCCTACTACATAAATAAGGGGGTTAGGGTGGGACCCTAACATGCCCTCCTCCTTAAGAATAGCCTTGTCCTCAAGGCTAAAGCTACGAAAATTGCTGAAGAATAGTGCTTGGTTCCCAGGTTACATCTTCCGGAGAGGTGTCTTTCCACTTGACGAGGACTTCCTTGATCATGCGGCCATGCAGGTGTCGTTCTCGTGTGTCTAGGACCTGTTCAGGTTGGAGCCAAATTGACCCTTCTTCATCCAATTTAGGTAGACTGGTTTGAATTTTGCAATTGTTCCCAATCACTTTCGTGAGGCATGAGACATGGAAAACTGGATGGATTTTGCAATGGGTTGCAAAGCTAGCTTGTAGGCCACTTCTCCAATGCGCTGAAGTACTCGATACGTCCGTAGAATTTTGGAGACAGTTTTTGACAACCCTTGTCTTTGAGTGATGTTTTCTTATATGGTTGCAGCCTCAAAAATACCTGATCCCCTTCTTGAAATTGGAATTCTAAGCGATGCTGATCTACCTGTTGCTTCATACGGTTTTGAGCTTGATGAAGATTCTCTCTAAGATGGGCAAGCATGGTTGTGCGGTTCTGTAGGAGTTGATCCACTGCTTGCACCTTTGAGCATCCCTTGATATAAGAAGTAGGGGAAGGAGGGAGTTTACCATAAACTGCTTCAAAGGGAGTCACTTTGGTGGTGGCATGATAGTTGGTGTTATACCACCATTCAGCTAGAGGTAACCACTGTACCCAAAGATGTTGCCTTTCTGAAGTGAAACACCTAAGGTAGGTTTCCAAACATTTGTTGACTGCTTCAGTTTGACCATCCGTTTGTGGATGATAGGAAGTATTGAGTTTTAGTTGGGTACCTTGTAGCCTAAAGAGTTCCTACAAAAAATTATTGGTGAAGATCGGGTCACGATTAGACACAATAAAAGTGGACATGCCATGCAATTTGAAGATCTGATCCATGAAAGATTGAGCGACCAAATTCGGTGTAAAAGGGTGGGGTAGGGCGCAAAAATGAGCATACTTGGAAAGTCAGTCCACAACCACCATGATGACTGACTTGTTTCCTAACTTTGGAAGACCTGTAATGAAATCCATAGAAACCTCCATCCATATTGATGCCGGGATGGGCAATGGTTGTAATCTGCTTAGTGCTTTGACTGTCTCCCCTTTGTGGCACTGACAGACATCACATTCCACTAAAAAATTAAGAATGTCATTTTTCATGCCTATCCAAAAAAATGATCTTCTAGTGCAAGGATACGTCTTCTGAAAACCTGAATGTACTGCAGTGGGGGATGAGTGAAACTCTGCCAAAATGTGGCTTTTAAGGGTGGATGCTGGTGATATTACGACTCTGTCATAGTAGCGAAGAATCTCATCCTACCACGAGTAGCCCTTGGTGGAATTTAGATCCGCCTGCAATTGAGTAATGAGTTGGGAGAGCCCATGATGTGAAAACCATTCCCTACGAACCACTTCAATCCATTCTGGAATGGGAAGGGAAATTGTGAGAAAGGTACTTTCCTCCTCAAATTGGCGAGATAATGCATATGCTACAATATTTTCGCGCCCTTTCTTGTAAATGATCTCATAATCATATCCTAGAATTTTGGTGAGCCATTTATTTTGTTGTGGTGAGGATAGGTGTTGCTCCAAAAAATATTTAAGACTGTGATGGTCTGTGCAGATTTGGAAACATCGCCCCAATAAGTAAGGTCGCCAGGTATCTATTGCATGTAATATGGCCATCATTTCCTTCTCATAGGTAGATTGTCCTAGATTCTTCCCATTTAGTTGTTGGCTTGTGAAGGCCAAGGGTCGACCTTCTTGCATTAAGACTGCCCCAATACCCTTACCCAAAGTATCACATTCAATGACAAAAGATTTGGTGAAGTCGGGTAGTGCTAAGACTGGAGTGGAACACATGGCATTTTTGAGAGTTGTAAAGGCCTATTGTGCTTCATCATTCTAGAGGAATGATTTTTTCTTGAGGATTTGAGTGAGGGGCTTCGCAATGCAACCATAATTGTGGACAAATTTGCGATAATAGCCCATGAGACCCAAAAATCCTCTTAGGATCTTCAAGGTCTTAGGTTGAGGCCAATCCTGCATTGCCTGGATCATTTTGGGGTCCACCCTGACACCTTCATGCCCCACAATGTGGCCCAAATACTCAACTTCTTCCATGCCAAGAGAACAATTGGACATCTTAACAAATAATTTATGCTTGCGGAGTAGTTGCAAGAGCAGATCTACATGCTGAAGATGTGCGGCCCAAGTGCGATTGTAGATGAGGATGTGATCGAAGAAAACCAGGAAAAATTTTCTGAGATATGGTTTGAGGAGGTAGTTCATAAGGCTTTGAAAAGTAGATGGGGCATTACAAAGACCAAATGGAATGACCAGGAACTCATAATGGCCTTCATGAGTTCTGAAAGCAGTATTTGGAATGTCGACTTCTTTCATGCGAATTTCGTGGTAGCCTGAGCGAAGATCCAGCTTAGTGAAAAATTGAGCCCCATTTAGTTCATCCAGCAAATCATCAACATCGGGATGGGAAATTTATCTTTTACTGTCAACTTATTGAGGGCCCTGAAGTCTGGACACATAGGCCATTCCCCATCTTTCTTGAGCACCATGACCACCGGTGATGAATAAGGACTAATGCTGGGACGAATGACACCTGCTTCCAAAAGTTCCTTGATTATTTTTTCTATTTCATTATTTTGGGCGAACGGATATCTATATGGGTGCACATTTGGTGGTTGGGCCCCTGGGACCAAACTGATGTTATGATCATGTTCCCCTCTCAAGGGCGGAAGCTCATGAGGCTTGTCAAAGACTGGGAGATGGTTATTTAAAATCTATTGCATCTCATGATGAATTAGAAGAGAATTGGGTTTGACAGCCTGGATGGAATTAAATTGAACTATAACTCCATGATGGCCCTTTTATAACAATTTTTCCATCCTATGTGAGCTGATGATAGAGGGAGCTCTTGCCTGGAGTCCGCGGAGGGTATGTGTGTAGTCATTCTGCTTAAAGCTCATATATAACTCCTAGAAATCCATTGTGATTGGCCCAACTGTATGAAGCCATTCAACACCGAGGACAATGTCACACCCTGCCATGTGTATGGCAAGCATGTGGGTCTTCAACTGATAATCACCCATTTGAAGTTTGACATTTTCACAGCGGCTGTCACATTTCATTGTTCCCCCATCCGCAATTTGGACTTGGAAGTTAGAAACTGCTCATACAAAACAATGCACTGCTTCCGTCATTTTTTGATGGATAAAATTATGTGTACTTCCACTATCAATCAGGACTACTACTGGGCGATGGTTAATAAAACCTTTAATTTTTAGATTTTGAGGTGAAGAACTCCCTGCCAAAGCATGCAGCGAAATAACTGGTTTGTCAGGGACATTGTCCTTCTGGTTGTCCTCTTCTTCCTCCTCAGGTTCCTCAAGTGGTGGGGCTTCCTCCAATGAGCTGTGATCAGTGGCATCAATTTGAAAGAATTTGGGATCCTTGCATTTATGACCGGGGGAGTATTTTTCATCATAGTAGTAACGCAATCCCTGCTTTCATCTTTTTTCGATTTCTGTAAGTGACGCATTTTGAACGTTACGTGTTTGAGTAGTGATGTGAGCCTGTGGGAGGTGACCCTTGGTGGTGAAATCTGGGCGATTGGACTAGGCCGCTAACGCACGTTCAACTGTACGAGATACCTTGCAAGCCTCCGACCATGTAGGAGGGTGGTACAGTTGGATGTGAGCTTGTATGGCCTCTTTAAAAACACTGATAAAACATTCTGTGTAGAACTCATCTTGGAGACCCATAATGTAGAAAGCTAAGGCTTCAAAGGATTTAATATATTCATCCACTGTGCCAGTCCGTCGGAGCTTAGTGAGATGACCCAAAAAAGCAGAGTCATGGTCAAAGCGCTCTATAAGATCTTTTTTTAAGGTGTCCCAAGTCAAGGGCCTTCCATTGCAACGTTGATGCCATTGCCACAATTTCCATCTTTCATTGTCCAAGTACATGCTCCCTACCATAAGTTGAGTCTCATTATCCAAGATGTAATGCAAATTGAAATACTGCTCCATTTGTGCTACCCATGCTACTAGGTTAGAACCATCAAATTTATGCATATCCAGCTTGGATGGTCGTGGACGGGATTGTTGGTGGATGTCCCAGAGGTTAAGAGAGTGGCTAGACTCACCCTCACTGTGTTCATTGCTAATATACACCTCCTCGTGGGCTTCCACCTTGCCCTTAGAGAGTGTGTTAGTTATTATCGCCAGCTGGTCTTGGATTTCTTTCAAGGATTGTTCAAGTTTATCAATCTTCTCATTAGCCATAGCTTGAGCTCTAGTTTCTACCATGCACTGATCCGATGTACTTGAAATTTGGGACCACCTGAATTTTTTTTGGCACTACAATTGAATGGTACCCTCTTGCTCAGCTCGTCGTCCTGATTCTTATGGGCTAAGTCACCAATAAGTGCTCTGGGGGGTCTTATAGTCATGCTCATTCTCATTCTATTTCCTTGACTCATAACACACCACTTGTCCCTCTTGCATTAGGACTCCACGAAGTCCTTTCTTTCAAGCATCTGTACACACCACAAACTCGTTTTCTAAATCTATAATGTCTAGAACTGGAGTTTGTGTAATAAAGTACTTCAACTGCTCAAAACTCACTGCACATTCCTCTGTTAATTCTAATTTATTTCCTTCCCTCTCCAATGATGTAATAGGATAGGTAATCTGTAAGAATTTCTTGATGACCGTCCTATAATAAGATGTTAAACCCATGAATGATCTGACTGGATCCACATTCCTCTGAGCTTCCCTTTCCATGATAGCTTTGATATTTTCTAGATCTACTACTATGCCTTCCTTGGAAACAACATTCCCTAAGTAATGCACCTTTATCTGAAAGAAACTGCATTTTATAAGCTTGGCATACAACTAATGCTCTCTTAGCAATCTCAATACTATTGCCAAGTGTTTCAAATGCTCGTCGTCATTCTTAGAATATATCAATATATCATCAATGAATACAAAAACAAACTTGTCCAAATAAGGATAGAACACACTATTTATCAAGCACATAAAAGTAGTTGGAGCATTATTCAAACAAAAAGGAACCAAAACAACCTCATAATGCCCATACCTGTTCTGGAAAGAAGTCTTGTAGATGTCCTCTTCTTTGATTTGTACTTGGTGGTATCTTGATCTCATATCAATCTTCAGAAACATTGTTGCTCCCTTCAAATGATCAAACAAATCATCAATCCTTGATAATGGATGCTTGTTCTTAATCATCACCTTGCTCAACTACTTGTATTCAATGCATAAACTGGATGTTCCATCCTTCTTCTCCACAAATAACACTGGTGCACCTCAAGAAGATATGTTTGTCTTGGTGTATCCCTTGTCAAGCATTTCCTTCAACTGCAAGTTCAATTCTACTAACTCTGGTGCGCTCATCCTATAAGGTGCCTTTGATGCTAGCACTGCCCTTGGTACCAACTCACTAGAAAATTCCACTTTCCTATGAGTTGGTAACTTTGAAATATATCTATGGAATACATCCTGAAACTACTGCAAAATCATATATCTCTTCAATACATCTTCATCCTCAAAATCCTTAAGTTTATCAATAGAAATATGCATTGTAAATAATGCATACCCTTTCTTGTGACTTTGTCTTTCCTGGATAACTATAACCATTTTAATTGATGTAGCCTTCTTCTTACCCTGTAGGATTCTTTATCCTCCATTGTCATCCAAGCACTCAATAACCTTCTCATAAAATTCCACCTTAGTCATATGAAGATACAACCAATCCATACCCATAAGCATATTGTATGATCCCAATTGAAGTACATTCAAATGCGTTGATGTAGACATACCTGTCACACGGAATGAGTCGTTCCTGTGGACAAGACCGACCTCCCTAGTATCTAATGATATCTAGTGACAAGCAAGCCAATCAAATCCTATCTTTCTCTAAGTATGCAATTTATAAACAAAGGCAAACAAGTGTTTTAGGCCTACCTTGGGTCCAATGCAAGTTTGTGGAAGCCTCGCTCTAATCCAAATGAGCTCCCTTGTAGTGAATATGAAAACACAAACAAGCACACAAATTAAATAGCACCTGAAAAGCCAATGTAATAAAGCATACTTATCATGATGATCAAGGAATTCATGAAACAAATTGCATAAGACAATTTGTTGAGAAAAATGAATCTGATTGTATTAATTCAAATCAAAGAAGAACTTTATAACCTATGCCTTGATGCTGTACAAGCTCCTCCCAGGGTCCAACAAGAAGTCTCCTCTACTTTGACAAGTTTCACTCTCCTCCCAATGAAGCCAAAAGGTATGTGATCTCTCCTCTCAAGCTTAACTAGGAAGTCTCAATTCCACCAGCATTTACCCTAAAAAATGTTCAGCTTCTAACCTCCCTAGCAACCAGCCCGATGCCTTAATTTATAGTGCAATGTAGGGAAGTTACTAGGTCCACCTTCAAAGGGATAAAGCCCTCCTTCAAAGGGATAGCTCCTCTCATCAAGGGATTAGCTCCTTCTCTTTTGGGATGCATGAACCACCTAAGAGCGAACCATCCACGTCAAAATTCCTTCTAGACTCATCTAGAATTAACCAAAAGTGAGTTTTTTAGAATAAACTTGCACTTTTTTTACTTTCACAGGGGTTCGCACCCACTCCTTTAGAGACAGATCAGGCAGGTCTGCAGGTAATATGAACAGGGGGTACGGGACCGCAGGCAACAGTGAGAGAAAGTGTGGAACTAGAACGTTAATGATTTTTAATGTCTTTCTCTCATTTTCAAAGCTTGACATGAAGAGATGAGGTCTAAGACTTGCTTAGGAGAACAGTATGAATGATGATAGACCCATACTGACTGCAAATAGTAATGGTGACAATATTTTGTGTAACAATACCATTCAACTCAAATGCAAGAGTGCTTACCCAGTGATGATCTCTTTTCTTTGTACATGTATCCAACTCCACTAACCAAGATTATGCATGTACTTCTTTATTTAAACCACACTTATCCACTGGGTTAGGATTAACATAACTACAATTAGATCCAGGTTCAATCAAAATAGAAATAACTTTATCAGAAATCTTACCATCCATCTTGATAATAGATTCCTCGTGATCCCCTTTCCTATTATCCAATGCTGCAGAGATCTAAGGAATGCTCTGTCCAACATCCCTAACTATTTTCTCTTCCTGTGCATTGTAGATTTGAGGCCCACCATCTTGATATGATGGGAAACCCCTCTTGAGATGTTCCTTACCACATATCCAACACTGCAACTGTCCCTTTCCCTTACCTTTATTCTTCTACCCTTGAGGTTGTGCACCATGTCCCTTTCCAACTGCATTAAATTTCTTATAAGGAACAACATTTTATTTTTCAATTGCATCCTGAGGTCTTATTCGCTTTATTCACCATTTACCTTTAGCTTTGTCTTTCCCTTTCCAACCTTATTGAGACTCTGTCATACACTTCGATTGCTCATAGAAATGCCTCAACTTTCCAATGACTTCTTCAAGTGACCAAGACTCATCATACCCAATCTAATATTCAAATGATAATGGTAATCCATTGAAAAATCTCTAAAATTTGTCCATCCCACCCTTATGATACGGTGCATACCTCAATATCTCTAAGAAATTAGTTGTGTACTTCTCATCTACCATCAATCCCATCTTCATCTCATAGAACTCCTTGGATTTTCTATTATAGTACCTCTCCAACAACTACCTCTTCCTGAAAAGTCTCTTGAATTCATGTGAACTCAACTCCTTTGTCCTAATGTCTGTGACCTATTTCACATCTTCCCACCAGATGTATGCCTCCACTTTGAGGTCGAAAATAGCTATAATGACATTCATGTTCTATGTATATTCATGCAACCCAAAGAAATTATTCATCCCAAGTAACCATGCCTCTACATCTTCCACCTTCTTCAACTTTGCATCAAATGTAGGTGTCTTGGATATCATGAACTCATCTCGTAAATATCCTTTGTAATTCCTTTTGTAAGGATGATAGCGATCATGACCATGATACCTATCTGAAACAAAACTAGAGTAGAACACATGTCCATCACCTCTTTTGTTAGGTGTATCCAAAAACTTGTCATCTCTATCTGACCTATTCCCACCATGAGACCCAATTCCACATGCCCCATGTGTCCTATCCTCTTGTCCATAGCTAATTTGTGGTTATCCATGTCTCTGCAATTCTGACAAACTCTGAAGGATAACTTCATTGACCTCTACTTGTTTCTATTGTACCCTGGAAAGTATCTCCTATGACTAAATGATTATGTCATTATTTACTTTGAAACTTCTTATTTATGCCTTCAAAATTCTCAAAGTGTTTTCTATGTGAGGGGAGTGATCATCACCATGCTGCTCATCTGATATATAGGGATGGTCTCGTGAACTATAATCCACCACTTTGCTAGTCATCTTTGATCATTTACTTCTTGAAAATATAATATGTCAGCTAAACAAAAATATAAACATAATCAACATACCTCGGTAAAGTTCAGGGGAGGATATTTCGTATGCAAAATCAGTCCAGATTAGTATGATACATATATAATCATAACCATAACCATATATCCACATCATCTAAGCCATTATCCAGTTACCATGTATCACAATATCAACTGCATACCATGACCTCATGCATGATAACCATGGCCATAACAATACATGCATCATAAACATATAGACACTGGCATACATAACAAATACATTTGTAACTGACATACATTCCTAATAACTCATCCCAACAACAACATCATCAACTTCTATAAGACAACACAACCATAAAAATGACCACAACCATGCATACATAACAAAAAAATATACAACATTCATGCATGCATGACATACACATTTTTCCCATCTAGTTGAAGTGTTGAACCATGCTCTGATACCAATATCAAACTCCCTCCTCCCACACTTACCCAAGTTCACCGGTCCACAAGGGTAAATATGTGACGAAGAGTTACTATGACATGAATCAACCTCCTAGATTAGCTTAAGGAAGTGGAATCGACAAAATCAAAAACTTAATGACTTCCCTCAAGTTCGACAGGACCCCCAATTGCTAAACCACCCTTCCAAGTGCCAAAACCTTGAGTTGAGCTTCTTTTTCAATGTCCTAGACTCCTAGATGCAGGCACAGCACTGCAGAAATTTGAATGCAAGCCTCCAGCCACATGCATAAGCTTGCAAGGGAGCGATTGCAGTATTTTTCACCTAGTTCTAATCCTGTTATTGCAATATTTGAGCCACTTTTTCAGCACTAGTCTCTAGACCACTTCCCATAACTTAATGAAACTCTCAGAAATGATAAATGACACAGGGGCAAGGCCTTCCATACAAAACTTAGACACGAAATTTCTCTAAGTAGGCCTAACCATGACAGTCATTCTGTCAAACAAATCATGAACATGTAATCTAAAGGTCATAATTACATATATGGACGTAGGGATCTCACAATTATCTGAGAATCTTCAAGAAGGATTGATGCCTTCTCACAATAGTTGCATTATAATATATTAGGTCATACATTCATTAACCATTCATTTACTAATCCAAAAATGATGATACCCATAACTAAAGTATTCTATAAAGTCATTCTTATAGCAAACATATAACCAAAATAATAAGAATGACAGAATAGCCATCAAATCCACAAAACAAAAAGTATAAATACTCCTGAAATACAGGAGGAAAAGAGCTCTTATTAACATATGCAAATACCAACCAATTCAGGGACTTCGACATACCACCCGACCATAGATTGGGCTGAACCAAATATTTCTTTCAGTCAATTACCCTTGTGCCATATTCCAAGTGTGAATGTCGGACTCACAAGAAAACAACCAGGGCTTCCTCACGATTTACCATGTATCCCACCATAACTGGTCAAGGGATTCCTGGGTCCGAAACCCTCATCTATATAGCTAGGCTTTACCAAACTCCCATAATTACTAGTCAAGGAATTCTTAGGCCAAACAATAAGCATCCACTACCAGGGTTTACCGAAATCCTATCATTATTGTTCAAGGAGTCACTAGGCCCTAAACAAGCATAGATTCCTCCAGATTTCTTCACTAATACTTGGAGAAATTTTCTCGTCTCCACCCTCAAGATTTACCGTGTATCTCGTCATTACTGGTCAAACGATTCCTAGGCCCATGGGAATTTTCCAAAGACCACTTTACCCAGTTCTAAAACCATTCGTCAATCTAACTCAACAAAATGAAAGAACCCCATCACACCATGGCTATTTGAAAATCTCAAGGCAAGGATGAAAACCATTGTCACACCTGGAAAATCCCATGTCAATGACAACAAGAGAACCAAATACACACATGCATATACCATGCATGCAAAAACTAGCAAGGAAATCATACATGCAACTCAATACCTGAAAGTAATGCCATTGTAGCTGCTTGATCTTTGTTTTCCTTTCCTTTCTTATCCTTCATTTTCCTTTCTTTCTCGAATGCTAGAGTGCTCCAAGAATGCACTAAGAATGCAAGAATATGAGAGAGAGAATAGAGAGAGAGCTGCAAAACTTAATTGATAAATGGTTGTACTGACAAAAGTTGTGAATTGATCCTCAAAATCCTTTTTATTAATGAGGCCTATATTTTCTTCAATTTCCATTATTTTCCTATTATTTCCTCCTCACGCGTAACCTGTGACCTTTCACCTTCCTTTTGTCCCAATTTCCTTTATTTCATAAATAAAATGCCAACAAATGTCTCTTTGCATTTTCAAATCCTTTTCCATTGATTTTGTCAATTTCCTTAGCCATAATAAACCAAATGAACAACCCTCTAGGATGTTTTTCCCAACATTTAGCTTGGAATATGTGTCCCATGAACTTGGTCTTACTTTTCCTTTAGTAACTTTATTACATGGATTTTTAACGAGAGATGTTACAACCTTGATGACATCGTGGCTAGACCAACACACATGTAGTGGTTTGTGCTATTTGACTCGGATACAACATTAAGTACTAATGATTATTAATGTTCCTACAACAAATTCTCCTTAGGGAAAATTCCTAAAATTACTCCTCCCTCTATGTAGTCATCATTTCTAACTAATGGTCCACCATATATATTTCATCATAATATATATGGAAAGTAATATTAAAATTCACAGTAATTTACTTTCCAATTGAGTGTAAAATTATCCCTCACATATATTCCAAACAATTTACATGAAAAGGTAAAAGAAAATACAATATTGATAACTTAATTACAAACGTGATTACATATCAAAACATTGTGGCTGCAGAGTGTGGATTCTCACTTAGCGAAAAGGACTTAAAAAATATTTAAACATAATGCAATTCTCATAATGGCGAACATGTAACAAAGTCATGAAGCAAAATACATAGCCATAACATGTAAAACAACCCCGAAGAACATTGCAGGAAGAAAACTACTTCCCACCAGTAAAGTTGGTGAACCCTGTTATTTATACAATTTATTTAAGCATAATGAAATCTGAGAATGACCATAATGTTTAACATAACCAGCCAACACAAACATTTCCACAACACACCTTTAAGAAAAAAAAAAATGATGCTGGCCAACAATGAAGTTGGCGGACAATCAAGAAATCTAGTTGCTAAATATCTATCGCCCAAGCATTAGGGTCCCTTCCAATCGCCCACACATTCACCGTTAACATTGATTTCTTCGGTATATGATATCCATGGTTCCTCACCTAAATTTCCTTGCAGGTCATTCCTCTGTGTCAAGTGACATCACCGCTAAAGCATACATTCACAATGCACCGATTCTATGGCGATTCCCTTTGGATTTTGTTGAAGAGTCCATGGTCATCCATGCCAATGCACAAGACCCAAGTATGTCAAGCCATAGGGCTCACACCTCCTTTCTTCGAATATGATCTCATAATTTATCTTTAAAAAAAATTGTTTGGACTGCTAGTGCAGATTGTTGGTGTAAATCCACACGTTTTAGATTAAATTGGAGTGACAGAAAGTCAAGAGCTTGAGCTAATTACAAATGATATCTATTATTGTAAATAGTCAATAAGAGCTAGAGTTGTTTGGAAATTTTTTGAAATCCACTTGTATCAAGTTGGCATACCAAAAATTCCCCATCTTGATGAGATGTAAATTGCAAAACATATCTATTAACTTTTAGAGTGAATAAGAGGTATATCTGGTGAAATTGTGGAATCTGTTGTTTCCAAACGAGGTTTTACTCACCAGCTATATAGTACCATTTGAGTCAATGTGTCATATGAATTGTTGTTACCACCATTATTAATGTGCAAGTTGCAATTTTATATAAATTTGAAGTCATGGGTTGTTAGAATTTAAAAGAAGTGATGTGTTTGGCTTTTTTTCATGGTCTTTAATATCATTTGTTTTTACGAAGATATTTACAACTAAGTGTTTTGTTTATAGGTAGAATTTTATAGACTAGTTTGAAGGGGTGTTGTATGCAATTTTTTCAAGAGGATGTTTATAATTTATAGGAATAGAAAATATTCAATTAAGTGTTTCATTTATAGTTATAATTTAAATGAGTTTGAAGGAGTGTTGAATGTAATTTTTTAAAGAAGGTTTGAAATTATAAATAATTTAGATTACGTGAAAAACAAAACAAAAAGATAGATAAAGAAATGCACCATACAAATTAGTAATATGATAAAATCCCAACTCTTTATAAAATAGTTAAATATTGTAAAAGTTGAAAAGAAGTCGAAAAATGGTTTTTTAATGCAAAGAAAAAGCCCTTAAGATCCAAAACCCTAACCTTATGAGGCAATTCATTAAACACTTATAAGCATAAGTCAAGCACTCTTATTAATCAAATTCCCAATTCTCTGAGGTAAATATTTGATGTTTAAGTAGATATGAATAAAAAACTCTTATTAATCAATTTCACAACACTCTTAGGAAAATATTTAATGTTTAAATCATGTAGGAATGAGATATGATAATTTACAAATGAGATTGATGCAAGCCCCTTCTGTGGCATGCTTATTTTTCCCAAGATCCTTCTTCCACTACATGAATTTGATTTAAGTGAAAAACTCTTGTACCATCCCCTCTAAGCCAACACACCTACGCTTAAATCTACCTTCCCCACACAACGAGACACCTCTTACATATTCTTTTATTTAATCGAAATCTTTTATATCTATCTCGTTTATTATATAAACATACACAATTAAAATGACAATAGGCTACCGCCACATGGGATTTCGCTTGAACTAAGGCTGGTTGGGAGGTAAACCCCAACTCTAGGTCAAAGGTCAAGCTATTTGATGGAAAGGAAGAGGAGGAAAGACACAGAATTCACACACAAAAAACACACACACATTGTGACTGTTTTATTCATCACACAAAACTTGATGTTAAACATTTTTGATTAGCAACTTTCCCAAAATAACTTAATATGCACACACACTAAATTTGGACTTCTCCAAATATAACCTAAACTCTACCAGACTCACACTTAACTAAGTTAAGTCACACTCTAAATCTGGACTGCTCTTAACTCACCTTATCTCTTCATGCATCAGTCAACTTGGATCATGCATTGTTTTCTTCGGTATGTCATATCTTGTCACAACTTTGATACATTCATGAGGAACTGATGACATCCCTGCTGGGTATAATCGTAGCATCTCTCTCACCACATTATGAAGGTACTTCAAGCTTGTACCATCATAATAATTCACTTTGCATTGTTTTCCAATGACCGATTCGATTTATTCCTACAATCTCTTCATTACATGCAGATGTCTGAGAAACTCGCTCATTGCCCATTCTAACGTAGTCACCATTGACTTAGTTCTGCTGGTGAACATGTCCTGACAAATTTATACAAATTCGATTCATTTTCATATCAGTAAAAGGAAATTATGTGGATCGATTGAATCTTAGGAATTAGAAAAATGAAAGAGGGAATGAGACCCCAGAGACTTACAAAAATAAATTTCTTGATGGTTTCCCTTATGTTTTTTGCATCTTTGTTATCACTTTGAATCTAAAGAAGGACATCAACGAAGCCTTCACTATTATTTCCTTCTTATGTACCCTCCACCTGGTCATCCGAGGTCGAGTCCATGCAATGGTCGTCTATCACTTTCTCAGCGAATGCATTGAATATTTTTTTGGTCTCCTTCATGCGTCGATTCATACCTTGAAAATAAAGCCAATCCAAATAACGAATAAATTCTCCAATGTTAAAAGCTCCAACTGCAGCTTCCACTTCTAACAACAGATCTCTAATTCCTTTTCCATTGCTACCTAAATCATCATTAGAAAATTTCTTCCTCGCCATTATTCACCAAATTACGTTGGTGGTGAGTGTAAAGAAGGCCTTACTGACATTCATGCCAATTGCACCACTCCGAATCTCCTCCCAAATGGAACAGATCATGACTGATACTTCTTCCTCTCACACTCCCTTGAAGGAGTCAACTCTTTTGGCACTCAACAATTCTATCAAGCACATTTTTTTCATGTGTTTCCAATAATCAACATATGGAGTCAATATGACACCCTTGAATTGTACGATAAGTATTTTCTAGCGGTTGCTAGCAGCCCACTGGCAAATACCAAATCTTGTGTTTTATAAAAGTTCTTAGTCATCTCAGAAGATGAAACGACTACGGCCCAGATACAACCCAGGAAGAGAAACATGATGGGGACATATTTGTCCATGTAATTTTTGAGAGCACAGTGAGGAGGTAGACTCAATCAATGAATATTCCCAATTATTGGCTAAGGATAGGGCACTGGAGGAAACTTACTGCCCTTTCTTCCTCTCTTGTGCTGCGAGATCCAAAAGATGAAAACAAGAGCTGGAAATAAATTCATTTTTCAATATAATATTGTAGATAGAGTCGAATTTTGAACCAACTCATTAAGAAACATGTCGAACCATCTGGAATGCATATTGATGTAAGGAAATATTAGCATTCTTCAAATATAATAAAATCTCAATAAAACAGAAATCTTGCGATGAAGGGTAACGTGAATTTCAAAACTCTTTCATGCTTCATGCACCCAACGTGCTACTTTCACAAATAAAAAACGACTGAGATGACCTGCACCATCACTTGAAAGAAGAACATAATTTTCTAGTATAAATTGGAGAAACACACTGAGCTTGACTATATCCATAGAGTAGCTATCCTGAAATGGTTGTGCATATCCAGAAACAAAAGCATGTTCTTTGGTTGTTCCCAAAGCTTTGTCCATAATTTATCCAAACAAGAAATATATTGATTGTGCAAAGGAAGCTATATGTAAACGTTTAGCAACATGCTTTACTGTCAGTAAAACAATTAATTAAGGGACTTTATTACTAGATTAAATGTAAAAGGTTTTGGAATTTTTCTGAGTGATCAATTTGCATTGTGCTTATGCATGATATTTATGTATTGAATCGTAAAGAAAAAATCATTAGCAAATTAATAAAGTAAATAATTTTCCAAATTCGAGAAATAATGTTTGAATTTCGAGATTTATTTCACCATCTACCGCTAACATTTACTTTGAAAATTTAAGTTGTTGTTTATTCAAAGTGTCAAATGTGTCAATAAATCAGATCTGAATCCGGTAACGACTAGGGAAGAATCATGATGATGACTTCTGGCATCATACTATTAATCATGATTAATGGTTTTAGTAAGAGAAAACCCTTGTTAGAGATGAAAAGCTTGCTCAGAAGATTCTGGAAATTCTGTTAGGATTTTTGCCAAAATCCTACAAAAACTAATTTTTTGGGAAAATTTGTGGCCTCAATAGACAATTAGCTTTGTTAGTATCAAAATGAAACAAATCCTCAATGATTTACCAATGGGGGTAGCTCAATAACTAATTTAATTTGATATAGAAATAGTGAAACATGTCTACACATGATATTCATTTATGACTATTAACAATTACCGTTGACAGTTCCAAAGTTAATTGTCACAATTCTCATGACTTTTTTCTATTATTACTGCATATATGCATCTAGCCATTTTGAAAACATGTACGAGTATCAAGAAATCATTGACAGATTGTGGGAAATTGAAGCCAAAAAATGCATTAGAAAACCTTTTAGAATGTAGTATTGGTACACAATGGTCTTATATTTTATTGCAATTTATGTTTATATAACATGTATTTCAATGAGATTAAATCAACGAAAATATATGTAGTTAGTGGAGGAGATGGTTTTGCAATATCGATATTTATTTCTATTGTTTCCCATAAATGTTGAATTTGATATTTTCAATTGCTATTTATTAGGAGTGTCATATTTGGTAGTTGGCTATTGTTTCCCATAAATGTTGAATTTGATATTCTCAATTGCTATTTATTAGTAGTGTCATATTTGGTAGTTGGCACATGAAAAATAGCAACAACTGTCAAGTTCCATTGCATAAGAAAATTGTAAATTTACACGATATTGGAAACGAATATAAGTAGCAGTTAAATGAATCAAGCTATTTGCAATTGTAAAATCAACGAAGTGATATTCGAATCTGACAACGAGAAGGAACAAAAATATTGAAATAGTGCTTTCCATTTATGACATAGTGCTTTCCATAAATTTCCAAAAATATGCTTTCAACTTTTCTATTACATTTAGTGTTGTGTTGTTGCTTTAAATGAAATTTAACATTTGGAAACGATTTGACATTCTAGACATATATCTCTTCATAATAGAATACTACAATGAAAGGTTTCACTCAACACAACAACTTGCTTCCCCATAGTTAAAGGTTTACACAAGGAATATCGCACTTAAAAAAACTATAAACAAAAAAATCATAGATATAAATTAAATTAAGTAAGTTCTAATATTGTTGAGATTTTTTTTTTAATGCCTATCTCTTGAATCTAAACATTTTGTGAACTAATTGCTATTTACAAATTGAACTGCAAGAAATATTTTGAATTTAAAACCACTTGACTATATTGATTTTATGATAAATATTTTATTTGTATTCAACCATATGCTTTGATACTTTGTTTTATATCTCATATTGTGTTATTGATCAAAATAAAAATTAACATCATTGTTAACTGCAATTCATTTGAGTTAAGATTTGATTAAATCATTTAAGTGTGAATTGTGAATGCATCCAAGGATGCGAAAATTGAATTTTCCAATTTAAAATATTACCAATAGTATTAGCAATAAAAATTTTAGTGCGAAGTGCGGATTTCCACACAAAAAAGCTTTCTATGTACATTGAACTTCCTGCATACAAACAAAGCTTTTGTTTAATGAAATGTGGTTTTGTACGTAGTTTTTTGTGCATTCTGCATAACTTTTACACAATTGACTACTGATATGCATTATATATAACTAAAGTATTAGAAATAATACTAGTAACAAAAATGTTTTCTACGATGTTTATGTGCTCAAAGATATACGAAGGTGTCTTTTTTGTTCTAAAATTACTTGATGACCTACGTTTTACTAAATTGAGTGTTGATATGCATTATTTTAAACTGAAATATTAGCTATAATATTAGCGGTTAGTGCAAAATGTACAAATCCGCACAAAGAGCTTCCATAAGAGCATAAACAAAAAAATATTTGAAATATTTGAAAATAAGCATTATTTACACTTAAAAGTATTAGCGAGATATTCACAAGTGCATCCATATATAGCATGTTCGAAGGAAGCTATACAACCATCGTTTGGTGGAGAAAGAATGGGATAAGAGAATTATGCACCTTCGAATAATGTAAACCTATGTGCAATGAAACTTGAATGACATGAAGCACTTACATGTTAATTGACGGAGACATGTTAATTGATGGAGTAACCTTTAAAATCTCCTAGTCGAGCCATGACATTTAAATAAATCCTTATTTTCAAATGACAAACTAAATTTAACTTCCTAAAAAAAACCACATGGACGCTAAAACAGAATTTTGCATTATGTTATGCCTTGTTCTACTAAACAATAAAATCTAGCAATATAATAACAAATTGTGACATGCCAACTAGGCGCTTCTCCTTTTTGGCATTATTTTCAATGTTTATTTTACATGCAAGTTTCCAAAGTTATATTCTGTTGTGTAAAGGAAGCATATGCGGAGGAATTTGTGCAGAGGTGGCTATTCAAAGGAAGTGTGTATAGAGAACAAATTCTCACTGTGTGGAAATATTTGTGTAAAGAGAATCAATTAATAAGCGGTAGAGGTAGGGACTATGTTGTATCATATCTCATCATTATATTTATTATCTTTTTAATGTTATTATCGGTAGTGTTTGTAAAATCGAATGTTAATGACTATTAAAGGGTTTCGTAGAGTGTGGTTTTCATTGTTGTTCTAATAGTGTGAAGTGTGAGGACATGCGAACCGTGGTTAATTAGTTGTAGAGACATGGGGATATGCATAATATTGCTAAAATGTTAGCAACAATATCTAATAAGTTCAAGAGTTTCCTCAGTCTTATTGCGAACACCAAATATGTATTGTTTAATACTAAAATATTAGCAATAGAAACCTTTAGTGCGAAGTGCATCGTTCTGCACATTTAAATCTTCCTCCACACAATAGCCTTCTTATGAACTTCAAGGCAAATTCCTTATTTGAAACATATTTAAAGATCCCAACATATGCATAAAGATGTATCATGTGCAGACGAAGATTTGGAGACATCATTATGATGAACAAGAAGAGTGGTACAAACATAGTTTGACACATAAATGTGGGAAAAATATGCATTCACAATCCCACCCACATTCAATATTAATTCTATTTTGGTACATACTCTTAAATAGTAGTTATAACTAAAATATGAGCAATAATGTTATTAGTTAGTACAACGTGAAAATATCTGCCCATACAAAAGCTTGAAGAAACAAATATTCGAAATATTTACAATCAAAATATTAGCAATAACTTTGTATATGTCAATGGTTTACTAAAATAGCTACTTGTTCTAGTATACTCTATCCATGTGTTGAGACAAAAATGTGGGAAAAATGTGAATCCCACTTAATTAGTTGTAGACACAAACAAATACACAATATTTATTGTACATTGAATGCTTCCTCCGCATAATGAAATTTCTTTGCGCTTCCACATAAATTAAAATGTTATTAATAAGAAAAGCGGGGGGAGGGGGGGGGGGGCAACAACAGACTATACAAGTCATTTTGCAGAGATACTCTTACAAATTTCCAGATCACATAATGTATGAATGTTTACAAAGGATGGGATATGTGCAAGAGAACGAAGAATATTATCATGTTTCATTGTGCAGATATTTTACTGTGCGGATTACGAAGTTTGTGTGGAAGAGAAGTTGCGTAGGGCTTTTGATTTTAGAGCTATGTATCTTTGAAGAATGATTAATATTGTTGTTTCCATTGTGTAGGGTGGTCCATAAGGTATCGTTCCAATGTTCTAATTTTCTTAGGCCATGCATCCTTGATCTGTCTTATTAGATATAATGAATTGAATAAAAATGTAAGGATAGACAATGCTACTAAAAAAATATGTCTTATTTAATAGTGATTAAATTATTAAAAATAATAAGCCTTTTGTGCTAAGTGAGGCGATCTACACATTGAAAGTTTCCTCCACACAATACAACTCATCCTCACTTCCACTCATATGACTAATGATTTACAATTAAACTATTATCAATAATATAAACATGAAGTATCCATTTCAATAAAAAACCTTTAATGCGAACAAAGGCTGCATATATTTATGCAAATAGAATCAATTAAATAGAAATAGAGACAATAATAATTATACAATGAAATCTTGAAAGCTTCTTCTGCGTGATGAGTTTTTTAATTATTATATAGGTAAGGATTTGTGTGGGGATCGTTATTCATGTGTGGAGGTTATGTAGAGAAACATTTCATGTGCGGGATTTGTGTAGGATCAGGAAAATGCAGATGATCCTTTTAATTATAATGTGTTCTGATATTGGTTTTAATTCATAATGGAAAATTGAGAACTTAAACAACAAAATGACTAGTTGTGTGGAAAAAGCTTTGCAGACCGGAAATAAGATGTTGCAAGGTCATTTTTGTTGTGCACCACTAAGAAACTCATCTACAAATTAATAAATGTATGCTAATCTATTATGTTTGTATTTGATGTCACAACAAAGCATTACACAAATAGCTTACGCACAAGATCCATGGTAGAGTTATCCTCTTCTATTCACAATGTCGATTCACTAATCCACATGTGTTGACTAATAGTAGATGATGTAACAGAATATGCTATAGATTATAGTATATGTTATACTGCTAGATATGATTAAAACGAAATGTGAATCTTGCACTAACGATTCACCTTTGTCAATTTCTGATTCGCATTTTCTAGTTTCTTACCTCATGAACTTGTTTTGTAAGGTTCATTATGGGAACAAGTGCATATGCTCCTCATTGTTATCCTTTAACAATAAATAATTTCACTTTAATTTATTTTAACTAAAACAAACAAATGACAAGAACAATTCTTGGATGATACAAATGACAAGACCTCCTTTCTATATATAGGAGTCTAAGGGGTCATAATATAATCAGATCTAACATAACAATAATAATGTAAGGGCACAATAATAAAAATATGGGGACTACATGGGCACAACAATGTAATAAGGGTGTTGTACTAATAACAATAAGGGGTTACACTAGTAGTATAGGGACCTAACGTGCCCCTCTCCTTCAAAAAGTGTTGACCTCAACGCTTGAGTAGTTCTTGACACTTCTATATAAGATTATTGTCCTCCAATGTGGAATCTTCAGTGGGTAAGTTCTTCCACTTGATGCGATACTCTGAAATCGATCGATTTTGTAGCTGTCGGGTTCTCGTTTCTGTGGGTGGTCTAGGTTCCAATATGATTTTTCCTTCCTCATCAAGTTCTAGCAATATTGTTTGAACTAGGATTTTCTGCAACTTTTGATTGAGTGGCTACATTTCTTCGTCCTTCTTCCATTCATCCCTTGCTTCGTTTATCCAATCTGGTTGGATAATAGAAATAGAACAAAGCAATGCTTCAACATCCTCAACCTTTCTTGAGAGTGCATCTGCAACACCATTTTACTTCCCTATTTTGTAGATTATTTCAAAGTCATAACCCAACATATTTGTGACCCATTTTTTTTGTTCTTCTAAATATAATTTTTTTTTTTAAATTATTTAAGACCATCATGATCCATTTTTACCTTGAAGTGTCTTTCCATTAGGTAATGTTGCCATTTCTTAAGTGCATGTAGCATTTCCAACATTTCCTTCTCATAAATAGCTTGCTTTAGATATAGCCGTAAGAATACCCAATTGCCTACATCAAAACTCCTTTCACTGCGATGTTAATCTACCTGTTGTTTCATTTGATTCTGCACCAAAGTGGCATTATCCTTTAAAATTTGGAGAACTTGTTGTTGATGCTCGATGTGATCTTTCACTGCTTCAATATTTTTATTGTTGATATGTCCTTCTATCTTGAGAGTTTGAGGAGTCTTAATTTCTTCCAATGCATTACAAGATATCATCGGATTCATTTCTTGATGCTCGATGTGATCTTGCACTTCTTCAACATTTTTATTCTTGATATGTCCTTCTATCTTGAGAGTTTGAGGACTGGCAACTATGGCCAATGCATTACAAGATATGGTTAGATTCATTTCTTCTTTCTCGATGGCATCTTTCACTTCTTGAACCTTTTTCTTCTTGATATGTCCTTCTATCTCCAGAGTTTGAGGAGTGGTAATTCCTACCAATGCTTTACAAGATACGATCAGATTCATTCCTTCTTTATATGGGATTTTTTCCTAGTGTATATCCTCTTCTTTTGATGTTTTTTGATCATTTTCTTCCTCCTCTTCATAATATATGTAAAATGATTTCTTCTTAACACATTTATGACCTTTAGTGTGTTTGCTATCACAATTGTAACAAAGCCCTTTTTCTCTTTTTTCTTCCAATTGTTGTGGTGTAAAACTTGTAGGTTTTGGAAGGGTAGGAGAAAAAACACTTCGATAATTATAGTCATGAGTGGTGGGATTCCTTGTTTCCATAATTTTTCTTTCAATTTTTCTTTCCCTCTTGAATGCCTTCTCCAATGAATCAGGTTCTCGAAGACGAACCTCATGTTGAATGCTATCCTTTAAAGTCCCTATGAAGACATCAATCCTTTGCTTCTCTAAAATATCATTTACCCTTATATTCAATTTTTGGAAGTCCTCAATGTGCTCTTCCATTGAGAAATTTTGTTTGAGATTTATCAATTGGGTAAAGAAGGTGTTGCTCTTTGCATCCTCATATTGTGCTATTATTTCCTTAGTGAAAATTGACCACATAACAAGTGGTTTACGGGAACAAAACCCTTTATACCATAAAGATTGATCTCGTTCTATATATACAGATGCAATACATACCTTTTGTAACAGTTGCACCTCATGTAGATCAAAATATTGCTCCATCTGTAGTATCCAATTTACCAGATCCTTTCCATCAAACTTCCTCATATCGCCTTTTCTTGGTTTTAGAAGCTCGATCTTAAAATTACATTAACTATGTAATTTTAGATCTCCAAGTTTTGAAATTTCGTCCTACAATAGCCCTCTGAGTACTCTTTCTAACCCCACAAGTCTTATCAATATTGGATTCTCCAAGGAAGAGTTAAGCCAATTCTCCCATGGTGACCTGATTATAGACTAGTTCATTAGAGCAAACTTGTACGAAGTGCCACATATCAGTGTTTCTACCTTAGTATATGAAACTGATATAAAGAAAACTATAGGTTGTCCTGTTTTTGTAAGTTCTTACGAAATTTCAATTTGATGCTCAGAGAGAAAGCTATGACTATGTTCCCATGGTCACCTGTTTGAGATGTAATTTGGGAGTCAGAAAACACCTTAAATTCCTCAGATCATATATCTAAAAATATAGCGAAACAAGATCTGAAATTCGGATCCAAGGTTCACCAATTTCTTCTCAAAGGGGTTTTGTCTATATCTTCTAAAACTTCATAGAGAAAACGTTATAGCAAAAATTCCACAATGACCTATTTTAGATGAAATTATGGAGCTTGCAAAAACCTTAACTTCCACAGATATGTATCCGAAAATATAGCGGGACAAGATCTAAAATTTGGGCATGAGATTCAGCGTGATTTCTTCTCAAACGTATTTTTTTAGCTTCTAAAATGTCGCAGAAAAACAATGATAGCGAAAATTCAACAATGACCTATTTGGAGCAGCAAAAGCTTAGAATCCAAAGCTCTGATACCAAATGTTATGAAACCAGCTCACAAAAAGATAGAAAAGATAGATGAATGCCTTATAAATCAACCTTTTAGAGGGGGAAAGGTCCTCTACATTACATGAACAATTCTTGGATGATACAAATGATAAGACCTCCTTTCTATATATAGGAGTCTAAAGGGTCATAATATAATCAAAGCTTACATAACAATAATGATGTAAGGGAACAATAATTACAATAGTGGGCTTCTATGGGGCACAATAATAACAATATGGGGACTACATGGGCACAACAATGTAATAAGGGGGTTGTACTAATAACAATAAGGGGTTACGCTACTAGTATAGGGACCTAACCCCATTCTTGAATGCAAAATAAGAGGTTATTCCTTTAGAATTCATCACTGGTCTTCCAACAACTAGAATAAAAAATGAATCTATTATAGTCGTTATGGAAAAATTAAAGTAAAGTGGCCCATTTTATACCTATTCACTCTACTTTTGGAATAACCCAAATTGTAGATATATTCATGAAGGAAATATTTCGGTTGTATAAAGTTTCCCCCTCAACTTGAATTTTCTACAAATGACGATTTTAGCCTTCCTATCAACCCGTAAGAAGATAACACCACCATCATATTTATCATACTCGCAGAACCACTTCCCATGGAGAGCGAAGTGAAAGGATGCATCTGAGTTAATCAACCATGCCTCATGATATACATGATTTTTACTTGAAGAAGAAGCCAAGTAAACATCATGAACTTCATCTGAGGTGGTTTTCGCCACTGCAGAAGGAGAAGAATCAGATCCCTTTCCTTTCTCAGGAAATTTAGATCTGCATTCCTTTTTTAAGTGCCCTTCCTTTCCACGTTTCTTGCACACCTTTACAGGTTTTCCTCTAGATTTAGATCTCCCACTGGAGGATTTACTTTTGTCTTTGTTCTGGGACTGTCCTGGTACACAAAAGGCATCACCATTCTGTCCCTCCATATTTTTCTATCTCATCTCCTTTGATAGCAAGGATGACACTATTTCATCAAACTGCAAAGCAATTGCATTGCTACCTATTGCACCAGCGAGACTATACCACTTTTTCAGCGCTAGTCTCTAGACCACTTCCCATAACTTGATGAAACTCTCAGAAATGATAAATGACACAGGGAAAAGGCCTTCCATACAAAACTTAGACGAGAAATATCTCTAAGTAGGCCTAACCATGACAGTCATTCTGTCAAATAAATCATGAACATGTAATCTAAAGGTCATAATTACATATATGGACGTAGGGATCTCACAATTATCTGAGAATCATCAAGAAGGATTGATGTCTTCTCACAATAGTTGTATTATAATATATTAGGTCATACATTCGTTAACCATTCATTTACTAATCCAAACATGATGAGAGCCATAACTAAAGTCTTCTATAAAGTCATACTTATAACCAACATATAACCAAAATAATAAGAATGACAGAATAGCCATCAAATCCACATAACAAAAAGTATAAATACTCATGAAATACAAGAGGAAAAGACCTCTTATTAACATACGAAAATACCAACCAATTCAAGGACTTCCACATACCACCCGACCATAGATTAGGATAAACCAAATATTTCTTTCAATCAATTACCCATGTGCCATATTCCAAGAGTGAATGTGGGACTCACAAGAAAACAACCAGGGCTTCCTCAGGATTTACCATCTATCCTACCATTACCAGTATTCCTAGGTCCGAAACCCTCATCTATATAGCTAGGCTTTACCGAACTCCCATAATTACTAGTCAAGGGATCCTTAGGCCAAACAATAAGCATCCACTACTAGGGTTTACTGCAATCCTGTCATTATTGTTCAAGGAGTCACTAGGCCCTAAACAAGCATAGATGCCTCCAGATTTCTTCACTAATACTTGCAGAAATTTTCCCGTCTCCACACTCAGGATTTACCGTGTATCTTGTCATCACTGGTCAAACGATTCCTAGGCCCTTGGGAATTTTCCTGAGACCACTTTACCCAGTGACAAAACCATTCATCAATCTAACTCAACCAAATGAAGGAACCCCATCACACCATGGCTATCCAAAAATCGCTAGGCAAGGATGAAAACCACTGTCACACTTGGAAAATCCCATGTCAATGACAACAAGAGAACGAAATGCACACATGCATATACCATGCATGCAAAAACTAGTAAGGAAATCATACATGCAACTCAATAGCTACAAAGTAATGCCATTGTAGTTGCTTGATCTTTGTTTTCCTTTCCTTTCTTATCCTTCCTTTGCCTTTCTTTCTCGAATGCTAGAGTGCTCCAAGAATGCACTAAGTGTGCAAGAATATGAGAGAGAGAATAGAGAGAGAGCTACAAAACTTAATTGATAAATGGTTGTACTGACAAAAGTTGTGAATTTATCCTCAAAATCATTTTTATTAATGAGGCCTATATTTTCTTCAATTTCCATTATTTTCCCATTCTTTCCTCCTCACGTGTAACCTGTGACCTTTCACCTTCCTTTTCTCCCAATTTCCTTTATTTTCATAAATAAAATGCCAACAAATGTCTCTTTGCATTTTCAAATCCTTTTCCATTGCTTTTGTCAATTTCCTTAGCCATAATAAACCAAATGAACAACCCTCTAGGATGTTTTTCCCAACATTTAGCTTGGAATATGTGTCCCATGAACTTGGTCTTACTTTTACTTTAGTAACTTTATTACATGGATTTTTAACGAGAGATGTTACAAGCTTGATGGCATCGTGGCTAGACTAACACAGGTGGAGTGGTTGGTGCTATTTGACTTGGATACAACATGAAGTACTAATGATTATTAATGCCCCTACAACAAATTCTCCTTAGGGAGAATTCCTAAAATTCCTCCTCCCTCTATGTAGTCATCATTTCTAACTAATGGTCCACCAAGGTTATTGCACTTGTTTCTAATGGTCCACCATATATATTTCATCATAATATATATGGAAAGTAATATTAAAATTCACAGTAATTTACTTTCCAATTGAGTGCAAAGTTATCCCTCACATATATTCCAAACAATTTACATGAAAAGGTAAAAGAAAATACAATATTGATACCTTAATTACAAACATGATTACATATCAAAACATTGTGGCTGCAGAGTGTGGATTCTCACTTAGTGAAAAGGACTTCAAAAATATTTAAACATAACGCAAATCTCATAATGGCGAACATGTAACAAAATCATGAAGTAAAATACATAGCCATAACATGTAAAACAACCCCGAAGAACATTGCAGGAAGAAAACTACTTCCCAACAATAAAGTTGGTGAACCCTGTTATTTATACAATTTATTTAAACATAATGAAAATCTCAGAATGACCATAATTTTAAACATAACCAGCGAACACAAACATTTCCACAACACACCATTAAGAAAAGAAAAAAAATTGATGCTGGCCAACAATGAAGTTGGTGGAAAATCACGAAATCTAGTTGCTAAATTTCTATCGCCCAAGAATTAGGGTCCCTTCCTATCGCCCACAAATTGACCGTTAACATTGATTTATTCGGTATATGATATCCATGGTTCCTCACCTTAAGTTCCTTGCAGGTCCTTCGTCTATGTCAGGTGACATCACCACTAAAGCATCCATTCATAATGCACCATTTCTATGGTGATTCCATTTGAATTTTGTCAAAGAGTCCATGGTCATCCATACCAATGCACAAGAACCAACTAGGTCAAGTCATAGGGTTCACACCTCCTTTCTTCGAATATGATCTCATACTTTATCTTTAAAAAAAAATGTTTGGACTGCTAGTGCATATTGTTGGTGTAAATCCACACGTTTTAGATTAAATTGGAGTGCCAGAAAGTCAAGAGCTTGAGCTAATTACAAATGAGATATATTATTGTAAATAGTTAATAAGAGCTAGAGTTGTTTTGAATTGAAATCCACTTGTATCAAGTTGCCATACCAAAAATTCCCCAGCTTGATGAGATGTAAATTGCAAAACAGATCTATTAACTTTTAGAGTCAATAAGATGTATATCTGGTGAAACTTTGGAATCCATTGTTTCCAAATGAGGTTTTACTCACCAGCTATATAGTACCATTTGAGTCAATGTGTCATATGCATTGTTGTTACAACCATTATTAATGTGCAATTTGCAATTTTATATAAATTTGAAGTCACGAGTTGTTAGAATTTAAAAGAAGTGATGTGTTTGGCTTTTTTTCACGGTCTTTAATATCATTTGTTTTTATGAAGATATTTACAACTAAGTGTTTTGTTTATAGGTGGAATTTTATAGACTAGTTTGAAGGGGTGTTGTATGCAATTTTGTCAAGAGAGTGTTTATAATTTATAGGAATAAAAAATATTCAATTAAATGTTTCATTTATAGTTAGAATTTAAATGAGTTTGAAGGAGTGTTGAATGTAATTTTTTAAATAAGCTGTGAAATTCTAAATAATTTAGATTACGTGAAAAACGAAACAAAAAGATAGATAAAGAAATGCACCATACAAATTAGTAATATGATAAAATCCCAACTCTTTAAAATAATTAAATATTGTAAACGTTGAAAAGAAGTCGAAAAATGGTTTTTTAATGCAAAGAAAAAAGCCCTTAAGATCCAAAACCCTAACCTTATGAGGCAATTCATTAAACACTTATAAGCATAAATCAAGCACTCTTATTAATCAATTTCCCAATGCTCTTAGGTAAATATTTGATGTTTAAGTAGATATGAATAAAAAACTCTTATTAATCAATTTCCCAACACTCTTAGGAAAATATTTAATGTTTAAATCATGTAGGAATGAGATATGCTCATTTACAAATGAGAGTGATGCAAGCCCCTTCTGTGGCATGCTTATTTTTCCCAAGATCCTCCTTCCACTACATGAATTTGATTTAAGTGAAAAAAATCTTGTACCATCCCCTCTAAGCCAACACACCTACACTTAAATCTACCTTCCCCACACGACGAGACACCTCTTCCATATTCTTTTATTTAATCCAAATCTTTTATCTCTATCTCGTTTATTATATAAACACACACAATTAAAATGACAATAGGCTACCGCCACATGGGATTTCGCTTGAACTAAGGCTGGTCGGGAGGCGAACCCCAACTCGAGGTCAAAGGTCAAGCCATTTGATGGAAAGGAAAAGGAGGAAAGACACAGAATTCACACACAAAAAACACACACACATTGTGACTCTTTCATTGATCATACAAAACTTGATGTTAAACGTTTTCGATTAGAAACTTGCCCAAAATAACTTAACATGCAAACACACTAAATTTGGACTTCTCCAAATATAACTCTACTAGACTCACACTTAACTAAGTTAAGTCACACTCTAAATCTTGACTTCTCTTAACTCACCTTATCTCTTCATGCATCACTCAACTTGGATCATGCATTATTTTCTTCGGTATGTCATATCTTGTCATAACTTTGATAGATTCATGAGGAACTGATTACATCCCTGCTGCGTATAATCGAAGCGTCTCTCTCACCACATTGTGAAGATACTTCAAGCTTGTAACATCATAATAGTTCACTTTGCATTGTTTTCCAATGACCGATTCGATTTCTTCCTACAATCTCTTCATTACATGCAGATGTCTAAGAAACTTGCTCATTGCCCATTCTAACGTAGTCGCCATTGACTTAGCTCCGGCGGTGAACATGTCCTGACAAATTCATACAAATTTGATTCATTTTCATATCAGTAGAAGGAAATTATGTGGATCGATTGAATCTTAGGAATTAGAAAAATGAAAGAGGGAATTAGACCCCACAGACTTACAAAAATAAATTTCTTAATGGCTTCCCTTGTGTTTTTTGCATCTTTGTTATCAATTTGAATCTCAAGAAGGATGTCAATGAAGCCTTCACTATTATTTCCTGCTTCTGTACCCTCCACCTAGTCATCCGAGGTCGAGTCCATGTAATGGTCCTCTATCACTTTCTCAGCGAATGCATTGAATATTTTTTTGGCCTCCATGCATCGATTCATACCTTGAAAATAAAGCCAATCCAAATAACAAATAAATTCTCCAATGTTAAAAGCTCCAACTGTAGCTTCCACTTCTAACAATAGATCTCTAATTCCTTTTCCATTGCTACCCAAATCATCGTTAGAAAATTTATTCCTTGCCATTATTCACCAAATTATGTTGGTGGTGAGTGTAAAGAAGGCCTTACTGAAATCATGCCAATTGCGCCACTCTGAATCTCCTCCCAAATGGAACAGATCATGACTGATACTTCTTCCTCTCACACTCCCTTGAAGGAGTCAACTCTTTTGGCACTCAGCAGTTCTATCAGGCACATTTTTTTCATGTGTTTTCAATAATTAAAATATGGAGTAAATATGACACCCTTGAATTGTACAATAAGTATTTTCTAGCGGTTGCTAGCAGCCGACTGGAAAAGACCAAACCATGTGTTTTATAAAATTTCTTAGTCATCTTAGAAGATGAAAGGACTACGGCCCATAAAGAACCCAGGAAGAGAAACATGATGGGGCCATATTTGTCCACGTAATTTTTGAGAGCACGCTGAGGAGGTAGACTCAATTAATGAATATTCCCAATTATTGGCTAAGGATAGGGCACTGGAGGAAACTTGCTACCCTTTCTTCCTCTCTTGTGCTGCAAGATCCAAAAGATGAAAACAAGAGATGTGAATCCAATCATTTTTTCATTTAATATTGTAGATAAAGTTGAATTTTGAACCAACTCGTTAATAAACATGTCAAACCATCTGGAATGCATATTGTTGTAAGGAAATATTAGCATTCTTCAAATATATTAAAATATCAATAAAACAGAAAGCTTGTGATGAAGGGTAACGTGAATTTCAAAACTCTTTCATGCTTCATGCACCCAACATGCTACTTTCACAAATAAAAAATGACTGAGATGACCTGCACCATCACTTGAAAGAAGAACATGATTTTCTAGTATAAATTGTAGAAGCACACTGAGCTTGACTATATCCACGGGATAGCTATCCTGAAATGGTTGTGCATATCTGGAAACAAAAGCATGTCCTTTTGTTGTTCCCAAATCTTTGTCCATAATTTATCCAAATAAGAAATATATTGATTGTGCAAAGGAAGGTATATTTCAACGTTTAGCAACATGCTTTACTGTCAATAAAACAATTAATTAAGGGACTTTATTACTAGATTAAACGTAAAAGGTTTTGGCATTTGTCTGAGTGATCGATTTGCATTGTGCTTATGCATGATATTTATGTATTGACTCGTAAATAAAAAGTCATTAGCAAATTAATAAAGTAAATAATTTTCCAAATTCGAGAAATAATGTTTGAATTTAGAGATTTATTTCACCATCTACCGCTAACATTTACTTTGAAAATTTCAGTTGCTATTTATTCAAAGTGTCAAATGTGTCAATAAATCAGATCTGAATCTGGTAACGACTAGGGAATAATCATGGTGATCACTTCTGGCATCATACTATTAATCATGATTAATGGTTTTAGTAAGAGAAAACCCTTGTTAGAGATGAAAAACTTGCTAAGAAGATTCTGGAAATTCTGTTAGGATTTTTGCCAAAATCCTACAAAAACTAATTTTTTGGGAAAATTTGTGGCCTCAATAGACAATTAGCTTTGTTAGTATCAAAATAAAACAAATCCTCAATGGTTTACCAATGGGGGTAGCTCAATAACTAATTTAATTTGATATAGAAATAGTGAAACATGTCTACACATGATATTCATTTATGACTATTAACAATTATTGTTGACAGTTCCAAAGCTAATTGTCACAATTCTCATGACTTTTTTCTATTATTACTACATATATGCATCTAACCATTTTGAAAACATGTACGAGTATCAAGAAGTCGTCGATAGATTGTGGGAAATTGAAGCCAAAAAATGCATTAGAAAATCTTTTAGAATGTAGTATTGGTACACAATGGTCTTATATTGTATTACAATTTATGTTTGTATAACATGTATCTCAATGATATTAAATCAACGAAAATTTATGTAGTTAGTGGAGGAGATGGTTTTGAAATATCGATATTTATTTCTATTGTTTCCCATAAATGTTGAATTTGATATTTTCAATTGCTATTTATTAGGAGTGTCATATTTGGTAGTTGGCTATTGTTTCCCATCAATGTTGACTTTGATATTTTCAATTGCTATTTATTAGGAGTGTCATATTTGGTAGTTGGCACATGAAAAATAGCAACAACTCTCAAGTTCCATTGCATAAGAAAATTGCAAATTTACGCGATATTGGAAACGAATATAAGTAGCAGTTAAATGAATCAATCTATTTGCAATTGTATAATCAACGAAGTGATATTCAAATCTGACAACGCGAAGGAACAAAAACATTGAAATTTTCTTTAGCAAATATATTCTTGGTCTCACTTCTCAATGGATTTAGCAGTATTCAACAATTCATTTTCTCAATTACTTAGGTTATTTCACAATTCTCTCTATAAAACATTTCTTTAGGTGCATAACTGTTTAGGGATTTGTATTTTCTCATTATGCATTTTACGAACATGGAAACTCTACCAATTATTTATAAATTATTTAGGGGTTTGTATTTTCTCTTTTCATGTTATGAATTCACTATTGCTTTCTCTTTCTCCTCTGGTATGTGCATTTTCTTTTCCCTAATAACTTAAATTCCATGCAAAGAAAGAACCAGTGCATTTTTTGCATGTCATAATCTATAAGAAAATATGTTTACACAACACATGGTTTATTAAATTTGTAGGAAACCAAAGTATTAAATATCGACAATGGACGCCCAACTAATAGTTGACGGAAGAAAAAAGCAAAAAACGAAAAATATTGCTCAACGATCTTCACCTTCCACACCCAACGTCGTCCATGACTCAAGCAAAAAAGAAAAACTCGGTTCTAGAAAATTGGTTATCGGTAAGTGAGCAAGTAATGAACATGAGCAAGATAATTTTCGCAAATTATTTCTAGAACAAACAAGTATAGTTCAAACACTAAACTCCAAAAGTGTCATCAATAGAGAAAGCATTGAATAGGCTATAGACATAAAAAGTTGATAGTAGTGAACAACCTAACTGGATTGTTATTTTTTTTGTGGAAAATAAAAAGATAATCGAGCAAATTTTAGAAGAGGACAATATTTTCAATGAACATCCCATCACATTGGAAAATGCAAAGTATGACAAGACGAGTAAAAAATTGAGAGTTGAAAAGGTAAATCTTGAAAATGAAAAGGTTATTATTCAAAAACATGTGGATATTGATCCATCTGACATTGATATGATGGGGCTCATGGTATTGCAACATTTTACCAATGATGTAATTACTCAAAGTGTTACCAATGTTCTTGGAGAAAGTCATATGTTGAAAAAGAAATTAAAAGAACAAAAAGACATTGAAGATCGAACTCCTCAGTTAATGACTACACTGGCAGTTCGATCACCCTCATCATCAAGTCATGTTGTTGCAACACCACAAACATTCCATAAGGCTATGAATATGTGTAATGCAGTGGACAAATATATCCTTGAGAATATAAGTGAAATATTAGAAATTATTGAAGATGCCTAGCAGGAAGTTATCGATTTAACGCATTTCCAAGAGAAAATAACGAAATTTATGGACTAATTTAATAGTAATATTAGAGAAAATAGGCAATTCGTTGACAATTAATTAAATAATTTTAAGCATGGGCTAGCAATACTCTCTGATTTTGAAAAGAAAAACCAACAGTTACCAAATGTTGAACGAGTGAAGCAGTTGGAAGCTCAATGGGCGGGAAGTGTCACTACACTTGAGAATTTCAAGTATAATTGTAGTGAAATATCCAAAAGGAGATATGATGCATATATAAGGGAAATGAACATTATAAAAGGCTTAGAGGGTCTGGGCATGCTGCATGATTCTCTGTATGATTTCAATTGTGGGAGAAAAAACATAAAATGGCAGCAGAGTCTAATAACATAATTTATTTTAATACAAAACATATTGGCACATGGCTAATTACTTTTTCCATCTTCAATAAGTAGAATACTAAGTTGGTTGCCAACATGTAGGAAGAAACTAGAGAAATTGAAAAATAGATTTTCACCAAAAACGTGAAAATGGAATTCATAGTTTCCCTAGACGAGGACTACATTAAAACAATGATCGGCATATTTCTTCAATGAGTTATTGACTTGTAATACATCTTACAAATTATTTTCCTGTAGCTGTAGATATTGTTCAAGGAAACATAACACCAATTTCTGCTACAACAAATCCATTTACTTTACAATTTTCTTTCGACAATTATGATTCTACATAGCAATTTTGTCTTTGAAGAGCATGTTTTGAATATTCTCTAGTATAAATATGAGTTATGGCCATGCTCGTTGACATTTTATTCTGACATAGTGCTTTCCATAAATTTCCAAAAATATGCTTTCAACTTTTCTATTACATTTAGTGTTGTGTTGTTGCTTTAAATGAAATTTAAGATTTGGCAATGATTTGACATTCTAGACATATATCTCTTAATAATAGAATACTACAACGAAAAGTTTCACTCAACACAGCAACTTGCTTCCACATAGTTAAATCTTTACACAAGGAATATCGTACTTAAAAAAACTATAAAAAAAAAATCGTAGATATAAATTAAATTAAATAAGTTCTAATATTGTTGAGAAAATTTGTTTTTAATGCCTATCTCTTGAATCTAAACATTTTGTGAACTAATTGCTATTTAAAAATTGAACTGCAAGAAATATTTTGAATTTAAAAGCACTTGACTATATTGATTTTATGATAAAGATTTTATTTGTATTCAAGCATATGCTTTGATACTTTGTTTTATATCTCATATTGTGTTATTGATCAAAATAAAAATTAGCATCATTGTTAACTGCAATTCATTTGAGTTAAGATTTGATTAAATCATTTAAGTGTGAGTTGTGAATGCGTCTAATGATGCGAAAATTGAATTTTCCAATTTAAAATATTACCAATAGTATTAGAAATAAAAGATTTTAGTGCGAAGTGGAGATTTCCACACAAAAAAGCTTTGTATGTACATTGAAATTCCTTTGTACAAACAAAGCTTTTGTTTAATGAAATGCGGTTTTGTACATAGTTTTTTGTGCATTTTGCATAAATTTTACTCAATTGACTACTGATATGCATTATATATAACTAAAGTATTAGAAATAATACTAGTAAAAAAAAAATTGTACGATGTTTATGCACTCAAAGATATACAAAGGTGTATTTTTTGTTCTAAAATTACTTGATGCCCTACGTTTTACGAAATTGAGTGTTGATGTGCATTTTTTTTAACTGAAATATTAGCTATAATATTAGCGGTTAGTGCAAAATGTACAAATCCACACAAAGAGCTTCCATAAGAGCCTAAAAAAAAATATTCAAAATATTGGAAAATAAGCATTATTTACACTTAAAAATATTAGTGAGAACTTCACATGTGCATCCATATATAGCGTGTTCGAAGGAAGCTATACAACCATTGTTTGGTAGAGAAAGCATGGGATAAGAGAACTATGCACCTTCAAATATGTAAACGTATGCACAATGAAACTTGAATGACATGAAGCAGTTACATGTTAATTGACGAAGACATGTTAATTGATGGAGTAACTGTTAAAATCTCCTAGTTGAGGCATGACATTTAAATAAATCCTTATTTTCAAATGAAAAACTAAATTTAACTTCCTATAAAAAACCACATGGACGCTAAAGCAGAATTTTTCATTATGTTATGCCTTGTTCTACTAAACAATAAAATATAGCAATATAATAACAAACTATGACATGCCAACTAGGCGCTTCTCCTTTCTGGCATTATTTTCGAGGTTTATTTTACATGCAAGTTTCCAAAGTTATATTCTATTGTGTAGAGGAAGCATATGTGGAGGAATTTGTGCAGAGGTGGCTATTCAAAGGAAGTGTGTGCAGAGAACAAATTCTCACTGTGTGGAAATATTTGTGTCAAGAGAATCAATTAATAAGCGGTAGAGGTAGGGACTATGTTGTATCATATCTCATCATTATATCTACTATCTTTCTAATGTTATTATCGGTAGTGTGTGGAAAATCGAATGTTAATGACTATTAAAGTTTTTCATAGAGTGTGGTTTTCATTGTTGTTCTAATAGTGTGAAGTGTGAGGACATGCGAACCCCGCTTAGTTACTTGTAGAGACATGGGGATATGCATTATTTATTGCTAAAATGTTAGCAACAATATCGTATAAATTCAAAAGTTTCCTCGGTCTTATTGTGAACACCAAATACGTATTATTTAATACTAAAATATTAGCAATAGAAACCTTTAGTGCGAAGTGCATCATTCTGCACATTTAAATCTTCCTCCACACAATAGCATTCTTATGAACTTCAAGGCAAATTCCTTATTTGAAACATATTTAAAGATCCCAACATAAGCATAAATATATATCATGTGCAGACAAAGCTTTGGAGGCATCATTATGATGAACAAGAAGAGTGGAACAGACATAGTTTGACACATAAATGTGGGCAAAATATGCATTCACAATCCCACCCACATTCAATATTAATTCTATTTTTGTACATACTCTTAAATAGTAGTTATAACTAAAATATGAGCAATAATATTATTAGTTAGTACAACGTACAAATATCCGCTCGTACAAAATCTTGAAGAGACAAATATTCGAAATATTTACAATCAAAATATTAGCAATAACTTTGTATATGTCAATGGTTTACTAAAATAGCTACTTGTTCTAGTATGCTCTATCCATGTGTTGAGACAAAAATGTGGGCAAAATGTGAATCCCACTTAATTAGTTGTAGACACAAACAGATACACAGTATTTATTGTACATTGAATGCTTCCTCCGCATAATGAAATTTCTTTGCGCTTCCAAATAAATTAAAATATTATTAATAAGATAAGCGGGGGGGGGTCAACGACAGACTACACAAGTTATTTTGCAGAGATACTCTTACAAATTTCTAGATCACATATTGTATGAATGTTTACAGAGGACAGGGTATGTGCAGGAGAACGAAGAATATTATCATGTTTCGCTGTGCAGATATTTTACTGTGCGGATTACGAATTTTGTGTGGAAGAGCAGTTGCATAGGGATTTTGATTTTAGAGCTATGTATCTTTGAAGAATGATTAATATTGTTAGTTTCCATTGTGTGGGGTGTTCCATAAGGTAATGTTCCAATGTTCTAATTTTCTTAGGCCATGCATCCTTGATCTGTCTTATTAGATATAATCAATTAAATAAAAATGTAAGGATAGAGAATGCTACAGAAAAACTCTGTCTTATTTAATAGTGATTAAATTATTAAAAATAATAATCCTCTTGTGCTAAGTGAGGTGATCTACACATTGAAAGTTTCCTCCACAGAATACAACTCATCCTCACTTCCGCTCATATGACCAATGATTTAAAATTAAACTATTATGAATAATATAATCATGAAGTATCCATTTCAATAAAAAACCTTTAATGCAAACATAGGCTGCAAATATTTATGAAAGCAGAATCAATTAAATAGAATTAGAGACAATAATAATTATACAATGAAAGCTTGAAAGCTTCTTCTGCATGATGGGTTTTTTAATTATTATATTGGGAAGGAGTTGTGTGGGGATCGTTATTCATGTGTGGAGGTTATGTAGAGAAAAATTTCATGTGCGGGATTTGTGCGGGATCAGGAAAATGCAGACGATCCTTTTAATTATAATGTGTTTTGATATTGGTTTTAATTCATAATGGAAAATTGAGAACTTAAACAACAAAATGACTAGTTGTGTGGAAAAAGCTTTTGAGACCCAAAATAAGATGTTGCAAGGTCATTTTTGTTTTGCATCACTAAGAAACTCATATACAAATTAGTAAATGTATGCTAATCTATTATGTTTTTATTGATGTCACAACAAAGCATTACACAAATAGCTTACGCACAAGATCCATGGTAGAGTTATCCTCTTCTATTCACAGTGTCAATTCACTAATCCACATGTGTTGACTAATAGTAGATGATGTAATAGAATATGCTATAGATTATAGTATATGTTATACTGCTAGATATGATTAAAATGAAATGTGAATCTTGCACTAACGATTCACCTTTGTCGATTTTTGATTCGCATTTTCTAGTTTCTTACCTCATGAACTTGTTTTGTAAGGCTCATTATGAGGACAAGTGCATATGCTCCTTATTGTTATCCTTCAAAAATAAATAATTTAACTTAAATTTATTTTAACTAAAACAAATAAGAATTATGGACACGAGAGAAAATGGTTACTAATTGTGTGAAAGAAGTTGTTCAGAAATGACAATAACAAGAAAATTCAAGTGAAAAAAACATTCTTGAACAAGGATTTAATAACGTATATACAAGAAAAAAAAGGCAAAAATAATAAGAAAATGAAAGTGTGAAAAACACTCTCAAATAAGGATTACATTCTTGAATAAGGATTTAATAACATATATACAAGAAAACAAAGGAATAAATAATGAGAAAATGAAAGTGTGATAATCACTCTTGAATAAGGATTTAGTAACGTTTATACGAGAAAATGACTAGTTTTATGGAGAAAGCTACCCAAAAACACATCTTCCTCTGCACAATACAACTCATCGACTCTTCTGCACATATGCCTAATTATTTACAATTGAAATATAATCAATAATTGTGTGAAGCTATTTATATTATTTTATTATTGGAAAATGAATGCATCATTACCGAGAAAACAACTAATAACTTCTATGCAAGATATTTAGCCTATTTTGCGGAAGCGAGAAACTTGGCCTATTGTGTGGAACTTAGATCATTCTACGAAGCTTATACTCCCTATTGTGCGGAACCTAGCTCATTGTGTGAAGTATTCTCCTATTGTGCAGAGCTTATAGCCTATTGTGTGGAACTTAGCCCATTGTGCAAAGCTATTATTTTATTTTATTATTGGAAAAAGAATAGGTCATTACTTTTATTATTGAAAAATGAATACATCATTACCAAGAAAACAACTAATAACTTTTGTGCGAGAAACTTAGCCTATTGTGGGAAACTTTGCTCATTGTGCAGAGATTATAGCCTATTGAAGGGAACTTATCTCATTGTGCAAAGCTTATAGCCTATTGCATGGAACTTAGCTCATTGTATGGAGCTATTTATTTTGTTTTATTATTGGAAAATTAATATGTGATTACCGAGAAAATATTATGCAAAAAAATCAATTAAAGTACTAGAGGTAGGGACTATGCAATAAATTAATTAAATCTTATACCTTATAAAATTATTTTCTTATACATTAAAAAAAAAAACCCTAAAAAATGAGAAACACTTATAAAACATCTACACAATTTACATATTAAAAAAAAATATTTGAATATTAATATTTTAAACTTTTTAGTATAAAATTATAAATTTAAATGAAAAATTAATTATTTGAATACATTTTTTTCCTATTTAAAGTGATAGGGTGAATTTCGAAGATAGAGTGATTTAGGGTGATACCGATTGGGTGAATGGACACCTAGTAGGTGGTAACTAATAGAAAGAAAGGTTGCAAAGGGAGAAGGAATAATGAATTACATTATCACTCATCTCTTTTATCTTGTGTACATTTCTTCACCATGCTTGAGAAATAATTGATATCCTAGGTGAATTATGAGATTGCATGGACATGGTGTTTAAAAATCTATGCAAACAATGTGAAAAGTTTAAGTAAACCAAAATTCATGAGATATGTGAGAAGTGTTCGTTTCTTGTGTTACTTCTTTTTTTTCTCTCTATAGGATGGGCTTCCATAATGTTGGACATTGTCAAGTGGGGAGAGACATATTTTCTTTTGCTTAGATGGGATGGTCATTAGGAAGGAAAAAGATTATTTTAATTTATTTAGTACTTAGTGGTGTCTATGTATTATGTGGTATTTGGATTGTAGCATTGATAACTATTAAATTATAGATCTTGATTTAAGGCAATTAGATTTGGAGGGAGGGGTTTGTTAGTGTAAGTAAATGAAAATCTGGTTAAAAAAAGCATAAAATATATGTACTTAGGATCAATGCGAATAAAGGTGAATGTCTTAGGCCGGTATAAATGCAAATTGAAAAATTACTTAAAAAATTATGATAACCTCTGCATTGAAAATTATGATAGCATTTCCATTAACATTGTTTATGCTAACTTTTCCAATTAGAATCTAGATAAAAACTTTCCCAAAACATAAGACATTAATACTTCAAAATAATGAAACCTTTATAATATAATAAAAAAATTATTTCACTAGTCATACTGGAGAATTAAAGTCAAATAAATTGAAGTTTATAAATAAAAAATATAAATCCTCTAAATAATATAAAAAGAATAATTAAATTTGAAAATCAAATTAAAACTCACTGACCACTCAATTATTCTACCTTTTAATAACATAACCAGAAGGAAATGAAAACTCGCAACCCAATAATGATCTATTTTTTTATTCCTATTTTGAAATATTTTCAAATTAAATAATTATTTCGCAGGTTATCATTTATTAATAATATATTTTATAAATTATTTCTATTATTTTATATAATAATAAATTATAATATAGATAATTATATTAATAATTTTGATGTTAAATATTTTTAATAAAATTACATATTAAAACTACCGATTATATATATTATTAATAAATAAAAATAATAATATATATGAAAACTAATATTTTAATCGACATAATCTTTTGTCTAATTGAATGCGAAGTTATGTGAAGTCAAAGTTATTCTTCACCTATCTTCCAAAAAGTTTACATGAAAAGGTAAAAGAAAACACAATAGTGATACCTTGATTACAAACCTGGCTACATATGGAAACATTGAGGCTGCACAGTACGGGAAAGGAGTTTAAAAATATTTAAACATAACCCAAACCTCATAATGGCGAACATGTAACTAAACCATGAAGCAAAATACATCGCCATAGCGTGTAAAACAGCCCTGAAGAACATTACAGGAAGAAAACTGCTGCCCAACAATAAAGCTGGTGGACCCTGTTATTTATACAATTTATTTAAACATAAAGCAAATCTCAGAACGGCCATAACATTTAACATAACCAGCCAACACAAACATTGCTACAACACACCATTAAGAAAAGAAATGCTGCTGGCCAACAGTGAAGTTGGCGGACAATCGCGAAATCTAGTTACCAAATTTCTGAAGTCAATTCAAGGCAACACATAGAGAGGCCTTTCTCTTGACATATTCACTTGGAATAATGCGGCCACTTCATACACCAGATCATCGATAGAAAATTTCTTGCCTGGCTGACTTTCACCCCGAATTGAGCAGCTGTCACTCTCCTCCCAAATGGAACGGATCATGACAGATACCTCATGGCCCACTGAACTGGGATGAAGACGAACGGAGGGTATCACATTATTGTCAATTGCTCGAGCACATATTAAATCTTTCCCTTTCGGCCATTGGTCCATCGCCACGTTCAATTTTAAAGGACATGTTACAGTTATGGTATATTTCTAATGTTAAGACGCTGAAACGTTTTAAACATCTCGGCTTTCGTTCACTTTCAAATGATTTATCGTATTCAATTTAGACCTAGCTTGACACTCGATGCCATTTTTGATATATTTTTTAATATGAGGGGTATGCGGTATATTTAATATATCTGTAGCAATTAAAAATAATGTATATAGTTAGACTGAAATAAAGATAATGAATATATTTTTTCCGCAACATGTTAACAAGTTATATGGTAGTAGCTTGTTTTAGATATGGGATCTTATGGAAATTGATTTGTTTTACAATATTATCTTATTTGAATAAGATTTTAATATATATTTTTTTCTAAAGTTGTTAAGTGTTCTTTGGATTAGTTAAGAGTCTAATTTTTTCAAACATAAGGAAATAAATGAATGATCTAATACTTTGGAGGCATTCTCTAGATGTGAAAGTACATTTTTTATGGACCAATTACAAACTTTTTTTGGGTATTTTTTTTTAAATAAAGTTAAAATTCACTAAGTAGGAATTAATGATAATTATTTTTATTCTTCATTAATTGTTAAATTATGACAAATTTTAATACTATATAAATTAGATATATAAAAATGCTCAAGGAGAACTTTCATTCTACCACCGTAGCCACCAACTGAAATGCTTTCACCATGATCCCACACTCCACCAACAGTTTAGTTGGCATATCATATTGTGTAATGCCCCTTCCTAGCATAATTTTTCCTTGAGTTTATTATCACAAATTTGATAATTTTGTTTACTATGGGACCCACGAAATTTGGGGCTAAGACTTAGGAAAAGGGAGGCCGAAAATCGTTTTGACGATGGGCGTGGGGGGAACACTCACTTGAAATATGCATTACCTTAGAAGGAATTTTGATTTGCCAGGGAATGAGATTGAAATACTTGATGGAGGGATCCACATGGGAAGGCAGCTAAAAAATTATAAATAGAAGGAGCTTAGCAACTTTTGGGGCCTTTTGTCAATCATACATTTCTCTTGTTGTTGGAGTTGCTTAGCCAAGTCACAATGTTGTTTAGCACAAAGCTTTCCATGTGGAGAGATCACCCTTCTTTTGATGGACTACGAGTGCCACCCTAGGGAGGTATATTTGTCCGAATTTGGAGGGGAGATTAAAGGAGTTCAAAGCACATCATACAACCTTTCTCTCATCCAATTCGTACTCTAGGAGGACGCAGTATAGGGCCATGTATTACTCGTTCCAACTATCTTTCGGGTGGTGTTTTCCGGGAAAAATTTTGTATAGTGACTAGAGGGGAAGACCAAGTTGGTTGAGGAGCTTGGCGCAGGAGATTATTGTTTGGAGGCAGAACAAATTTCTTTCATCTAAGGCCTGCCCAATAGTCATTTTCTAGGCACACGTCGGAGAAGGGGGAAGTGTTTGGGAGCTTGATTTCATTGGGAGAGTTGAGGAGATCTTAGGGGAGGTGAAACTCATCATTTTTGGAGTGATTGGGAGGATATTTTAGGAAGATTGCAGACAGGCCGTATTTTCCTGCTAGTTGGGCAGAGAATGGTAGTTGGGTTCAATTTTCGGAGGTCAAAACAAAGCCAAACCCTTTATGGGTTTTGGTGGGTTATTTTAGAGGAGCTTGGGGCTAACTTTTCATAATTTTCAAAGCACTGGAGGTGCGATTTTTAGCAATATCTTTCAAGCAGAGAATATAGTTTTTTGGGTTAGCACAAGGCATCTTGGGATGAACTCATTCCCTCATCCGAGCATTCTATTTTATCACTTGGGTCTTGTTAAGCTTACCATTGAGGCAAGCCAAGGTGCATTCCTTCCATTACATTGTATTGTTGTTCCATATATTTAATAAAATGCCTTGAATGGATGGAATTTTTGGACTTTCCATTGGGTGTCCACTTATTTTTCTGAATTTTATGCTTGCATGTATTATTTTTCTTTGCATATCACTGTTTTTCCTAATTAGGAACATTGCAGTGGTATCAGGACTCAAATCTTATCTCATTCATGGGGGGGCTTTCCTATAGGAGGATAGGCAGAACGTTACTTTCCCAAGGTAGAGGTTCCAAAATAGGGAGAGGGAGTTAGAGATTACACCTCATATTGAGACACATGAGAAGGAAGTAGTAGTGGAAAGTATGGGGGAGCCAAAGAGTAAGGAGCAAGAAGCATTTGATAGCTTCTAGAAGGCCTTAAATGATTCAGCCAAAGGAAATAAAGAGATGTTAGAGGAAATCAAGAGACAAAATAGGTATAAGAGAATCCACCATGAGTTGTTATTTGGGAAGACTTCAGGGGCCTCACAACAGTATGACCACCCATCATCAAACATTCACCCACCAACTTTTAGTGGGCCAACGAGGACCACATTGCCTACCATTCTACCCTCAACATCTAGTGATCAGGGTGGCCCGGATGATTAGATGCGCATGGAAGATTAGTTCATAGAGTGGCATTGCATGGGGGAAGACGTCAAAACAACCTTGTCCTTCAGGGATTACTACCAGCTCAAGCAGAACGAGAAGGGAAGGTACAGTGGGGGATCTAGCACACATAGTTTAGAATTGTAGTGTATCATTGGGAGGATATATTTTCCCACATATGATGGATCTACCAAGTGCACAACTCGAGCTTGGGTGGAAAATTTGGATACCTAATTCCATATTAATAAGATGACAGAGGTGGAAGCCATCAGAATGGATACCTTTCACTTGGAGGGAGAGGCATACGATTGGTAGTTCCACGAACACAATAGGGCATGCCAGCATGCCCTCTTATTAGGAATTTACATGGAGAGTGGTGGAGCATTTTGATAGGGGGGACCCGGAGACTCAGTTCAGAGAGCTGACCCAACTTAGACGAACTTGCTATTCGTAGAAGTGTGTATCACAACTTTTTAGGGTCTTAGTCATGATGCCAGACTTCTTAGATGCCAAGAGGGTGTACACATTTGTAGAGGGCTTGCTTGAGCCAAACACGGACAGGTGAAATCCCACAGACCCACTACTTTGCAGGAGGTTGTGACTTCTGCTAGGGATTTTCATGGGGCAATCCCCGAGACTCGAGCACCCATACCATCACGGGCTCCCTACCCACAGAAGGGGAATGAAACTAGGCCCCCACCACAACGAGCATCCCAAGGGCATGGATAGTTAGATGAGGAGACCAGTAGAGACCTCTAGAGGAGGAGGCTATGCTTCACTTGCCAAGAGCCTTCAGCACTAGGCCATAGATGCACAGTGGGAAAGGCCTACTACATTGAGGTCTTCTTTGATAATGACTAGTAGAATGACGTGGAGTTGGATATGGGTGAGGTGACAATGAGACATGCAAATAGGGGACAATCACCATCACCAACACCTAGGGGAGTGCCTTTCACAACATCTAGGGGAGTCTTAGATTCTTTGCATAGGGTTCAAATTCTTTTGACCCTGAGGATCAGAAGTAAAGTGGAGGGACAGTGTGTCTCAGTTTTGGTAGATAGTGGGGCCACCAAAAATTTCATTAATGTGAAGATGGTTCAGAAGCGGGGTATCACTACAGAGGAGTTCGAGGGATTTTTACTTATGGTGTTGGGGGATAGGACTACGCAATGTACTCAATATGTCCCCGCTTTGACAATGACCATGGGGACCTACTCAATGATAGATCATTTTTTTGTTCTGGATGTGTCGGACACCAATGTGGTGATGGGCGTCCAGTGGCTCTACTCCCTTGGGTGGATCATGACGGAGTGGCAAATGTTAAATATGGAGTTCATGGGGCTGGATGGCAAGATGGTGGTTCTTTGTGGTATGCATTCATATCCTCCACAGACAGTCTCAATGCATAGGATGGAGGCTAACTTGAGGCATGGAGATATAGCATGGGCGATGGAGTTGAGGATTTCATAGGTTGGGGGGCAACCCAAGCCACCACACACCAACATACAAGTCATGATGGATAGGTACCTGGTGGTGTTTAAGACATACCACCAGGACAACCCCCTAGCAGAGGATTATACCACACAATTGAGCTAGAGCCACGGGTACAGGCAGTTATCACCACTCTTTATAAGCATCCCAAGGAATACAAGGATGAGATTAAGCATGCCATTACGGATTTGCTAACACTTGGGCACATTAGGTCGAGATCTAGTCCCTTCACCTCCTCGGTTTTCTTGGAAGAAGAAGGATGGGACATTATGTATGTGCATATATTATCGAGTGCTCAACAAGAAGACCCTGAAGAATAGCTACCACATTCCACACATTGATGAGTTGATGGATGAGCTTAGAGGAGGCAAGTAATTCTCTAAGATAGACTTACATTCTAGGTACCATTAGATCAGTGTGAGGGATCAGGATATCCATAAGATGACCTTTAGATGCCACTATGGGAATTTTGAGTTCTGGATTATTCCCTTCAGGTTGACCAACACACCTACCACCTTCCAGTCATGCATGAACCATGTGCTCCATGGGAAGTTGCGGAATTTTGTGTTGGTATTATTCGATGACATTCTGATTTATAGCAGGACCTGGAAGGAGCACCTACAATACTTGGAGGTGGTGTTAAACATTTTAGAGGAGAAAAAGTTTTATGTGAAACTATGCAAGTGCTAGCTCAAGTTGAAAGAGATGCTCTATTTGGGGCATATTACTGGGGAGTGTGGAGTAACAGTGAATGACAAGTAGATTAGGGCCATCTGGGATTGGCCAGTACCCTGGGATGTGACTAAATTGAGGGGCTTTGTGGGCATATGCACATACTACAGGAAGTTCATGAAGGGATTCTTACATTTGGCAACTCCCCTGACATATCTAACCAAGAAGGGTGATTTTGCATGGATAGATAGAGCGTACTCAACATTTGAATGCATCAAGGAGGTAATTAGCAATTGTCCACTTTTAGCACTCCTAGATTTAACTCCGCCTTTCACCTTGGAGTATGATGCATCAGGTGAGGGAGCTGGAACAATATTATTTTAGGATGGTCACCCCATTTTTTTTTAGAGACAAATGCTCCTTTCGCATTGGAGGTCATATTCTACATAAGACAAAGAGATGGTAGCCATCATGCATGCATTGGTAAAATTTCGACAGTATCTGGTGGCCAACACATTTCGGGTGAAGACTGATCACAATAGTCTTAGCCATTTTATGGGGTAGCAGGGCACCAATGATAGGCAACAGAGGTGGGTCAGCAAGGTCTAGGCCTACAATTTTGACATTGATTATGTCAAAGGAAAACATAATGTGGTTGTGTATGCATTATCCAGAAGACCTGTGACACCTTCACTCATGAGAATTTTCCATGATTGGAAGGAACAATTGTTGGTGGAGTTCTCTAAATATCAGAGGGCATGTGATATTTTGGAGGGTACACACACTAATGAGTGTTATAGTCTGATGGATGATGTTATATACTACAAAGGATACATATTCTTGGTTCTGGGTTCACATTTGAGGGAGAAGTTTCTCCTTGCAGCTCATGACTCTCCATTGTCGAGGCACCAGGGATTCCAGAAGATATACATGACGATCAGAGAGCACTTCACATGGAAAGGTCCCAAGGGATATGTGTTGAGATATGTGCAAGAGTATGAGGCTTTTGAAAGTAACAAAGGGGAGTTGACCCATCCAGTTGTGTTGTTACAACCACTTCCCATCCCTGAGGGAAAATGGGATAGTATCTCCATGGATTTTATCATGGGGCTCCCTATGGTACTCAATAGAGATTGTACCTATGTAGCGGTGGATCAGGTGAACAAATATGCATAGGTAACAGAGCTATTTTTTATGGAGGTCTTTTACTTGCATGGTATTCCCAAGACCACAGTCGGTGAGAGAGACAGTCATTTCATGGGGGGATTCTAGTAGGAGCTCTCTAGGTTAGTCAGCATTGAGATCACCCCCAACACTAGCTGGAAGTGCCACCCACAAACAGATAGCCAAACTGAGAGGGTCAACAAATGGATGGAGTGCTATCTACATAAGTACGTGATTGGACAATAGAGGGAATGGATTTGGTGGTTCCATTTGGGCGAGTGTTGCTACAACACCACCCACCACATGTCCATTGGTATGTCAATTTTCCATGCCTTGTACAATTATGATGCTTTATCTTTTACTGACATATTTTTTGAAGAAATTTGGTTCCCAAAGGCTAAATATTGGATCCAAGAGAGCTAAGATATCCTCAAGGCTCTCAAAGACAACTTACTGATGGCACAAAATTAGAGAAATTTCTACACAAAGCATAGGATCGAGGGGAAGTTTGAGGAAGGGGGCTTAGATTTCCTACGGCTTCATCAATATCATCAGTCCACACTAAAACAAAAGGGGGTTGAGAAGCTACAACCCCATTTATATGGGTCATACCAGGTGATCAAGAGAGTTGGAGAGGTGGTTTATGAGCTGGAACGGCCACTAGGGAGAAATATCTATAATGTATTTCATTCCTCATGCCTCAAAAAGGCGTTAGGATGGTAGGTGATAATAGTTACAAAGTTACCTCCACTAGATGATGAGGGGGATTTGGGTTTAGAGAGCAAAACCATTTTGGAAACTAGAGAAAGGAAGCCGAGGAGCATAACCTTCAGGGAGTACTTGTATGCTGGAGAAGCTTATCAAAGAGGATGCCACTTGGGCGGATGAGCACATACTTGAGCATCCAATGCTGAGGTTTCTTGGGGGGAAGCAACATTTGGGAGGGGAGGACTATAATGTCCCTTCTTAGAAAAAAAATTCCTTTAGTTTATTATCACAATTTTGGAAATTTTTGTTTCTATGGGACCCATGAAATTTTGGGCTAAGACTTACGAAAAGGTAGGTCCAAAACCATTTTGATGATGGGACATGGGGGACACACTCACTTGAAATACACATTACTTTAGAAGGAAGTCCTATTTTCCAAGGAAGGGGGTCAAAATACGTGATGGAGGGTCCCACATGGGAAGGAAGATCAAAAGTTATAAATAGAAGGATCTTAGGACCTTTTGGGGTCTTTTTTCAATCATACATTTCTCTTGCTTCTCAAGTTGCTTAGGTGGGTCACAATGCTATTCAGGGTAGAGGTTTCCAAGGGGATAGATCACCCTTATTTCAGTGGAATACGAGTGCCACCCTAGGGAGTTAAATCTGTGCCAATTTGGAGGGGATATTAGAGTTTAGAGCACATCATACAATGTTTCTCTCATCTAGTTCACACTCTAGGAGGAAGTAGTAGAGGACCATGTACTACTCATTCCAACTATATTTTGGGTGTTGTTTGTTGTGAGAAATTAGGTATAGTGGCTCGAGGGGAAGACCAAGCTAGTTGAGGAGTTTTGTGGTAGGAGATTATTGTTTGGAGGTAGAAGGAATTTATTTCACCCAAGGCTTGCATAGTAGTCATTTTCTGGGAACACATGGGAGATTGGGGAAAGTTTTTGGGAGCTAGATTATTTTGGGAGAATTGAGAGGATATTAAGGGAGGTGAAACTCAACCGTTTTGAAATGATTAGGAGGATTGTTTAGGAGGATTATAGACATGCCATATTTTCCAACTAGTTGGGAAGGATGTGGTAATTGGGATCAATTTTCGGAGGTCAGAACCAGGCCAAACTCTTTCGGGATTTTGGTGGGTTATTTTGGAGGAGCTTGGGGCTAATTCTTCATAATTTTCTGAGCAGCAGAGGTGGTATTTGCAATAGTATCTTTCTAGCAGAGAGTGTAGTTTTCTGGGGTAGTGCAGGGCATCTTGGGAGCAACTCATTCTCTCATCGGGGAATTCTATTCTATCACCTGGGTCTTGTAAATATTTCCATTGAGGAAAGCCCAGGTGCACTCCTTCCATACCATTGTACTCTTGCTCCATACATTTAATAAAATGGCTTAGCTGGATGGGACTTTTGGAGTTTCCATGTGTGTAGACTAGTTTTTCTGAATTTTGTTCTTGCATGTATTATTTTTCTTTGCATATCATTGTTTTTCCTAATTAGGAACATTAAATATTGCTTGCAAGGGTCTGATATCCATCAAAATTCCTTTTATCTGAAACATGGTTTCTTTAATCTAAGTAAACACTCAACCATCCATAAGTCTATTAAGATCATTCACCCCATCACAGTTCAATTTGGCTTGTCCTCACATAGTAATCTCTTTTTCCAGTTGAGAGGGGACCAATAAGGCTTTGGATTTCTTCTGAGGAGTGTCACCATCATGGACAACTAGAAGAAGGTTTGTAACTTTAATATTTAGAATGTTTTGGAGGGATTTTTCTTCCACCATTTGACTACGGATAAGACTCTGGAATCAAACATTGTAGTTGAGGTGGACCCATACTCAAAAATAATTGTGGGTCGAGATAGGCAGGTGTTAGCCCTTATTCACACTGATTTGGGAAGAGGAATTAGAGGCCTTTTTCCATGCTCAATGCAAAATCATATTTGGAGGCCCTTCCTACTATCGAGCTCTTTTTTATACCAGGATGAATTTACTCCCTGAGATCTAAATTTTTTCTCAACTTTTGTGAAACCAATCTTGGGGGATTTCCTTTATTTGTAGATTAAAGACACATACCTTTTATCCTTATCAATAGCTATAATATACAATAGGTTGAAAATTCCATATTTTTTTATTTGGATGCTATATGGAGGTTGTCATCTCTAGTATAAAACAATGCCTTAGTGAGTACAACATAGCCAAGGATTCCATGCTTTACATTGTAGTGCAAGAGTAAGAAGTGGATCCAAAGGTTGGGGTATTTCATCCTCATCCCATCTCAAATCCTTTAAGGATGTCCTAAAACCAATACCTTCGCCACCAAACCCTTGCACATCTCTATGGAACTACATTCATGGTGGAACAACTAGAGGAAAACCCTTCTCTTGAAGTGGACAATGTTATACGTAGATTCATAACTGCATATTATGGACAATAAGTGATTATTTGTTGTCTCAATGGATTTTGGCCTCTAGCATAAGTTCTTCAAGAGTGGGTACACTAGAATTAGCCTTAGAATACTATGTTATATTTCTGATTCAAAGGATTCTTTGTTCTGTTGTTCACTAAGATAGAGGTTCTAGAAGTGTTTATATCAGGGACCTTGGTTTTGGGGCTGGCTTGGACTCTCCTTCAAATCTTATTTACTGAATTTTAATCATGTCTCTATGTTGGCTCTGACAAATCAAATCTTGGTGAGGCTCCCCAATATGTCGATCCATATAACACAGCTAAATATCATAAAATATGTGGGAAACTTACTAGGATCCTTCATCAAAATTGACTATGATATATTTAGAAAAGGAATCCTCGCATTTGTTGGCATATGTGTGAAGGTGGTCCTCAATAAAGGATTATCAAAGAAAATCCTTGTTGAATGGATAGGTTGGGTTTATTCACAACCAGTGGATTATGAAAGAAAAAAAAAAATCATTGCATGACTTGTCAATAGCCCGATCAGCTTTAGAATGTCTACCCCTACTCACAAGGACCTGATTCACACCTAGAAAGATAAGGAATATAATTGTGAATGATAAGATCGAAAAGTATCTAAGGGATCAAAGGCCATTATGCCTCAAGAGTAATATAACTCATAGAAACTTAAGTCATCTAATTCCTGTTGATTTTTGTGTAGCTTGGGAGGTACTCCAAGCCTTAATGTTTAGGGTTTGGAAGAAAAAGAGCCACAAGTGGGCTTGGAACCGAAGCATGGGGTTTTACATCCATCAGTATTTGGTCTAGAGCCACGAATAATTTTATCATGAGAAAATTTTAGGTGATAGAGCTTGGTGTGTTGATTCCAACACTTCAAAAATCACACAAATCAGAGCTCTAGAACTTGAGATATGAATTTTTGAAGTTGAAAATTAATTATGGAGAGTCAAGTCATGTTGGCTTGGTCCAAGAGACATGTCTCTCCAAGGAATTAGTTGGATCCCTCCATTAGTTTATATATAGGAGGTGTTGTGCAGTCATTAGAGATATCCCAAGTGCACATTTCATAGAGAAACATAACAGAAGCTTAGGTGTAGCCTTGAAGGGAGAAATATGTCCGAGTTAGGGAATCGTTTGGACCCTTTGTTGGGCCAAAAGTACAGGGAAGGGTGTTGTTGCTTTAGGGAGTAATTCTAGGTGGATAAGCATGGTTTTTGATGGTTTTTATGTCTTGCAAGGGCATCCCCAGATAAGTTATGTGGTAAGGGTAATCTGAAGCCCTAAATTACAATGGTAAGAAGGTTGCATAATATACCAGAAGGATGGAAACAAACCTACACACTAGCATAGAGGAACACGGTCACAAGATGAGCATGTCATAGCTATAATGGACACTTAGGAGGTGAGATGATGGGTCAACTATGAGTTGATAGTTTCCCTAACCAGTCAACCCCACCTACAACAGAGATACTTCAAATCTCAAGGTATGTTATGTTGTTTTAGTGTTGAATTTGTGCAATGGATGGACTCCTAGTATAGAAAAAATTTCTTTTCATATTTGAGAGATTTTAGTAAGGTGACAAGGTGCCCTAGACAGGCTCTCGTAAAGGACCTTGTACAGCAGAATAAGGGCACACTTGGAAGTCCTAGATTAGGACAATTGGAGGAGATCTTAAGGGAAATTACATCAACAGTTTGGTATGTGTCATGTGAAGAGCAGCAACATGATGATGAAGGGAAGTTTTCTCATCCTCTTGAGTTGAATATTTGCACATAGATTGGTGCCTAGATTTGAGCAATAGCTCCTCTATTGGAGAGAAAAGGGAAGATGTGGAGAAGTTTGTTGGAAGCCATGTGTAGGGGTCTCCTACGCATGAGGATGCCTTACCTAGGTGCAAATGCTACAACGTGGACTTGGTCACTCGTGGACTATTGGATGGAAGCGTGAGAGTGGACCAATTGTGAAGGTGGATTGGAAACTTATGGTCTGCTCGAGGAAAATGTGATAGTGTCCAAGTTGGAGCTATGTGTACAACACCTTGATCGACAAAGGTGGTTTCTAGAGCAGCAGTTGTTAAGCTCAAGGATTGACAAACTATAGGAGCCATTATGGAGCCTAAAACTTGTGTGTGTAGAGGATGGGCAGTCCTCCTAGTCCATGTTCATTCAGGGAGATGGACACCTTGCAGTGATAGATAGAAGCCCTCCATGCCCTATTTTGGTTTCCATCGATGCAGCACTGGAAAGCCATAGTGGGACTAAGATGAGTAGGAGTGGGCAGTTGAGAGGTGTTCACAAGTGAAGTTCTGAACAACTCGATAGGAGCCTGGATGTGTTGATGCGTTAATATACAAATGATCAACTAGTGAGTAGATTGGATAGGCGAGATTAAGTGGACAGATGGACTTGGAGGATTGATAAAGGCAGGAGATACGGATTGGGAGCTGAAGGACCAGGAAGGTATAGGGTACAACCAAGGTATCTATGAGGAGCTCTACATTATCTAGATGATTAGAATATCTTGTTGACAGTGAATTGGTTGTCAATATACTGACATCAAGCCCCTGTTTGTATTCTTGTACTAGTGGATGTATGATGTGCATTATGCTTGGTAGGGGAGCCCTAGACTACTGTATTATATGTTGTTTAATATAACAAAGTTGGGTTGACAAATGTAAAAAGTTGTCTATATTTTTTGCATGTGTGGTTTACTGTTGTTTATGTTCCACTATGCAAAGTAGTATCATTTAGATTCTTGTTTTGGTAGCGTTAGATATTTTAAGATTCTATTGTAGACCCAAGATTGTGGGAGTTCATCATGGTATCAGAGGGTGTTTGACCTACTTTGAGGGATAGTGAATCAAAGTGTGCACAGAAAAGAAACTTATAGGGACTTGTCGATGTTTAGATCATGGAGAAGAGGGTTCATCTAAAGACATCAAGATGTGGTCTTGAATGGCTTGGTAGCAATATTGGCTAGGAGTTCTGGTGGATTGGTGGTGATCTTGGTGAACATTGTTTGTTGTGGGGAATATTAATGATCATGGACTTTCATTGATTTGACATGGATGGTTAGGATAGCCTAAGAGTTTCTTTTCTTGGAACCCAACCATCGGGTTTTGTACCCATCAGGATTTGGGCCAAAGCCATGAATAATTTGAGCATGAAAAAAAAATTAGGTGATAGATATTTCCGTGTCGATTCCAATGCTTTGAAAATACCCAAATCAGAGCTCTAGAACTTGAGATCTGAATTTCTAAAGTTGACAATTAATTATGGATAGTCAAGTCATGTAGGCTTGGTCCAAGAGACATGTCTCTTCAAGGAATTCATTGGAGCCCTCCATTAGTGTATATATAGGAGGTGTTGTGGAGTCATTTGAGATATCCCACGTGCACATTGCATAGAGAAACATAACAGAAGCTTATCCACAACCTTGAAGGGAGAAATAGGGTTGAGTTACAACATTGTTTGGACTGTTTGTTGGGCCGAAAGTCTAGGGAATGGTGTCATTGATTCAGGGTGTAATTCTAGGTGGATAAGCGTGTGGTTTGGTGGTTGTTATGTCTTGTGAGGGAATATGCAGGTATGTTCTGTGGTGAGGGTAATTTCCAGCCCTAAGTTACAATGGTAAGAAGGTTACCTAATATACCATAGAGCTAGAAAATGGCCTATAAACCAACGTAGAATAAGAGGGTCACAAAATAAACATGTCGTAACTATAAGGGATAGTTAGGAGGTCAGATGATGGATCAACTATGAGCTAATAGTTTCCCTAACCAATCAACGTCACCTACAACAGATAAGCTTCAGATCTCAAGGTATGTTATGTTGTTTCAGTGTTGAATTTGTATAAGGGATGGAGTCACAGAATGGACATATTTTCTTGTCATCATTGAGAATTGTTAGTAAGGAAAATATGAAGGTGATAAGGTGCCCTAGAAATGTTGTCATAAATAACCTTGTACATAAAAAGGAGGGCACACTTGGAAGGCCTATATTAGGACAGTTGGAGCACATCTTCGGGTGAATTACATCAGTATTTCTGTATGTGTCATTTGAATAAGAGAAACAGAATGATGCATGGAAGTTTGGTCATAATCTTGAGTTGATGATTTGCAAATAGGTTGGTGCCTATATTTTTGCAATAGCTCTTCTATTGTAGAGAAAAGGGTAGATGTGGAGAAGTTTCTTGGTAGCCATGTGTACGTGTCTCTTAGGAATGAGGATTCCCTAGCTAGGTGTAGATGCTAAAACATGGACATGGTCAATCGTGGGCTATTGTAGGGCAGTCTGAGAGTGGACCAAGTGTGAACGTGGATTAGGAAGTTATGGTCTGCTAGAGAAAAACATGATAGTGTCCAAGTTGAAGCTCGGTGTGGAACACCTTGATGGGAAAAGGTAGTTGTTGATCTCAAGGGTTGATGAATCAGAGGAGAATTTGTGGAGCCTGAGACTTCTATGTTGAGAAGGACTTATACAACAGATGATGGGTAATCCTCCTAGCCCGTGTTCATTTTTGGAGATGGACATATTGTAGTGATAGGTGGAAACCCTTCAGTCTCTATGTTGGTCTTCATCGGTGCACCATAGGAAGACCATAACAGGTTGAAGGCCCTGAGTAGCTGAGGAGAAGTAGTGGGAAGTTGAGAGTTGTTTAGAAGTGGAGTTTTGAACAACTCGATAGTAGTTTCAATGTGTTCATGCATTGATGGAAGAACAATCAACTAGTTAGCAGATTGGATAGATGAGATTCAGTGGTCAGATGAACTTAGATCATTGATAGAGGTAGGAGTTGCAGATCAGGAGACGAAAGAGGAGGTAGCTACAAGGTACCACCAAGGAAGCTATGAGGATCTCTACATAAGCTAAACAATTAGAGTATCTTGTTCAGGGAAGATTGGTTGTTGATATACTGACATCAGGAGCCAATTTGTATTCTTGTACCAGTGGATGTATGAGGGACACTATCCTTGGTACAGGAGCCCTATATTGGTGTATGATATATTGTCTAATATAATGTAGTTAGGTTGAAAAATGTAAAAAGTTATCTATATTCTGTGCATGTGTGATTTATTTTTGTTTAAATTCCACTGTGAAAAGTAGTATTGTTGAGATTTTTCGTTTGGTGGCATCAAATATTTTGAGATTCTATCTTAGACCCAAAATCTTGGAAATTCAACATGGTATCAGAGGTCGTTTGAGATACTTTCAGGGACAATGAATTAGAGTGTGCACAACAAATAAACTCAAAGGGAGTTGTCAATGTCTAGATCATGGAGGAGAGGGTTCAGTTGAAGACATGGAGATGTGGTCTTGACTGGCTTGGCAGTGAGGTTGGCTGGGAGTTCTGATGGATTGGTGGTGATCATGGTGAACAATAGTTTGTTTTGGGGAAGATTACTGATCATGGACTTGCATTGATTTTTCACGGATGGTTGGGACAACTCTACAGTTTCTTTAGCTTATATGAGATCATTATGATCAAGATGGCTTCATGTGATGGACTACTAGTTAGTAGGCTAGAGTCTTCATCGAATTATGATGTTGCATATCTGAGATTGGTGGGATTTGCACAAGTAGTATTTGATCTGGGAGGATGAGTGCTTGTAGGACTAAGCCAGTGGAGATCGTGTAGGCTCATAGGGAGTCTGACCTCAGAGTGAGTAGCCCTATGGACATTCGGGATCTTCATGTTTAGGTGTGATGAGGTAGAGGCACTACCAATATTGTTTGATTCATTCTGTAGGGTATGCTATAGTGATGGATGCCTGATGGGCTAGTGTCACCCGATGATGATGGTTACTTCCTAGTCTTCGAAGTACCTCCCTCACTAAGAGGGGGTGTTTATTGTTGTGTATATTGGGAGGTACTCCAAGCCCTAGTGTTCGAGGTTTGGAGGGAAACACACCACAAGTAGGTTTGTGGGCTTGGAACCCAAGCATGGGGTTTTGCACCCTTCACGATTTGGGCCAAAACCATGAAGAATTTGAGCATGATAAAATTTGAGTTTGATATACATTTTAACCCTATACATAAACTAGTTGCATACGAATTCTAAAAACAAAAAATAAACAATGGCGAGATCATAAAACATGAAACAAATATATACAAAGATTTTCCCCTGGATCCCAAAATCGAGACTACCAAATTCATTTTTCATTATATTCCCTTCAATGTTACAATACATGTATATACATGTCGAAGCATCCATAAACCCTAGATTAGAACATAACCATAGTTCCCTTGACTAGATCTGCCAAATACCATGGGTAGAAAACCATCATGGCCAAAACCATGTGCAAAGACGACGCAAAAAACCATAGATATGTCTTCCCACCCATTATAGGGTCCAAAATAAATTTCTCCTCGACATTGTCTCGTACCCCATAAAGGGGGGCTACAACCCCCCTCAAACCCCCCGATAGGGGGGACTTCCCCCCCCCTCCTGTGCCCCCCATGTTGCGCCTGACACAACGAACAGTGGAGATTATCGCCCCCCCTATGGCCCCCTCATGCGCAAGGCTAGTCGTGAAAGGAATATAACACACACCCAACATTCTCCCATTGGGGGTCCAAAGGAGATCTTAGTCATTGGTCCATCCTTATAAATCCCATTGTTTCTCTACACTAAGAGAACTTCTCAAGGCTCATAGACTTTGTCAATGCATCTACAATATTCTTCAAAGTGTCCACTTTTACTAGCAACACCCTTTATCCTTCAACCATATCCCTCACAAAGTGATACTTAACATCAATGTGCTTCGTCTTTGAATGATAAGCATGGTTCTTTGCGAAGAAAGTTGAACTTTGGCTGTCACAGTCTATCCTTATAGCTCAGTGTGCCAACCCAATACTTGAACACAATCTCTGCAACCAAACAACTTCCTTTCTTGCATGAGTGGTTTCCATCTATTCTGCCTCTATAGTCGAAAGTGCCACTACAAACTATCTCTTGCTCATCCAACTGACTGCACCTGAAAATAGGTTAAATACATCATAATTGTATACAACCTTCCCTGTTTCTAGGTTCCAAAGCTTATAACCTTTCAAATCATCCTTATACCCAATAAAGGTGCATCTTTCAGATTTACTATCGAACTTGGTTCTTTTCTCCTCTGGAACATGTACATATGCATCATATCCAAATACCCTGAGATGTGAAAGAGAGTGATTCTTATCAATATATACCTCTTGTGGAGTCTTATCCTCCAATGATGATGAAGGTGATGTGTTGACCATGTAACATGCAGTCTCCACCACCTCTGCCTAGAAATATTGTCCTAACCTGACATCACTGAGTATGCTTCTTTACTTTTCCATTAACGACCCATTCATACTTTTTGCAGCTCCATTTTTCTAAGGTGTGTATGGAGTAGTTTTCTTCCATGCTATACCACACTTCTTACAGAACTCTTCAAATTCCTTCTCACAAAACTCTCCACCATTATCTGTCATCAGCACCTTTATCTTGTTCTCTATCTGGTTTTCCACCAACGCCTTAAATTCTTTAAAGCTGTCAAAGAAATTAGATTTCTTGCTGAGGAATTATATCCATGCATGCCTTGAGAAGTGATATATATAAACGATACATAGTACACAAACTTACCTAGTGATGGAACTGACACATGTCCAAACACATAAATGTGCACAAGCTCTAATATCCATTTCGCCCTCTTAGAACCAGAGGGGAAACTCACCTGATTCTTCTTCCCATATACACAACCTTCACAAAAATTAAAATCCAGAGAGAAATTAGACTTACCTTCTATTATACCATTACCATGAAGTATTATAAGGCCTTTCTCTCCAATATGTCCAAGCCTTTGAGGCCATAACAATGTCTTTTCTCGAGAGACCACTAGATTTTTTGCTCCACTTTCAGGAACCACATAAGTATTTCACCTATCAATAATAGTGCTACCCTGAAGCTTGTACATAGTTCGAATTCAAACTCCCTACATCAATACCAGTGCTCCCCAAAGCATCTTGCAGGTACCTTTCTCAAATAATGATTTGACACTTGCATCATCTAGCTTGCTTACAGAAATCAGATTTCCAACCAATGCAGGAATATGCAAAACACCAGAAAGTGTTTTAATCCTTCCTCCTTGCAACTTGTTATGAAACCACCTCACAAAAAGATAGAAAATATAGATGAACGCCTTAGAAATCAACCTCTTCAAGGGGAAACCTCCTTTACATTACACAAATGAACAATTCTTGGATGATACAAATGACAAGACCTCCTTTCTATATATAGGCGTCTAAGGGGTCATAATATAATCAGATCTAACATAACAATATTAATGTAAGGGCACAATAATAACAATAGTGGGCTTCTATGGGGCACAATAATAACAATATGGGGACTACATGGGCACAACAATGTAATAAGGGTGTTGTACTAATAACAATAAGGGGTTACACTAGTAGTATAGGGACCTAACGTGCCCCTCTCCTTCAAAAAGTGTTGACCTCAATGCTTGAGTAGTTCTTGACACTTCTATATAAGATTATTGTCCTCCCACGTGGAATCTTCAGTGGGTAAGTTATTCCACTCGATGTGATACTCTGAAATCGATCGATTTCGTAGCTGTCGGGTTGTCGTTTCTGTGACTGGTCCAGGTTCCAATATGATTTTTCCTTCCTCATCAAGTTCTAGCAATATTGTTTGAACTAGGATCTTCTGCAACTTTTGAATGAGTGGCTACATTTCTTCATCCTTCTTCCATTCATCCCTTGCTTCGTGTATCCAATCTGATTGGATAATAGAAATAGAACAAAATGATGCTTCAACATCCTCAACCTTTCTTGAGAGTGCATCTGCAACACCATTTTGCTTCCCTATTTTGTAGATTATTTCAAAGTCATAACCCAACATATTTGTGACCCATTTTTTTTGTTCTTCTAAATATAATCTTTTTTCTAAAAATTATTTAAGACTATCATGATCCACTTTTACCTTGAAGTGTCTTTCCATTAGGTAATGTTGCCATTTCTTAAGTGCATGTAGCATTTCCAACATTTCCTTCTCATAAACAGCTTGCTTTAGATATACCCGTAAGAATACCCAATTGCCTACATCAAAACTCCTTTCACTGTTATGTTAATCTACCTGTTGTATCATTCGATTCTGCACCAAAGTGGCATTATCCTTTAAAAGTTGCAGAACTTGTTGTTAATGCTCGATGTGATCTTTCACTACTTGAATATTTTTATTGTTGATATGTCCTTCTATCTTGAGAGTTTGAGGAGTGTTAATTTCTTCCAATGCATTACAAGATATCGTCAGATTCATTTCTTGATGCTCGAAGTGATCTTGCACTTCTTGAACATTTTTATTCTTGATATGTCCTTCTATCTTGATAGTTTGAGGAGTGGTAACTATGGCCAATGCATTACAAGATATGGTTAGATTCATTTCTTCTTTCTCGATGGCATCTTTCATTTCTTGAACCTTTTTCTTCTTGATATGTCCTTCTATCTTTAGAGTTTGAGGAGTGGTAATTCCTACCAATGCTTTACAGGATATGATCGGATTCATTCCTTCTTTATATGGGATTGTTTCCTGGTGTATATCCTCTTCTTTTGATGTTTTTTGATCCTTTTCTTCCTCCTCTTCATAATATATGTAAAATAATTTCTTCTTAACACATTTATGACCTTTCGTGTGTTTGCTATCACAATTGTAACAAAGCCCTTTTTCTCTTCTTTCTTCCAATTGTTGTGGTGTAAACCTTGTAGGTTGTGGAAGGGTAGGAGAAAAAAAACTTCCATAATTATAGTCATGAGTAGTGGGATTCCTTGTTTCCATAATTTTGCTTTCAATTTTTCTTTCCCTCCTGAATGCCTTCTCCAATGAATCAGGTTCTCGAAGACAAACCTCATGTTGAATGCTATCCTTTAAAGTCCCTATGAAGAAATCAATCCCTTGCTTCTCTGAAATATCATTTACCCTTATATTCAATTTTTGGAAGTCCTCAATCTGCTTCCGTTGAGAAATTTTGTTTGAGATTTATCAATTGGGTAAAGAAGGTGTTTCTCTTTGTATCCTCATATTGTGCTATCATTTCCTTAGTGAAAATTGACCACATAACAAGTGGTTTACAAGAACAAAGCCCTTTATACCATAAATATTGAGCTGGTTCTATATATACAGATGCAATACATACCTTTTCTAATAGTTGCACCTCATGTAGATCAAAATACTGCTCCATCTATAGTATCCAATTTACCAGATCCTTGCCAAGTTTTGAAATTGCATCCTACAATAGCCCTCTGAGTACTCTTTCTAACCCCATAAGTCTTATCAATATTGGATTCTCCAAGGAAGAGTTAAGCTAAATCTCCCACGGTGGCCTGATTATAGACTAGTTCATTAGAGCAAACTTGTACGAAGTGCCACATATCACTGTTTCGACCTTAGTAGCTGAAACCGATACAAAGAAAACTATAGGTTGTGCTCTTTTTGTAAGTTCTTATGAAATTTCAATCTGATGCTCAGAGAGAAAGCTATGACTATATTCCCATGGTCATCTGTTTGAGATGTAATTCGGGAGTCGAAAAACACCTTAAATTCCTCAGATCATATATCCAAAAATATAGCGCAACAATATCTGAAATTCGGATCCAAGGTTCAAACCAATTTCTTCTCAAATTGGTTTTGTCTATAGCTTTTGAAACTTCATAGAGAAAACATTATAGCAAAAAATACACAATGACCTATTTTAGATGAAATTATGGAGCTTGCAAAACCCTAACTTCCACAGGTATATATCTGAAAATATAGCGGGACAAGATCTAAAATTTGGGCGTGATATTCAGCGTGATTTCTTCTCAAATGTATTTTTTTAGCTTCTAAAATGTCGCAGAAAAACAATGATAGTGAAAATTCAACAATGACCTGTTTGGAGCAGCAAAACCCTAGAATCCAAAGCTCTGATACCAAATGTTATGAAACCAGCTCACAAAAAGATAGAAAAGATAGATGAATGCCTTATAAATCAACCTTTTTGAGGGGGCAACCTCCTTTACATTACACAAATGAATAATTATTTGATGATACAAATGATAAGACCTCCTTTCTATATATAGGAGTCTAAAGGGTCATAATATAATCAAAGCTTACATAACAATAATAATGTAAGGGAACAATAATTACAATAGTGGGCTTCTATGGGGCACAATAATAACAATATGGGGACTACATGGGCACAACAATGTAATAAGGGGGTTGCACTAATAACAATAAAGGGTTACACTAGTAGTATAGGGACCTAACACCATTCTCGAATGGAAATAAGAGGTTATTTCTTTAGAATTCATCACTGGTCTTCCAACAACTAGAATACAAAATGAATCTATTATAGTCGTTATGGAAAACTTAAAGTAAAGTGGCCCATTTTATACCTATTCACTCTACTTTTGGAATAACCCAAATTGTAGATATATTCATGAAGGAAATATTTCGGTTGTATAAGGTTTCCCCCTCAACTTGAATTTTCTACAAATGATGATTTTAGCCTTCCTATCAACCCCTAAGAAGATAACACCTCCATCATATTTATCATACTCGCAGAACCACTCCCCGTGCAGAGCGAAGTGAAAGGATGCATCTGAGTTAATCAACCATGCCTCATGATATACATGTGTACTTGAAGAAGAAGCCAAGTACACATCATGAACTTCATCTGAGGTGGTTTTCGCCTCTGCAGAAGGAGAATCATCATATCCCTTTCCTTTCTCAGGAAATTTAGATCTACATTCCTTTTTGAAGTGCCCTTCCTTTTCGCATTTCTAGCACACCTTTACAGGTTTTCCTCTAGATTTAGATCTCCCACTGGAGGATTTACATTTGTTTTTGTTATGGGACTGTCCTCGTACACAAAATGCATCACCATTCTGTCCCTGCATATTTTTCTATCTCATCTCCTTTGATAGCAAGGATGACACTATTTCATCAAACAGCAAAGCAATTGCATTACTACCTATTGCACCAACCAGACTATACCACTTTTTCAGCGCTAGTCTCTAGACCACTTCCCATAACCTGATGAAACTCTCAGAAATGATAAATGACACAGGGAAAAGGCCTTCCATACAAAACGTAGACAAGAAATTTATCTAAGTAGGCCTAACCATGACAGTCATTCTGTCAAACAAATCATGAACATGTAATCTAAAGGTCATAATTACATATATGGACGTAGGGATCTCACAATTATCTGAGAATCATCAAGAAGGATTGATGCCTTCTCACAATAGTTGTATTATAATGTATTAGGTCATACATTCGTTAACCATCCGTTTACTAATCCAAACATGATGAGAGTCATAACTAAAGTCTTCTATTAAGTCATACTTATAACCAACATATAACCAAAATAATATGAATGACAGAATAGCCATGAAATCCACATAACAAAAAGTATAAATACTCATGAAATACAAGAGGAAAAGACCTCTTATTAACATATGCAAATACCAACCAATTCAGGGACTTCCACATACCACCCGACCATAGATTTGGCTGAACTAACTCAACCAAATGAAAGAACCCCATCACACCATGGCTATCTGAAAATCGCAAGGCAAGGATGAAAACCACTGTCACACCTGGAAAATCCCATGTCAATGACAACAAGAGAACCAAATACACACATGCATATACCATGCATGCAAAAACTAGCAAGGAAATCATACATGCAACGCAATACCTACAAAGTAATGCCATTGTAGTTGCTTGATCTTTGTCTTCGTTTCCTTTCTTATCCTTCCTTTGCCTTTCTTTCTTGAATGCTAGAGTGCTCCAAGAATGCACTAAGTGTGCAAGAATATGAGAGAGAGAATAGAGAGAGAGCTGCAAAACTTAATTGATAAATGGTTGTACTGACAAAAGTTGTGAATTTATCCTCAAAATCCTTTTTATTAATGAGGCCTATATTTTCTTCAATTTCCATTATTTTCCTATTATTTCCTCCTCACGTGTAACCTGTGACCTTTCACCTTCCTTTTCTCCCAATTTCCTTTATTTTCATAAATAAAATGCCAACAAAGTCTCTTTGCATTTTCAAATCCTTTTCCATTGCTTTTGTCAATTTCCTTAGCCATAATAAACCAAATGAACAACCCTCTAGGATGTTTTTCCCAACATTTAGCTTGGAATATGTGTCCCATGAAATTGGTCTTACTTTTACTTTAGTAACTTTATTACATGGATTTTTAACGAGAGATGTTACAACCTTGATGACATCATGGCTAGACTAACACAGGTGGAGTGGTTGGTGCTATTTGACTCGGATACAACATGAAGTATTAATGATTATTAATGCCCCTACAACAAATTCTCCTTAGGGAAAATTCCTAAAATTCCTCGTCCCTCTATGTAGTTATCATTTCTAACTAATGGTCCACCATATATATTTCATCATAATATATATGGAAAGTAATATTAAAATTCACAGTAATTTACTTTCCAATTGAGTGCAAGGTTATCCCTCACATATATTCCAAACAGTTTACATGAAAGGTAAAAGAAAATACAATATTGATACCTTAATTACAAACGTGATTACATATCAAAACATTTTGGCTGCAGAGTGTGGATTCTCACTTAGTGAAAAGGACTTCCAAAATATTTAAACAAAACGCAAATCTTATAATGGCGAACATGTAACAAAATCATGAAGCAAAATACATAGCCATAACATGTAAAACAACCCCGAAGAACATTGCAGGAAGAAAACTACTTCCCAACAGTAAAGTTGGTGAACCCTGTTATTTATACAATTTATTTAAACATAATGAAAATCTCAGAATGACCATAATGTTTAACATAACCAGCCAACACAAACATTTCCACAACACACCATTAAGAAAAGAAAAAAAAATTGATGCTGGCCAACAATGAAGTTGGTGGACAATCACGAAATCTAGTTGCTAAATTTCTATCACCCAAGAATTAGGGTCCCTTCCTATCGCCCAAAAATTCACCGTTAACATTGATTTATTCGGTATATGATATCCATGGTTCCTAACCTAAATTTCCTTGCAGGTCCTTCGTCTATGTCAGGTGACATCACCACTAAAGCATCCATTGACAATGTATCGTTTTTATGGTGATTCCCTTTCGATTTTGTCAAAGAGTCCATGGTCATCCATACCAATGCACAAGAACCAACTAGGTCAAGCCATAGGGTTCACACCTCCTTTCTTCGAAAATGATCTCATACTTTATCTTTAAAAAAATTTGTTTGGACTGCTAGTGCAGATTGTTGGTGTAAATCCACACGTTTTAGATTAAATTACAGTGCCAAAAATTCAAGAGCTTGAGCTAATTACAAATGAGATCTATTATTGTAAATAGTCAATAAGAGCTAGAGTTGTTTTGAAATTTTTTGAAATCCACTTGTATCAAGTTGGCATACCAAAAATTCCCCAGCTTGATGAGATGTAAATTTCAAAACAGATCTATTAACTTTTAGAGTCAATAAGAGGTATATCTGGTGAAACTCAGAATCCATTGTTTCCAAATAAGGTTTTACTCACGAGCTATATAGTACCATTTGAGTCAATGTGTCATATGCATTGTTGTTACCACCATTATTAATGTGAAATTTGCAATTTTATATAAATTTGAAGTCACGGGTTGTTATAATTTAAAAGAAGTGATGTGTTTGGTTTTTTTTCATGGTCTTTGATATCATTTGTTTTTATGAAGATATTTACAAGTAAGTGTTTTGTTTATAGGTAGATTTTTATAGACTAGTTTGAAGGGGTGTTGTATGAAATTTTGTCAAGAGGATGTTTATAATTTATAGGAATAGAAAATATTCAATTAAATGTTTCATTTATAGTTAGAATTTAAATGAGTTTGAAGGAGTGTTGAATGTAATTTTTTAAATAAGGTTTGAAATTCTAAATAATTTAGATTACGTGAAAAACGAAACAAAAAGAAAGATAAAGAAATACACCATACAAATTAGTAATATGAGAAAATCCCAACTCTTTATAAAATAGTTAAATATTGTAAAAGTTGAAAAGAAGTCGAAAAATGGTTTTTTAATGCAAAGAAAAAGCCCTTAAGATCCAAAACCCTAACCTTATGACGCAATTCATTAAACACTTATAAGCATAAATCAAGCACTCTTATTAATCAATTTCCCAATGCTCTTAGGTAAATATTTGATGTTTAAGTAGATATGAATAAAAAAATCTTATTAATAAATTTCCCAACACTCTTACGAAAATATTTAATGTTTAAATCATGTAGGAATGAGATATGATCATTTACAAATGAGAGTGATGCAAGCCCCTTCTGTGGCATGCTTATTTTTCCCAAGATCCTTCTTCCACTACATGAATTTGATTTAAGTGAAAAAAATCTTGTACCATCCCCTCTAAGCCAACACACCTACGCTTAAATCTACCTTCCCCACACAACGAGACACCTCTTCCATATTATTTCATTTAATCCAAATCTTTTATCTCTATCTCGTTTACTATATAAACATACACAATTAAAATGACAATAGGCTACCACCACATGGGATTTCGCTTGAACTAAGGGTGGTCGGGAGGCGAACCCCAACTCGAGGTCAAAGGTCACGCCATTTGATGGAAAGGAAGAGGAGGAAAGACACAGAATTCACACACAAAAAACACACACACGTTGTGACTCTTTTATTGATCATACAAAACTTGATGTTAAACTTTTTCGATTAGAAACTTGCCCAAAATAACTTAACATGCAAACACACTAAATTTGAACTTCTCCAAATATAACCTAAACTCTACCAGACTCACACTTAACTAAGTTAAGTCACACTCTAAATCTGGACTACTCTTAACTCACCTTATCTCTTCATGCATCACTCAACTTGGATCATGCATTGTTTTCTTCGGTATGTCATATCTTGTCACAACTTTGATAGATTCATGAGGAACTGATGACATCCCTACTGGGTATAATCGTAGTGTCTCTCTCACCACATTGTGAAGATACTTCAAGCTTGTAACATCATAATAGTTCACTTTGCATTGTTTTCCAATGGCCGATTCGATTTCTTCCTACAATCTCTTCATTACATGTGGATGTCTAAGAAACTCGCTCATTGCCCATTCTAACGTAGTCGCCACTGACTTAGTTCCGGCGGTGAACATGTCCTGACAAATTCATAAAAATTTGATTCATTTTCATATCAGTAAAAGGAAATTATGTGGATCGATTGAATCTTAGGAATTAGAAAAATGAAAGAGGGAATGAGACCCCAGAGACTTACAAAAATAAATTTCTTAATGGTTTCCCTTGTTTTTTTTGCATCTTTGTTATCACTTTGAATCTAAAGGAGGATGTCAATGAAGCATTCACTATTATTTCCTACTTTTGTACCCTCCACCTAGTCATCCGAGGTCGAGTCCATGCAATGGTCCTCTATCACTTTCTCAGCAAATGCATTGAATATTTTTTTGGCCTCCTTCATGCATCGATTCATACCTTGAAAATAAAGTCAATCCAAATAACAAATAAATTCTCCAATGTTAAAAGCTCCAACTACAGCTTCCACTTCTCACAATAGATCTCTAATTCCTTTTCCATTGCTACCCAAATCATCGTTAGAAAATTTCTTCCTCGCCATTATTCACCAAATTATGTTGGTGGTGAGTGTAAATAAGGCCTTACTGACATTCATGCCAATTGTGCCACTCTGAATCTCCTCCCAAATGGAACAGATCACGACTGATACTTCTTCCTCTCACACTCCCTTGAAGGAGTCAACTCTTTTGGCACTCAGCAATTCTATCAGGCACATTTTTTTCATGTGTTTTCAATAATCAAAATATGGAGTCAATATGACACCCTTGAATTGTACAATAAGTATTTTCTAGCGGTTACTAGCAGCTGACTGGAAAAGACCAAATCATGTGTTTTATAAAAGTTCTTAGTCATCTCAGAAGATGAAAGGACTACGGCCTAGACAGAACCCAGGAAGAGAAACATGATGGGGCCATATTTGTCCACGTAATTTTTGAGAGCACGCTGAGGAGGTAGACTCAATTAATGAATATTCCCAATTATTGGCTAAGGGTAAGGCACTGGAGGAAACTTGCTGCCCTTTCTTCCTCTCTTGTGCTGCAAGATCCAAAAGATGAAAACAAGAGATGCAAATCCAATCATTTTTTCATTTAATATTGTAGATAGAGTCAAATTTTGAACCAACTCGTTAAGAAACATGTCGAACTGTCTGGAATGCATATTGATGTAAGGAAATATTAGCATTCTTCAAATATAATAAAATATCAATAAAACAGAAAGCTTGCAATGAAAGGTAACGTGAATTTCAAAAATCTTTCATGCTTCATGCACCCAACATGCTACTTTCACAAATAAAAAACAACTGAGATGACTTGCACCATCACTTGAAAGAAGAACATGATTTTCTAGTATAAATTGGAGAAGCACACTGAGCTTGACTATATCCACAGGATAGCTATCCTGAAATGGTTGTGCATATCCAGAAACAAAAGCATGTTCTTTTGTTGTTCCCAAAGCTTTGTCCATAATTTATCCAAATAAGAAATATATTGATTGTGCAAAGGAAGCTATATTTACACGTTTAGCAACATGATTTACTGTCAATAAAACAATTAATTAAGGGACTTTATTACTAGATTAAATGTAAAAGGTTTTGGCATTTTTCTGAATGATCGATTTGCATTGTGCTTATGCATGATATTTATGTATTGACTCGTAAAGAAAAAATCATTAGCAAATTAATAAAGTAAATAATTTTCCAAATTCGAGAAATAATGTTTGAATTTCGAGATTTATTTCACCATCTATCGCTAACATTTACTTTGAAAACTTCGTTTGCTATTTATTCAAAGTGTCAAATGTGTCAATAAATCAGATCTGAATCTGGTAACGACTACGGAATAATCACGGTGATGACTTCTGGCATCATACTATTTATCATGATTAATGGTTTTAGTAAGAGAAAACCCTTGTTAGAGATGAGAAACTCGCTCAGAAGATTCTGGAAATTCTGTTAGGATTTTTGCCAAAATCCTACAAAAACTAATTTTTTGGGAAAATTTGTGGCCTCAATAGACAATTAGCTTTGTTAGTATCAAAATAAAAGAAATCCTAAATGATTTACCAATGGGGGTAGCTCAATAACTAATTTAATTTGATATAGAAATAGTGAAACACGTCTACACATGATATTCATTTATGACTATTAACAATTACCATTGACAGTTCCAAAGCTAATTGTCACAATTCTCATGAATTTTTTCTATTATTACTGCATATATGCATCTAGCCATTTTGAAAACATGTACGAGTATCAAGAAATCGTTGATAGATTGTGGGAAATTGAAGCCAAAAAATGCATTAGAAAACCTTTTAAAATGTAGTATTGGTACACAATGGTCTTATATTGTATTGCAATTTATGTTTGTATAACATGTATGTCAATGATATTAAATCAATGAAAATATATGTAGTTAGTGGAGGAGATGGTTTTGAAATATCGATATTTATTTCTATTGTTTCCCATAAATGTTGAATTTGATATTTTCAATTGCTATTTATTAGGAGTTTCATATTTGGTAGTTGGCACATGAAAAATAGCAACAACTATTAAGTTCCATTGCATAAGAAAATTGTAAATTTACGCGATATTGGAAACAAATATAAGTAGCAGCTAAATGAATCAAGCTATTTGCAATTGTACAATCAACGAAGTGATATTCGAATCTGACAACGAGAAGGAACAAAAACATTGAAATTTTCTTTAGCAAATATTTTCGTGGTCTCACTTCTCAATGGATTTAGCAGTGTTCAACAATTCATTTTCTCAATTGCTTAGGTTATTTCACAATTCTCTCTATAAAACATTTCTTTATGTGCATAGTTGTTTAGGGATTTGTATTTTCTCATTATGTATTTTACGAACATAGAAACTCTACCAATTATTTATAAATTATTTAGGGGTTTGTATTTTCTCTTTTCATGTTATCAATTCACTATTTCTTTCTCTTTCTCCTCTAGTATGTGCATTTTCTTTTCCCTAATAACTTAAATTTCATAAAAAGAAAGAACCAGTGCATTTTTTGCATGTCATAATCTATAAGAAAATATGTTTACACAACACATGGTTTATTAAATTTGTAGGAAACCAAAGTATTAAATATCAACTATGGATGCCCAAGTAATAGTTGGGGCAAAAAAAAAACAAAAAACACAAAATATTTCACAACGATCTTCACCTTCCACACACAATGTCATCCATGACTCAAGAAAAAAAAAAAGCTCGGTTCTAGAAAATTGGTTATTGGTAAGTGAGCAAGTAATGAACATGAGAAAGATAATTTTCACAAATTATTTCTAGAAAAAACAAGTATAGTTCAAACACTAAACTCCAAAAGTGTCATCAATAGAGAAAGCATTGAATAGGCTATAGACGTAAAAAGTTGATAGTAGTGAACAACCTAACTGGATTGTTATTTTTTTAGTGGAAAATAAAAAGATAATGGAGCAAATTTTAGAAGAGGACATTATTTTCAATGAACGTCCCATCACATTGGAAAATGCAAAGTATGACAAGACGAGTAAAAAATTGAGAGTTGAAAAGGTAAATCTTGAAAATGAAAAGGTTATTATTCAAAAACATGTGGGTATTGATCCGTCTGACATTGATATGATGGGGCTCATGGTATTTCAACATTTTAACAATGATGTAATTACTCAAAGTGTTACCAATGTTCTTGGAGAAAGTCATATGTTGAAAAACAAATTAAAAGAACAAAAAGACATTGAAGATCCAACTCCTCATTTAATGACTCCATTGGCAGTACGATCACCCTCATCATCAAGTCATGTTGTTGCAACACCACAAACATTCCATAAGGCTATGAATATGTGTAATGCAGTGGAGACATATATCCTTGAGAATATAAGTGAAATATTAGAAATTATTGAAGATGCCTAGCAAGAAGTAATCGATTTAACACATTTCCAAGGAAAATAACCAAATTTATGGACTAATTCAATAGTAATATTAGAGAAAATAGGCAATTTGTTGAAAACTAATTAAATAATTTTAAGCATAGGCTAGCAATACTCTCTGATTTTGAAAAGAAAAACCAACAGTTACCAAATGTTGAATGAGTGAAGCAGTTGGAAGCTCAATGGGTGGGAAGGGTCACTACACTTGAGAATTTCAAGTATAATTGTAGTGGAATATCCAAAAGGATATATGATGCATATTTAAGGGAAATGAACATTATAAAAGGATTAGAGGGTCTAGGCATGCTGCATGATTCTATGTATGATTTCAATTGTGGGAGAAAAAACATAAAATGGCAGCAGAGTCTAATAACATCATTTATTTTAATACAAAACATATTGGCACATGGCTAATTACTTTTTCCATCTTCAATAAGTAGAATACTAAGTTGGTTGTCAACATGTAGGAAGAACTAGAGAAATTGAAAAATAGATTTTCACCAAAAACGTGAAAATGGAATTCATAGTTTCCCTAGACGAGGACTACATTAAAACAATGATCGCCATATTTCTTCAATGAGTTTTTGACTCATAATACATCTTACAAATTATTTTCCTCTAGCTGTAGATTTTGTTCAAGGAAACATAACACCAATTTCTGCTACAACAAATCCATTTACTTTACAATTTTCTTTCGACAATTATGATTCTACATAGCAATTTTGTCTTTGAAGAGCATGTTTTGAATATTCTCTAGTATAAATATGAGTTATGGCCACGCTCGTTGACATTTTATTCTGACATAGTGCTTCCCATAAAATTCCAAAAATATGCTTTCAAATGTTCTATTACATTTAGTGTTGTGTTGTTGCTTTAAATGGAATTTAACATTTGGCAATGATTTGACATTCTAGACATATATCTCTTAATAATAGAATACTACAATGAAAAGTTTCACTCAACACAGCAACTTACCTCCGCATAGTTAAATCTTTACACAAGGAATATCGTACTTAAAAAAACTAAAAACAAAAAAATCATAGATATAAATTAAATTAAATAAGTTCTAATATTGTTGAGAAAATTTGTTTTTAATGCCTATCTCTTTAATCTAAACATTTTGTGAACTAATTGCTATTTACAAATTGAACTGCAAGAAATATTTTGAATTTAAAACCACTTGACTATATTGATTTTATGATAAAGATTTTATTTGTATTCAACCATATGCTTTGATACATTGTTTTATATCTCATATTGCGTTATTGATCAAAATAAAAATTAACATCATTGTTAACTGCAATTCATTTGAGTTAAGATTTGATTAAATCATTTAAGTGTGAGTTGTGAATACGTCCAATGATGCGAAAATTGAATTTTCCAATTTAAAATATTACCAATAGTATTATAAATAAAATATTTTAGTGCGAAGTGCGGATGTCCACACAAAAAAGCTTTGTATGTACATTGAACTTCCTTTGTACAAACAAAGCTTTTGTTTAATGAAATGTGGTTTTGTACATAGCTTTTTGTGCATTTTGTATAAATTTTACTCAATTGAATACTGATGTGCATTATACATAACTAAAGTATTAGAAATAATACTAGTAAAAAAATTGTTTTGTACGATGTTTATGCACTCAAAGATATACAAAGGTGTCTTTTTTGTTCTAAAATTACTTCATGCCCTACATTTTACTAAATTGAGTGTTGATATGCATTATTTTTAACTGAAATATTAGCTATAATATTAGTGGTTAGTGCAAAATGTACAAATCCGCACAAAGAGCTTCCATAAGAGCCTAAACAAAAAACTATTCAAAATATTGGAAAATAAGCATTATTTACACTTAAAAGTATTAGTGAGAACTTCACATGTGCATCCATATATAGCGCGTTCGAAGGAATCTATACAACCATCGTTTGGTAGAGAAAGCATGGGATAAGAGAATTATGCACCTTCGAATATGTAAATGTATGCACAATGAAACTTGAATGACATGAAGCACTTACATGTTAATTGACAGAGACATGTTAATTGATGGAGTAACTGTTAAAATCTCCTAGTCGAGGCATGACATTCAAACAAATCCTTATTTTCAAATGAAAAACTAAATTTAACTTCCTAAAAAATACCACATGGATGCTAAAACAAAATTTTGCATTATGTTATGCCTTGTTCTACTAAACAATAAAATCTAGCAATATAATAACAAACTATGACATGCCAACTAGGCACTTCTCCTTTCTGGCATTATTTTCGAGGTTTATTTCACATGCAAGTTTCCAAAGTTATATTCTGTTGTGTAGAGGAAGCATATGTGGAGGAATTTGTGCAGAGGTGGCTATTCTAAGGAAGTGTGTGCAGAGAACAAATTTTCACTGTGTGGAAATATTTGTGTCAAGAGAATCAATTAATAAGCGGTAGAGGTAGGGACTATGTTGTATCATATCTCATCATTATATTTAGTATCTTTCTAATGTTATTATCGGTAGTGTGTGGAAAATCGAATGTTAATGACTATTAAAGGTTTTCATAGAGTGTGGTTTTCATTCTTGTTCTAATAGTGTGAAGTGTGAGGACATGCGAATCCCGCTTAGTTAGTTGTAGAGACATGGGGATATGCATTATTTATTGCTAAAATGTTAGCAACAATATCCTATAAGTTCAAGAGTTTCCTCAGTCTTATTGCGAACACCAAATATGTATTGTTTAATACTAAAATATTAGCAATAAAAACCTTTAGTGCGAAGTGCATCGTTCTGCACATTTAAATCTTCCTCCACACAATAGCCTTCTTATGAACTTGAAGGCAAATTCCTTATTTGAAACATATTTAAAGATCCCAACATAAGCATAAAGATATATCATGTGTAGACGAAGCTTTGGAGACATCATTATGATGAACAAGAAGAGTGGAACAGACATAGTTTGACACATAAATGTGGGCAAATATGCATTCACAATCCCACCCACATTCAATATTAATTCTATTTTTGTACATACTCTTAAATAGTAGTTATAACTAAAATATGAGAAATAATATTATTAGTTAGTACAACGTACAAATATCCGCTCGTACAAAAGCTTGAAGAGACAAATATTCCAAATATTTACAATCAAAATATTAGCAATAACTTTGTATATGTCAATGGTTTACTAAAATAACTACTTGTTCTAGTATACTCTATCCATGTGTTGAGACAAAAATGTGGGCAAAATGTGAATCCCACTTAATTAGTTGTAGACACAAACAAATACACAATATTTATTGTACATTGAATGCTTCCTCCGCATAATGAAATTTCTTTGCGCTTCCACATAAATTAAAATATTATTAATAAGATAAGCGGGCGGGGGGGGGCAACAACAGACTACACAAGTCATTTTTCAGAGATACTCTTACAGATTTCTAGATCACATATTGTATGAATGTTTACAGAGCACGGGGTATGTGGAGGAGAACGAAGAATGTTATCATGTTTCGCTGTGCAGATATTTTACTGTGTGGATTATGAATTTTGTGTGGAAGAGCAGTTGCATAGGGCTTTTGATTTTAGAGCTATGTATCTTTGAAGAATGATTAATATCGTTAGCTTCCATTGTGTGGGGTGGTCCATAAGGTATTGTTCCAATGTTCTAATTTTCTTAGGCCATGCATCCTTGATATGTCTTATTAGATATAATCAATTAAATAAAAATGTAAGGATAGACAATGCTACTGAGAAAATATGTCTTATTTAATAGTGCTTAAATTATTAAAAATAATAAGCCTTTTGTGCTAAGTGAGGCGATCTACTCATTGAAAGTTTCCTCCACACAATACAACTCATCCTCACTTCCGCTCATATGACCAATGATTTACAATTAAACTATTATCAATAATATAAGCATGAAGTATCCATTTCAATAAAAAACCTTTAATGCGAACATAGGCTGCAAATATTTATGCAAGCAAAATCAATTAAATAGAAATAGAGACAATAATAATTATACAATGAAAGCTTGAAAGCTTCTTCTGCATGATGGGTTTTTTAATTATTATATAAGGAAGGAGTTGTCTGGGGATCGTTATTCATGTGTGGAGGTTATGTAGAGAAAAATTTCACGTGCGGGATTTGTGCGGGATCAGGAAAATGCAGACGATCCTTTTAATTATAATGTGTTTTGATATTGGTTTTAATTCATAATGGAAAATTGAGAACTTAAACAACAAAATGACTAGTTGTGTGGACAAAGCTTTTTAGACCCAAAATAAGATGTTGCAAGGTTATTTTTGTTGTGCATCACTAAGAAACTCATATACAAATTAATAAATGTATGCTAATCTATTATGTTTTTATTTGATGTCACACCAAAGCATTACACAAATAGCTTACACACAAGATCCATGGTAGAGTTATCCTCTTCTATTCACAATGTCGATTCACTAATCCACATGTGTTGACTAATAGTAGATGATGTAATAGAATATGCTATAGATTATAGTATATGTTATGCTGCTAGATATGATTAAAATGAAATGTGAATCTTGCACTAACGATTCACCTTTGTCGATTTCTAATTCGCATTTTCTAGTTTCTTACCTCATGAACTTGTTTTGTAAGGCTCATTATGAGGACAAGTGCATATGCTCCTCATTGTTATCCTTCAAAAATAAATAATTTAACTTAAATTTATTTTAACTAACACAAATAAGAATTATGGACATGAGAGAAAATGGTTACTAGTTGTGTGAAAGAAGTTGTTCGGAAATGAAAATAACAAGAAAATACAAGTGAAAAAACATTCTTGAACAAGGATTTAATAACGTATATACAAGAAAAAAGAAAGAAAAAATAATAACAAAATGAAAGTTTGAAAAACACTCTCAAATAAGGATTACATTCTTGAATAAGGATTTAATAACGTATATACAAGAAAACAAAGGAAAAAATATATTAAATCTTAAACTCGAGCACATATTAAATCTTTCACATTATTGTCAATTGCTCGAGCACATATTAAATCTTTCACTTTCGGCCATTGGTCCATCGCCACGTTCAATTTTAAAGGACATGTTATAGTTATGGTATATTTCCAATGTTAAAGAGGTTGAAACTTTTTAAACATCTCGGCTTTCGTTCACTTTCAAATGATTTATCGTATTCAATTTAGACCTAGCTTGACACTCGATGCCATTTTTGATATATTTTTTAATATGAGGGGTATGCGGTTTATTTAATATATCTGTAGCAATTAAAAATAATGTATATAGTTAGACTGAAATAAAAATAATGAATATATTTTTTCCGCAACATGTTAACAAGTTATATGGTACTACCTTGTTTTAGATATGGGATCTTTTGTCATGATTATAATGGAAATTGATTTGTTTTCCGATATTATTTTACTTGAATAAGATTTTAATATATATATTTTTCCTAAAGTTGTTAAGAGTTCTTCCGATTAGTTAAGAGTCTAATTTTTTCAAACATAAGGAAATAAATGAATGATCCAATACTTTGGAGGCATCGTCTAGAAGTGAAAGTACATTTTTTATGGACCAATTACAAATTATTTTTTTGGTATTTTTTTATAAATAAAGTTAAAATTCACTCGTACGAACTAATGATAATTATTTTTATTCTTCATTAATTGTTAAATTATGACAAATTTTAACACAATATACAATAGATATATAAAAATGCTCAAGGAGAACCTTCATTCTACAACCATAGCCACCAACTGAAATGATTTCACCATGGTTCCACACTTCGCCAACAGTTTAGTTGGCATATCATATTGTGTAATGCCCCTTCCTAGCATAATTTTTCCTTGAGTTTATTATCACAAATTTGATAATTTTGTTTACTATGGGACCCACGAAATTTGGGGCTAAGACTCAGGAAAAGGGAGGCCGAAAATCATTTTGACGATGGGCGTGGGGGCCAAAATCACTTGAAATATGCATTACCTTAGAAGGAATTTTGATTTTCCAGGGAATGAGATCGAAATACTTGATGGACGGATCCACATGGGAAGGCAGCTAAAAAATTATAAATAGAAGGAGCTTAGCAACTTTTGGGGCCTTTTGTCAATCATACATTTCTCTTGTTTTTGGAGCTACTTAGCCAAGTCACAATGTTGTTCAGCACAAAGCTTTCCATGTGGAGAGATCACCCTTATTTTGATGGACTACGAGTGCCACCCTAGGGAGGTACATTTGTCCCAATTTGGAGGGGAGATTAAAGGAGTTAAAAGCACATAATACAACCTTTCTCTCATCCAATTCGTACTCCAGGAGGACACAGTATAGGGCCATGTATTACTTGTTCCAACTATCCTTCGGGTGGTGCTTTCCAAGAGAAATTTTGTATAGTGGCTCGAGGGGAAGACCAAGCTGGTTGAGGAGTTTGGGGCAACAGATTACTATTTGGAGGCAGAACAAATTTATTTCACCGAAGGCCTACCTAATATTCATTTTCTAAGCACACATGGGAGAATGGGGGAAGTGTTTGGGAACTTGATTTTGGTAAGAGAGTTGAGGAGATCTTAGGGGAGGTGAAACTCATCATTTTTGGAGTGATTGGGAGGATATTTTGGGAAGATTGCAGACAGGTCGTATTTTCATGCCATTTGGGCAGGGAATGGTAGTTGGGGTTCAATTTTCGGAGGTCAAAACAAAGCCAAACCCTTTATGGGTTTTGGTGGGTTATTTCAGAGGAGCTTGGGGCTAACTTTTCATAATTTTCAAAGCACTAGAGGTGCGAATTTTAGCAATATCTTTCAAACAGACAATATAGTTTTCTGGGGTAGCACAAGGCATCTTGGGAGGAACTCATTCCCTCATCCAAGCATTCTATTTTATCACTTGGGTCTTGTTAAGCTTACCATTGAGGCAAGCCAAGGTGCATTCCTTCCATTACATTGTACTGTTGTTCCATATATTTAATAAAATGGCTTGAATGGATGGAATTTTTTGAGTTTGCATCGGTGTCCACTTACTTTTCGGAATTTTGTGCTTGCATGTATTATTTTTCTTTGCATATCACTGTTTTTCCTAATTAGGAACATTGCAGTGGTATCAAGACTCAAATGTTATCTCATTCATGGGGGGCCTTGCCTATAGGATGATAGGCAGAATGTTACTTGCCCAAGGTAGAGGTGCCAAAATAGGGAGAGGGAGTTAGAGATTACACCTGATATTGAGACACGTGAGAAGGAAGTAGTAGTGGAAAGTATGGGGGAGCCAAAGAGTAAGGAGCAAGAAGCATTTGATAGCTTCTAGAAGGCCTTAAATGATTCAGCCAAAGGACATAAAGAGATGCTAGAGGAAATCAAGAGACAAAATAGGGATAAGAGAATCCACCATGAGTTGCTATTCGGAAAGACTTCACGGGCCTCAAAACAATATGACCACCCATCATCAAACATTCACCCACCAAATTTTAGTGGGCCAACGAGGACCACATTGCCTACCATTCTACCCTCAACATCTAGTGATCAGGGTGGCCTGGATGATTAGATGCCCATGGGAGATTAGTTCATAGAGTGGCATTCCATGGGGAAAGACATCAAAACAACCTTGTCCTTCAGGGATTACTACTAGCTCAAGCAGAACAAGAAGGGAAGGTACAGTGGGGGATCTAGCACACATAGTTTAGAATTGTAGTGTATCATTGGGAGGATATATTTCCCACATATGATGGATCTACCAAGTGCACAACTCGAGCTTGGGTGGAAAAGTTGAATACTTATTTCCATATTAATAAGATGACAGAGGTGGAAGCCATCAAAATGGATACCTTTCACTTGGGGGGAGAGGCATACAATTGGTAGTTCCACAAACACAATAGGGCATGCCAGCATGCCCTCTTATTAGGAATTTACATGGAGAGTGGTGGAGAATTTTTATAGGGGGGACCCGGTGACTGAGTTAAGAGAGCTGACCCAACTTAGACCCACTTTCCATTCATAGAAGTGTATATCACAGCTTAGTCATGATGCCAGACTTCTTAGATGCCAAGAGGGTGTACACATTTGTAGAGGGCTTGCTTGAGCCAAACATGGACAGGTGAAATCCCACAGACCCACTACTTTACAGGAGGTTGTGACTTCTGCTAGGGATTTTCATGGGGCAATCCCCAAGACTCGAGCACCCATACCATCACGGGCTCCCTAGCCATAGAAGGGGAATGACACTAGGCCCCCACCACAATGAGCATCCCAAGGGCATGGGTAGTTAGATGAGGAGACCAGTAGAGACCTCTAGAGGAGGAAGCTATGCTTCACTTGCCAAGAGCCTTCAGCACTAGGCCATAGATGCATAGTGGGAAAGGCCTACTACATTGAGGTCTTCTCTGGTAGTGACTAGGAGAATGACGTGGAGTTGGATATGGGTGAGGTGACAATGAGACATGCAAAGAGGGGACAATCACCATCACCACCACCTGGGGGAGCACCTTTCACACCATCTAGGGGAGTCTTAGATTCTTTGCGTAGGCTTCAAATTCTTTTGACCCTGAGGATCAGAAGTAAAGTGGAGGGATAATGTGTCTCAGTTTTGGTAGATAGTGGGGCCACCAACAATTTCATTAATGTGAAGATGGTTCAGAAGAGGGGTATCAATACAGAGGAGTTCGAGGGATTTTTACTTCTGGTGTTGGGGGATAGGACTGCACAATGTACTCAATATGTCCCCGCTTTGACAATGACCATGGGAACCTACTCAATGATAGATCATTTTTTTGTTGTGGATGTGTCGGACACCAATGTGGTGATGGGCGTCCAGTGGCTCTACTCCCTTGGGTGGATCACGACAGAGTGGCAAATGTTAAATATGGAGTTCATGGTGCTGGATGGCAAGATTGTGGTTCTTTGTGGTATGCATTCATATCCTCCACAGACAGTCTCAGTGCATAGGATGGAGGCTAACTTGAGGCATGGAGATATAGCATGGGCGATGGAGTTGAGGATTTCATAGGTTGGGGGCAACCCAAGCCACCACACACCAAAATACAAGTCATGTTGGATAGGTACCTGGTGGTGTTTAAGACATACCACCAGGACAACCCCTTAGCAGAGGATTTGACCACATAATTGAGTTAGAGCCACAGGTACAGGCAGTTATCACCACTCTTTATAGGCATCCCAAGGAATACAAGGATGAGATTAAGCATGCCATTACGGATTTGCTAACACTTGGGCACATTAGGTCGAGATCTAGTCCCTTCACCTCCTCGGTTTTCTTGGAAGAAGAAGGATGGGACATTATGTATGTGCATATATTATCGAGTGTTCAACAAGAAGATCTGAAGAATAGCTACCACATTCCACACATTGATTGATGGACGAGCTTAAAGGAGGCAAGTACTTCTCTAAGACAGACTTACATTCTAGATACCATTAGATCAGTGTGAGGGATCAGGATATCCATAAGATGACCTTTAGATGCCACTATGGGAATTTTGAGTTCTTGATTATTCCCTTCAGTTTGACCAACACACCTACCACCTTCCAGTCATGCATGAACCATGTGTTCCATGGAAAGTTGCGGAATTTTGTGTTGGTATTCTTCGATGACATTCTGATTTATAGCAGGACCTAGAAGGAGCACCTACAATACTTGGAGGTGGTGTTAAACATTTTAAAGGAGCAAAAGTTCTATGTGAAACTATCCAAGTGCTAGTTCAAGTTGAAAGAGATGCTCTATTTGGGGCATATTATTGGGGAGTGTGGAGTAACAGTGAATGACAAGTAGATTACGGCCATTTGGGATTGGCCAGTACCCTGGAATGTGACTAAATTGAGGGGCTTTGTGGGCATATGCACATGCTACATGAAGTTCATGAAGGGATTATCACAGTTGGCAACTCCCCTGACATATCTAACCAAGAAGGGTTATTTTGAATGGATAGATAGAGCGTACTCAACATTTGATTGCATCAAGGAGGTAGTTAGCAATTGTCCACTTTTAGCACTCCTAGATTTATCTCTGCCTTTCACCTTGGAGTATGATGCATCAGGTGAGGGAGTTGGAACAATATTATTTCAGGATGGTCACCCCATTTTTTTTTATAGACAAATGCTCCTTTTGCATTGGAGGTCATATTCTACATAAGACAAAGAGCTGGTAGCCATCATGCATGCATTGGTAAAATTTCGATAGTATCTGGTGGCCAACACATTTCGGGTGAAGACTAATCACAATAGTCTTAGCCATTTTATGGGGTAGCAGGGCACCAATGATAGGCAAAAGAGGTGGGTCAACAAGGTCTAGGCCTACAATTTTGACATTGATTATGTCAAGGGAAAACATAATGTGGTTGTGTATGCATTATCTAGAAGACCTGTGACACCTTCACTCATGAGAATTTGCCATGATTGGAAGGAACAATTGTTGGTGGAGTTCTCTAAATATCAGAGGGCATATGATATTTTGGAGGGTACACACACTAATGAGTGTTATAGGGTGATGGATGGTGTTATATACTATAAAGGATACATATTCTTGGTTCTGGGTTCACATTTGAGGGAGAAGTTTCTCCTTGCAGCTCATGACTCTCCATTGTCGAGGCACCACGGGTTCCAGAAGATATACATGATGATCAGAGAGCACTTCACATGGAAAGGTCCCAAGGGATATGTGTTGAGATATGTGCAGGAGTATGAGGCTTTTGAAAGGAACAAGGGGGAGTTGACCCATCTAGTTGTGTTGTTGCAACCACTTCCCATCCCTGAGGGAAAATGGGATAGTATCTCCATGGATTTTATCATGGGGATCCCTATGGTACTCAATAGAGATTGTATCTATGTAGCGGTGGATCAGGTGAACAAATATGCACAGGTAACATAGCTATTTTTTATGCAGGTCTTTTACTTGCATGGTATTCCCAAGACCACAGTCAGTGAGAGAGACAGTCATTTCATGGGGGGATTCTAGTAGGAGCTCTCTAGGTTAGTGAGCATTCAGATCACCCCCAACACTAGCTGCCACCCACAAACAAATGGTCAAACTGAGAGGGTCAACAAATGGTTGGAGTGCTATCTACATAAGTATGTGATTGGACAATAGCGGGAATGGATTTGGTGGTTCCATTTGGGCGAGTGTTGCTACAACACCACCCACCACATGTCCATTGGTATGTTAATTTTCCATGCCTTGTACAATTATGATGCTTTATCTTTTACTGACATATTTTTTGAAGACATTTGGGTCCCAAAGCCCAAATATTGGATCCAAGAGAGCTAAGATATCCTCAAGGCTCTCAAAGATAACTTACTGATGGCACAAAATTAGAGAAATGTGTACACAGAGCATAGGATCGAGGGGAAGTTTGAGGAGGGGGGCTTAGATTTCCTACGGCTGCATCAATATCATCAGTCCACACTAAAACAAAAGGGGGATGAGAAGATACAACCCCATTTATATGGGTCATACCAGGTGGTCAAGAGAGTTGGAGAGGTGGTTTATGAGCCGGAATGGCCACTAGGGAGAAAGGTCTATAATGTCTTTCATGCCTCATGCCTCAAAAAGGCGTTAGGATAGTAGGTGAGAATAGTTACAAAGTTACCTCCACTAGATGATGAGGGTGATTTGGGTTTAGAGAGGAAAACCATTTTGGAAACTAGAGAAAGGAAGCTGAGGAGCATAACCTTCAGGGAGTACTTGTATGTTGGAGAAGCTTATCAAAGAGGATGCCACTTGGGAGGATGAGCACATACTTGAGCATCCAATGCTGAGGTTTCTTGGGGGGAAGAAACATTTGGGAGGGGAGGACTGTAATGTCCCTTCTTAGAAAAAAATTCCCTTTAGTTTATTATCACAATTTTGGAAATTTTGTTTCTATGGGACCCATGAAATTTTGGGCTAAGACTTAGGAAAAGGCAGGTCCAAAATCATTTTGATGATGGGACATGGGGGACACACTCACTTGAAATGAACATTACTTTAGAAGGAAGTTCTATTTTCCAAGGAAGGGGGTCAAAATACGTGATGGAGGGTCCCACATGGGAAGGAAGCTTAAAAGTTATAAATAGAAGGATCTTAGGACCTTTTGGGGTCTTTTTTCAATCATACATTTCTCTTTCTTCTCAAGTTTCTTAGGTGGGTCACAATTCTATTCAGGGTAGAGGTTTCCAAGAGGAGAGATCACCCTTATTTCAGTGGAATACGAGTGCCACCCTAGGGAGGTAAATCTGTGCCAATTTGGAGGGGATATTGGAGTTTAGAGCACATCATACAATGTTTCTCTCATCTAGTTCACACTCTAGGAGGAAGTAGTAGAGGACCATGTACTACTCATTCCAACTATATTTTGGGTTTTGTTTGCTGTAAGAAATTAGGTATAGTGGCTCGAGGGGAAGACCAAGCTAGTTGATGAGTTTTGTGGTAGAGATTATTGTTTGGAGATAGAAGGAATTTATTTCACCCAGGGCTTGCATAGTAGTCATTTTCTGGGCACACATGGGAGATTGGGGAAAGTGTTTGGGAGCTAGATTTTTTTGGGAGAATTGAGGAGATATTAAGGGAGGTGAAACTCAACCATTTTGGAATGATTAGGAGGATTGTTTCGGAAGATTATAGACATGCCATATTTTCCAACTAGTTGGGAAGGATGTGGTAATTGGGATCAATTTTCAGAGGTTAGAACCAGGCCAAACTCTTTCGGGATTTTGGTGGGTTATTTTGGATGAGCTTGGGGCTAAGTTTTTATAATTTTCTGAGTAGCGGAGGTGGTATTTGCAATAGTATCTTTCTAGCAGAGAGTGTAGTTTTCTGGGGTAGTGCAGGGCATCTTGGGAGCAGCTCATTCTCTCATCGGGGAATTCTATTCTATCACCTGGGTCTAGTAAATATTTCCATTGACGAAAGCCCAAGTGCACTCCTTCCATACCATTGTACTCTTGCTCCATACATTTAATAAAATGGCTCAGCTGGATGGGACTTTTGGAGTTTCCATGTGTGTAGACTAGTTTTTCTGAATTTTGTGCTTGCATGTATTATTTTTCTTTGCATATCATTGTTTTTCCTAATTAGTAACATTAAATATTGCTTGCAAGGGTCTGATATCCATCAAAATTAATTTTATCTGAAAGATGGATTCTTTAATCTAAGTAAACACTCAACCATCCATAAGTCTATTAAGATCATTCACCCCATCACAATTCAATTTGGCTTGTCCTCACAAAGTTATCTCTATTTCCAGTTGAGAGGGGACCAATAAGGCTCTGGATTTCTTCTGAGGTGTGTCACCATTGTGGAAAACTAGAAGAAGGTTTGTAACTTTTATATTTAGAATGTTTTGGAGGGGATTCCCTTTGTTTGTAGATTAAAGACACATACCTTTTATGCTTATCAATAGCTATAATATACAATAGGTTGAAAATTCCATATTTTTTTATTTGGATGCTATATGGAGGCTGTCATCTCTAGTATAAAACAATCCCTTAGTGAGTACAACATAGCCAAGGATTCCATGCTTTACATTGTAGTGCAAGAGTAAGAAGTGGATCAAAAGGTTGGGGTATTTCATTCTCATCCCATCTCAAATCCTTTAAGGATGTCCTAAAACCAATACCTTTGCCACCAAACCCTAGAAGATCTTTATGGAACTACATTCACGGTGGAACAACTAGAGGAAAACCCTTCTCTTGAAGTGGATAATGTTATACGTAGATTCATAACTGCATATTATGGACAATAAGTGATTATTTGTTGTTTCAATGGATTTTTGCCTCTAGCATAAGTTCTTCAAGAGTGGGTACACTAGAATTAGCCTTAGAATACTATGTTATATTTCTGATTCAAAGGATTCTTTGTTCTGTTGTTCACTAAGATAGAGGTTCTAGAAGTGCTTTTATCAGGGACCTTGGTTTTGGGGTTGGCTTGGACTCTCCTTTCAATCTTATTTAGTGAATTTTAATCATGTCTCTATGTTGGCTCTGACAAATCAAATCTTGATGAGGCTCCCCAATATGTTGATCCATATAACACACATAAATATCATAAAATATGTGGGAATCTTACTGGGATCCTTCATCAAAATTGACTATGATATATTTAGAAAAGGAATCCTCACATTTGTTGGCATATGTGTGAAAGTGGACCTCAATAAAGGATTATTGGAGAAAATCCTTCTTGAATGGAGAGGCTGGGTTTATTCAAAAATAGTGGATTATGAAAGAAAAAAAAATCATTGCATGACTTTTCAATAGCCTGATCACCTTTAGAATGTCTGCCCCTACTCACAAGGACCTGATTCGCACCTAGAAAGATAAGGAATATAACTGTGAATGATAATATCGAAAACTATCTAAAGGATCAAAGGCCGTTATGCCTCAAGAGTAATATAACTCACAGAAACTTAAGTCATCTAATTCCTGTTGATTTTTGTGTAGCTTGGGAGGTACTCCAAGCCTTAATTTTTAGGGTTTGGAAGAAAAAGAGCCACAAGTAGGCTTGTGGGCTTGGAACCGAAGCATGGGGTTTTACATCGATCAGTATTTGGTCTAGAGCCATGAATAATTTTATCATGAGAAAATTTTAGGTGATAGAGCTTGGTGTGTTGATTCCAACACTTCAAAAATCACGCAAATCATAGCTCTAGAACTTGAGATATGAATTTTTGAAGTTGAAAATTAATTATGGAGAGTCAAGTCATGTAGGCTTGGTCCAAGAGACATGTCTCTTCAAAGAATTAGTTGGATCCCTCCATTAGCGTATATATAGGAGGTGTTGTGGAGTCATTAGAGATATCCCAAGTGCACATTTCATAGAGAAACATAATAGAAGCTTAGGTGTAGCCTTGAAGGGAGATACATGTCCGAGTTAGGGAATCGTTTGGACCCTTTGTTGGGCCAAAAGTACAGGGAAGGGTGTTGTTGCTTTAGGGAGTAATTCTATTTCGATAAGAATGGCTTTTGATGGTTTTTATGTCTTGCGAGGGCATCCCCAGATAAGTTATGTGGTAAGGGTAATCTACAGCCCTAAATTACAATGATAAGAAGGTTGCATAATATACCAGAAGGAAGGAAATAGACCTACACACCGGCATAGAAGAACACGGTCACAAGATGAGCATGTCACAGCTATAAGGGACAGTTAGGAGGTGATATGATGGGTCAACTATGAGTTGATAGTTTCCCTAACCAGTCAACCCCACCTACAACAGAGATACTTCAAATCTCAAGGTATGTTATGTTGTTTTAGTGTTGAATTTGTGCAATGGATGGACTCCTAGTATGGAAAAAATTCATTTTCATATTCGAGAGATTTTAGTAAGGTGACAAGGTGCCCCAGACATGCTTTCATGAAGGACCTTGTACAGTAGAAGAAGGGCACACTTGGAAGTCCTAGATTAGGACAATTGGAGGAGATCTTAAGGGAAATTACATCAACAGTTTGGTATGTGTCATGTGAAGAGTAGCAACATGATGATGAAGGGAAGTTTTCTCATCCTCTTGAGTTGAATATTTGCACATAGATTGGTGCCTAGATTTTAGCAATAGCTCCACTATTGGAGAGAAAAGGGAAGATGTGGAGAAGTTTGTTGGAAGCCATGTGTAGGGGTCTCCTACGCATGAGGATGCCTTACCTAGGTGCAAATGCTACAACATGGACTTGGTGACTCGTGGACTATTGGAGGGAAGCGTGAGAGTGGACCAATTATGGACGTGGATTGGAAACTTATGGTCTGCTCGAGGAAAATGTGATAGTGTCTAAGTTGGAGCCCTGTGTACAACACCTTGATCGACAAAGGTGGTTTCTAGAGAAACAGTTGTTGAGCTCAAGGATTGACAAACTACAGGAGCCATTGTGGAGCCTAAAACTTGTGTGTGTAGAGGATGGGCAGTCCTCCTAGCCCATGTTCATTCAGGGAGATGGACACCTTGCAGTGATAGATAGAAGCCCTCCATGACCTATTTTGGTTTCCATTGATGCATCACAGGAAAGCCATAGTGGGACTAAGATGAGTAGTAGTGGGCAGTTGAGAGGTGTTCACAAGTGAAGTTGTGAACAACTCGATAGGAGCCTCGATGTGTTGATGCGTTAATAGACAAACGATCAACTAGTGAGTAGATTGGATAGGCGAGATTAAGTGGCCAGATGGAATTGGAGGATTGATAGAGGCAGGAGCTACAGATTGGGCGCTGAAGGACCAGGAGGATATATGGTACAACCAAGGTATCTATGAGGAGCTCTACATTATCTAGACGATTAAAATATCTTGTTGACGGTGAATTGGTTGTCAATATCCTAACATCAAGCCCCAGTTTGTATTATTGTACTAGTGAATGTATGATGTGCATTATGCTTGGTAGGGGAGCCCTAGACTATTGTATTATATATTGTTTAATATAACAAAGTTGGGTTGACAAATGTAAAAAGTTGTCTATATTTTGTGCATGTGTGATTTACTGTTTTTTATGTTCCATTGTGCAAAGTAGTATCATTTAGATTCTTGGTTTGGTAGAGTTAGATATTTTAAGATTCTATTGTAGACCCAAGATTGTGGGAGTTCAACATGGTATCAGAGGGTGTTTGACCTACTTTGAGGGATAGTGAATCAAAGTGTGCACAGAAAAGAAACTTACAGGGACTTGTCGGTGTTTAGATCATGGAGAAGAGGGTTCATCTAAAGACATCGAGATGTGGTCTTGAATGGCTTGGTAGCAATATTGGCTAGGAGTTCTGGTGGATTGGTGGTGATCTTGGTGGACATTGTTTGTTGTGGGGAATATTAATGATCATGGACTTTCATTGATTTGTCATGGATGGTTGGGATAGCCTGAGAGTTTCTTTTCTTCGAACCCAAGCATCGGGTTTTGTACCCATCGGGATTTGGGTCAAAGCCATGAATAATTTGAGCATGAAAAGAAAATTAGGTGATAGATATTTTCGTGTCGATTCCAATGCTTTGAAAATACCCAAATCAGATCTCTAGAACTTGAGATCTGAATTTCTAAAGTTGACAATTAATTATGGATAGTCAAGTCATGTAGGCTTGGTCCAAGAGACATGTCTCTTCAAGGAATTCATTGGAGCCCTCCATTAGTGTATATATAGGAGGTGTTGTGGAGTCGTTTGAGATATCCCACGTGCACATTGCATAGAGAAACATAACAGAAGCTTATCCACAACCTTGAAGGGAGAAATAGGGTTGAGTTACGACATTGTTTGGATTGTTTGTTGGGCCAAAAGTTTAGGGAATGGTGTCATTGATTCATGGTGTAATTCTAGGTGGATAAGCATGTGGTTTGGTGGTTGCTATGTCTTGTGAGGGAATATGCAGGTATGTTCTGTGGTGAGGGTAATTTCCAGCCCTAGATTACAATGGTAAGAAGGTTACCTAATATACCAAAGAGCTAGAAAAAGGCCTATAGACCAACGTAGAATAATAGGGTCACAAAATAAACATGTCGTAACTATAAGGGATAGTTAGGAGGTCAGATGATGGATCAACTATGAGCTAATAGTTTCCCTAACCAGTCAACGTCACCTACAACAAAGAATCTTCGGATCTCAAGGTATGTTATGTTGTTTCAGTGTTGAATTTGTGTAAGGGATGGAGTCCCAGTATGGACAGATTTTCTTATCATCATTGAGAATTGTTAGTAAGGAAAATATGAAGGTGATAAGGTGCCCTAGAAATGTTGTCATAAATAACCTTGTACATAAAAATGATGACACACTTAGAAGGCCTATATTAGGACAGTTGGAGCACATCTTCAGGTGAATTACATCAGTATTTCTGTATGTGTCATTTGAAGAAGAGAAACAGAATGATGCAGGGAAGTTTGGTCATCCTCTTGAGTTGATGATTTGCAAATATATTGGTGCCTATATTTTTGCAATAGCTCTTCTATTGTAGAGAAAAGGGTAGATGTGGAGAAGTTTGTTGGTAGCCATGTGTAGGGGTCTCTTAGGCATGAGGATTCCCTAGCTAGGTGTAGATGCTAAAACATGGACATGGTCAATCGTGGACTATTGGAGGGCAGTCTGAGAGTGGACCAAGTGTGAACGTGGATTAGGAAGTTATGGTCTACTAGAGAAAAACATGATAGTGTCCATGTTGAAGCTCGGTGTGTAACACCTTGATGGGAAAAGGTAGTTGTTGATCTAAAGGGTTGATGAACCAGAGGAGAATTTGTGGAGACCGAGACTTCTCTGTTGAGAAGGACTTATACAACAGATGATGGGTAATCCTCCTAGCCCGTGTTCATTTTGGGAGATGGACATATTGTAGTGATAGGTGGAAACCCTTCAGTCTCTATGTTGGTCTTCATCAGTGCACCATAGGAAGACCATAGCAGGTTGAAGGCCCTGAGTAGCTGAGGAGAAGTAGTGGGAAGTTGAGAGTTGTTTAGAAGTGGAGCTTTGAACAACTCGATAGTAGTTTCAATGTGTTCATGCATTGACGGAAGAACAATCAACTAGTGAGCAAATTGGATAGATGAGATTCAGTGGTCAGATGGACTTAGATCATTGATAGAGGTAGGAGTTGTAGATCGGGAGCCGAAGGACGAGGTAGCTATAAGGTACCACCAAGGAAGCTATGAGGATCTCTACATAAGCTAAACAGTTAGAGTATCTTGTTCAGGGAAGATTGGTTGTTGATATACTGACATCAGGAGCCAATTTGTATTCTTGTACTAGTGGATGTATGAGGGACATTATCCTTGGTACGGGAGCCCTATATTGGTGTATGATATATTGTCTAATATAATGTAGTTAGGTTGAAAAATGTAAAAGGTTATCTATATTCTGTGCATGTGTGATTTATTTTTGTTTATATTCCATTGTTAAAAGTAGTATTGTTGAGATTTTTTGTTTGGTGGCATCAAAGATTTTGAGATTCTATCTTAAACCCAAGATCTTGGAAATTCAACATGGTATCAGAGGGTGTTTGAGATACTTTGAGGGATAGTGAATTAGAGTGTGCACAACAAATAAACTCAAAGTGAGTTGTCAATGTCTAGATCATGGAGGAGAGGGTTCAGTTGAAGACATGGAGATGTGGTCTTGACTGGCTTGGCAGTGAGATTGGCTGGGATTTCTAATGGGTTGGTGGTGATCATGGTGAACAATAGTTTGTTTTGTGGAAGATTACTGATCATGGACTTGCATTGATTTTTCATGGATGGTTGGGACAACTCTAGAGTTTCTTTAGCTTATATGAGATCATTATGATCAAGATGGCGTCATGTGATGGACTACTAGTTAGTAGGCTAGAGTCTTCATCGGATTGTGATGTTGCATATCTGAGATTGGTGGGATTTGCACACGTAGTATTTGATCTGGGAGGATGAGTGCTTGCAGAACTAAGCCAGTGGAGATCGTGTAGGCTCATAGGGAGTCTGACCTCAGAGTGAGTAGCCCTATGGACATTCGGGATCTTCATGTTTAGATGTGATGAGGTAGAGGCACTACCAATATTGTTGGATTCATTCTGTAGGGATGCTATAGTGATGGATGCCTGATGGGCTAGTGTCACCCGATGATGATGGTTACTTCCTAGTCTTCGAAGTACCTCCCTCACTAAGAGGGGGTGTTTATTTTTGTGTATATTGGGAGGTACTCCAAGCCCTAGTGTTTGAGGTTTGGAGGGAAACACGCCACAAGTCGGTTTGTGGGCTTGGAACCCAAGCATGGGGTTTTGCACCCTTCACGATTTGGGCCAAAACCATGAAGAATTTGAGCATGATAAAATTTGAGATGATAGACTTTGATATATATTTTAACCCTGTACATAAATTACTTGCATATGAATTCTAAAAACAAAAAATAAACAATGGCGAGATCATAAAACATGAAACAAATATATACAAAGATTTTCCCCTGGATCCCAAAACCGGGACTTCCAAATTCGTTTTTCATTATATTCCCTTCAATGTTACAATACATGTATATATACATGTCGAAGCATCCATAAACCATAGATTAGAACATAACCGTAGTTCCCTTGACTAGATCTGCCAAATACCATGGGTAGAAAACCATCATGGACAAAACCATGTGCAAAGACCACGCAAAAAACCATAGATAGGTCTTCCCACCCATTATAGGGTCCAAAATAAATTTCTCCTTGACATTGTCTCGTACCCCATAAAGGGGGGCTACAACCCCCCTCGAACCCCCCGATAGGGGGGACTTCCCCCCCTCCTGTTCCCCCCATGTTGCGCCTAACACAACGAACAGTGGAGACTATCGCCCCCCCTGTGGCCCCCTCATGCACGAGGCTAGTCACGAATGGAATATAACGCACGCCCAACATTCTCCCATTGGGGGTCCAAAGGAGATCTTAGTCATTGGTCCAATGCTATAAATCCCATTGTTTCTCTACACTAAGAGAACTTCTCAAGGATCATAGACTTTGCCAATGCATCTACAATATTCTTAAAAGTGTCCACTTTTACTAGCAACACCCTTTATCCTTCAACCATATCCCTCATAAAGTGATACTTAACATCAATGTGCTTCGTCTTTGAATGATAAGCATGGTTCTTTGCCAAGAAAGTTGAACTTTGGCTGTCACAATCTATCCTTATAGCTCAGTGTGCCAACCCCATACTTGAACACAATCTCTGCAACCAAACAACTTCCTTTCTTGCATGAGTGGTTTCCATCTATTCTGCCTCTATAGTTGAAAGTGCCACTACAAACTATCTCTTGCTCATCCAACTTACTGCACCTGAAAACACCTTAAATACATCACAATTGTATACAACCTTCCCTGTTTCTAGGTTCCAAAGCTTATAACCTTTCAAACCATCCTTATACCCAATAAAGATGCATCTTTTACATTTACTATCGAACTTGGTTCTCTTCTCCTCTGGAACATGTACATATGCATCATATCCAAATACCCTGAGATGTGAAAGAGAGTGATTCTTACCAATCCATACCTCTTGTGGAGTCTTATCCTCCAATGATGATGAAGGTGATCTGTTGACCATGTAACATGCAGTCTCCACCACCTCTGCCTAGAAATATTGTCCTAACCTGACATCACTGAGTATGCTTCTTTACTTTTCCATTAACGACCCATTCATTCTTTCTGCAACTCCATTTTTCTAAGGTGTGTATGGAGTCGTTTTCTTCCATGCTATACCACACTTCTTACATAACTCTTCAAATTCCTTCTCGCAAAACTCTCCACCATTATCTATACTCAGCACCTTTATACTCAATAATAGTGCTCAATAATAGTGCTACCCTGAAGCTTGTACATAGTTCGAATTCAAACTCCCTACATCAATACCAGTGCTCCCCAAACCATCTTGCAGGTACCTTTCTCAAACAATGATTTTACACCTGCATCATCTAGCTTGCTTACAGAAATCACATTTCCAGACAATGCAGGAATATGCAAAACACCAGAAAGTGTTTTAATCCTTCCACCTTGCAACTTGTTATGAAACCAGCTCACAAAAAGATAGAAAGTATAGATGAACACCTTAGAAATCAAACTCTTCAAGGGGAAACCTCCTTTACATTACACAAATGAACAATTCTTGGATGATACAAATGACAAGACCTCCTTTCTATATATAGTTGTCTAAGGGGTCATAATATAATCAGATCTAACATAACAATAATAATGTAAGGGCACAATAATAACAATAGTGGGCTTCTATGGGGCACAATAATAAAAATATGGGGACTACATGGGCACAACAATGTAATAAGGGTGTTGTACTAATAACAATAAGGGGTTACACTAGTAGTATACGGACCTAACGTGCCCCTCTCCTTCAAAAAGTGTTTACCTCAACGTTTGAGTAGTTCTTGACACTTCTATATAAGATTATTGTCCTCCCATGTGGAATCTTTAGTGGGTAAGTTATTCCACTTGATGCGATACTCTGAAATCGATCGATTTTGTAGCTGTCGGGTTCTCGTTTCTGTGGTTGTTCCAGGTTTCAATATGATTTTTCCTTCCTCATCAAGTTCTAGCAATATTGTTTGAACTAGGATCTTCTACAACTTTTGAATGAGTGGCTACATTTCTTCGTCCTTCTTCCATTCATCCCTTGCTTCGTTTATCCAATCTGGTTGGATAATAGAAATAGAACAAAACAATGCTTCAACATCCTCAACCTTTCTTGAGAGTGCATCTCCAACACCATTTTGCTTCCCTATTTTGTAGATTATTTCAAAGTCATAACCCAACATATTTGTGACCCATTTTTTTGTTCTTCTAAATATAATCTTTTTTTTAAATTATTTAAGACCATCATGATCCATTTTTACCTTGAAGTGTCTTTCCATTAGGTAATGTTGCCATTTCTTAAGTGCATGTAGCATTTCCAACATTTCCTTCTCATAAATAGCTTGCTTTAGATATAGCCGTAAGAATACCCAATTGCCTACATGAAAACTCCTTTCACTGCGATGTTAATCTACCCGTTGTTTCATTCGATTCTGCACCAAAGTGGCATTATCCTTTAAAATTTGGAGAACTTGTTGTTGATGCTCGATGTGATCTTTCACTGCTTGAATATTTTTATTGTTGATATGTCCTTCTATCTTGAGAGTTTGAGGAGTGTTAATTTCTTCCAATGCATTACAAGATATCGTCGGATTCATTTCTTGATGCTCGATGTGATCTTGCACTTCTTGAACATTTTTATTCTTGATATGTCCTTCTATCATGATAGTTTGAGGAGTGGTAACTATGGCCAATGCATTACAAGATATGGTTAGATTCATTTCTTCTTTCTCGATGGCATATTTCACTTCTTGAACCTTTTTCTTCTTGATATGTCCTTCTATCTTCGGAGTTTGAGGAGTGGTAATTCCTACCAATGCTTTACAAGATATGATCAGATTCATTCCTTCTTTATATGGGATTGTTTCCTGCTGTATATCCTCTTCTTTTGATGTTTTTTTATCCTTTTCTTCCTCCTCTTCATAATATATGTAAAATGATTTCTTCTTAACACATTTATGACCTTTAGTGTGTTTGCTATCACAATTGTAACAAAGCCCTTTTTCTCTTTTTTCTTCCAATTGTTGTGGTGTAAACCTTGTAGGTTGTGGAAGGGTAGGAGAAAAAACACTTCCATAATTATAGTCATGAGTGGTGGGATTCCTTGTTTCCATAATTTTGCTTTCAATTTTTCTTTCCCTCCTGAATGCCTTCTCCAATGAATCAGGTTCCCGAAGACGAACCTCATGTTGAATGCTATCCTTTAAAGTCCCTATGAAGACATTAATCCTTTGCTTCTCCAAAATAGCATTTACCCTTATATTCAATTTTTGGAAGTCCTCAATGTGCTCTTCCATTGAGAAATTTTGTTTGATATTTATCAATTGGGTAAATAAGGTGTTGCTCTTTGTATCCTCATATTGTGCTATCATTTCCTTAGTGAAAATTGACCACATAACAAGTGGTTTATGAGAACAAAGCCCTTTATACCATAAAGATTCATCTCGTTCTATATATACAGATGCAATACATACCTTTTGTAACAGTTGCACCTCATGTAGATCAAAATATTGCTCCATATGTAGTATACAATTTACCAGATCCTTGCCATCAAAGTTCCTCATATCGCCTTTTCTTGGTTTTAGAAGCTCGATTTTAAAATTACATTAATTATGTAATTTCAGATCTCCAAGTTTTGAAATTGCGTCCTACAATAGCCCTCTGAGTACTCTTTCTAACCCCACAAGTCTTATCAATATTGGATTCTCCAAGGAAGAGTTAAGCCAAATCTCCCATGGTGACCTGATTATAGACTAATTCATTAGAGCAAACTTGTACGAAGTGCCACATATCACTGTTTCGACCTTAGTATATGAAACCGATATAAAGAAAACAATAGGTTGTCCTCTTTTTGTAAGTTCTTACGAAATTTCAATCTGATGGTCAGAGAGAAAGCTATGACTATGTTCCCATGGTTACCTATTTGAGATGTAATTCGGGAGCTGGAAAACACCTTAAATTCCTCAGATCATATATCCCAAAATATAAGGAAACAAGATCTGAAATTCGGATCCAAGGTTCAAACCAATTTCTTCTCAAATGTGTCTTGTCTATAGCTTCTGAAACTTCATAGAGAAAATGTTATAGCAAAAATTCCACAATGACCTATTTTAGATGAAATTATGGAGCTTGCAAAAACCCTAACTTCCAGAGATATATATCCGAAAATATAGCGGGACAAGATCTAAAATTTGCGCGTGAGATTCAGCGTGATTTCTTCTCAAATGTATTTTTTTAGCTTCTAAAATGTCGCAGAAAAACAATGATAGTGAAAATTCAACAATGACCTGTTTGGAGCAGCAAAACCCTAGAATCCAAAGCTCTGATATCAAATGTTATGAAACCAGCTCACAAAAAGATAGAAAAGATAGATGAATGCCTTATAAATCAACCTTTCTGAGGGGGCAACCTCCTTTACATTACATGAACAATTCTTGGATGATACAAATGATAAGACCTCCTTTCTATATATAGGAGTCTAAAGGGTCATAATATAATCAAAGCTTACATAACAATAATAATGTAAGGGAACAATAATTACAATAGTGGGCTTCTATGGGGCACAATAATAACAATATGGGGACTACATAGGCACAACAATGTAACAAGCGGGTTGCACTAATACCAATAAGGGGTTACACTAGTAGTATAGGGACCTAACACCATTCTTGAATGGAAATAAAAGGTTATTTCTTTAGAATTTATCACTGGTCTTCCAACAACTAGAATACAAAAGGAATCTATTATAGTCGTTATGGAAAAATTAAAGTAAAGTGGCCCATTTTATACCTATTCACTCTACTTTTGGAATAACCCAAATTGTAGATATATTCATGAAGGAGATATTTCAGTTGTATATGGTTTCCCCCTCAACTTGAATTTTCTACTAATGATGATTTTACCCTTCCTATCAACCCCTAAGAAGATAACACCACCATCATATTTATCATACTCACAGAACCACTCCCCGTGGAGAGTGAAGTGAAAGGATGCATCTAAATTAATCAACCATGCCTCATGATATACATGTGTACTTGAAGAAGAAGCCAAGTACACATCATGAACTTCATCTGAGGTGGTTTTCACCTCTGTAGAAGGAGAATCATCAGATCTCTTTCCTTTCTCAGGAAATTTAGATCTACATTCCTTTTTGAAGTGCCCTTCCTTTCCGCATTTCTAGCACACCTTTACAGGTTTTCCTCTAGATTTAGATCTCCCACTGGAGGATTTACTTTTGTCTTTGTTCTGGGACTGTCCTCGAACACAAAAGGCATCACCATTCTGTCCCTCCATATTTTTCTATCTCATCTCCTTTGATAGCAAGGATGACACTATTTCATCAAACTTCAAAGCAATTGCATTGCTACCTATTGCACCAACCAGACTATACCACTTTTTCAGCACTAGTCTCTAGACCACTTCCCATAACTTGATGAAACTCTCAGAAATGATAAATGACACAGGGAAAAGGCCTTCCATACAAAACTTAGACGGGAAATTTCTCTAAGTAGGCCTAACCATGACAGTCATTCTGTCAAACAAATCATGAACATGTAATCTAAAGGTCATAATTACATATATGGACGTAGAGATCTCACAATTATCTGAGAATCATCAAGAATGATTGATGCCTTCTCACAATATTGTATTATAATATATTAGGTCATACATTCGTTAACTATTCATTTACTAATCCAAACATGATGAGAGCCATAACTAAAGTCTTCTATAAAGTCATACTTATAACCAACATATAACCAAAATAATAAGAATGACAGAATAGCCATCAAATCCACATAACAAAAAGTATAAATACTCATGAAATACAAGAGGAAAAGACCTCTTATTAACATATGCAAATACCAACCAATTCAGGGACTTCCACATACCACCCGACCATAGATTGGGCTGAACCAAATATTTCGTTCAATCAATTACCCATGTGCCATATTCCAAGTGTGAATGTGGAACTCACAAGAAAACAACGAGGGCTTCCTCAGGATTTGCCATCTATCCCACCATGACCGGTCAAGGATTCCTAGGTCCGAAACCCTCATCTATATAGCTAGGCTTTAGCGAACTCCCATAATTACTAGTCAAGGGATTCTTAGGCCAAACAATAAGCATCCACTACCAGCATTTATCGCAATCCTATCATTATTGTTAAAGGAGTCACTAGGCCCTAAACAGGCATAGATGCCTCCCTATTTCCTCACTAATACTTGGAGAAATTTTCCCGTCTCCACCCTCAAGATTTACTGTGTATCTCGTCATCACTGGTCAAACGATTCCTAGGCCCTTGGGAATTTTCCTGAGACCACTTTACCCAGTTCCAAAACCATTCGTCAATCTAACTCAACCAAATGAAAGAACCCCATCACACCATGGCTATCTGAAAATCGCAAGGCAAGGATGAAAACCACTGTCACACCTGGAAAATCCCATGTCAATGACAACAAGAGAACGAAATACACACATGCATATACCATGCATGCAAAAACTAGTAAGGAAATCATACATGCAACTCAATACCTACAAAGTAATGCCATTGTAGTTGCTTGATCTTTGTTTTCCTTTCCTTTCTTATCCTTCCTTTGCCTTTCTTTCTCGAATGCTAGAGTGCTCCAAGAATGCACCAAGTGTGCAAGAATATGAGAGAGAGAATAGAGAGAGAGCTGCAAAACTTAATTGATAAATGGTTGTACTGACAAAAGTTGTGAGTTTATCCTCAAAATCCTTTTTATTAACGAGGCCTATATTTTCTTCAATTTCCATTATTTTCCTATTATTTCCTCCTGATGTGTAACCTGTGACCTTTCACCTTCCTTTTCTCCCAATTTCCTTTATTTTCATAAATAAAATGCCAACAAATGTCTCTTTGCATTTTCAAATCCTTTTCCATTGCTTTTGTCAATTTCCTTAGCCATAATAAACCAAATGAACGACCCTCTAGGATGTTTTTCCCAACATTGAGCTTGGAATATGTGTCCCATGAACTTGGTCTTACTTTTACTTTAGTAAATTTATTACATGGATTTTTAACGAGAGATGTTACAACCTTGATGACATCGTGGCTAGACCAACACAGGTGGAGTGGTTGGTGCTATTTGACTTGGATACAACATGAAGTACTAATGATTATTAATGCCCCTACAACAAATTCTCCTTAGGGAAAATTCCTAAAATTCCTCCTCCCTCTATGTAGTCATCATTTCTAACTAATGGTCCACCATGGTTATTGCACTTGTTTCTAATGGTCCACCATATATATTTCATCATAATGCATATGGAAAGTAATATTAAAATTCACAGTAATTTACTTTCCAATTGAGTGCAAAGTTATCCATCACATATATTCCAAACAAGTTACATGAAAAGGTAAAAGAAAATACAATATTGATACCTTAATTACAAATGTGATTACATATCAAAACATTGTGGCTGCAGAGTGTGGATTCTCACTTCATGAAAAGGACTTCAAAAATATTTAAACATAACACAAATCTCATAATGGCGAACATGTAACAAAATCATGAAGCAAAATACATAGCCATAACATGTAAAACAACCCCGAAGAACATTGTAGGAAGAAAACTACTTCCCAAGAGTAAATTTCGTGAACCCTGTTATTTATACAATTTATTTAAACATAATGAAAATCTCAGAATGACCATAATGTTTAACATAACCAGCCAACACGAACATTTCCACAACACACCATTAAGAAAAGAAAAAAAAATTGATGCTGGCCAACAATGAAGTTGGTGGAAAATCACGAAATCTAGTTGCTAAATTTCTATCGCCTAAGAATTAGGGTCCCTTCCTATCGCCCACAAATTCACCATTAACATTGATTTATTCGGTATATGATATCCATGGTTCATCACCTAAAGTTCCTTGCAGGTCCTTCGTCTATGTCAGGTGACATCACCGCTAAAGCATCCATTCACAATGCACCGTTTCTATGGCGATTCCATTTGGATTTTGTCAAAGAGTCCATGGTCATCCATACCAAATCACAAGAACCAACTAGGTCAAGCCATAGGGTTCACACCTCCTTTCTTCGAATATGATCTCGTACTTTATCTTTAAAAAAAATTGTTTGGACTGCTAGTGCAGATTGTTGGTGTAAATCCACAAGTTTTAGATTAAATTGGAGTGCCAGAAAGTCAAGAGCTTGAGCTAATTACAAATGAGATCTATTATTGTAAATAGTCAATAAGAGCTAGAGTTGTTTTGAAATTTTTTGAAATCCACTTGTATCAAGTTGGCATACCAAAAATTCCCCAGCTTGATGAGATGTAAATTGCAAAACAGATCTATTAACTTTTAGTGTCAATAAGAGGTATATCTGGTGAAACATTGGAATCCATTCTTTCGAAATGAGGTTTTACTCACCAGCTATATAGTACCATTTCAGTCAATGTGTCATATGCAGTGTTGTTACCACCATTATTAAATTAGCAATTTACAATTTTATATAAATTTGAAATCACAAGTTGTTAGAATTTAAAAGAAGTGATGTGTTTGGCTTTTTTTCATGGTCTTTAATATCATTTGTTTCTATGAAGATATTTACCACTAAGTGTTTTGTTTATAGGTAGAATTTTATAGACTAGTTTGAAGGGGTGTTATATGCAATTTTGTCAAGAGGATGTTTATAATTTATAGGAATAGAAAATATTCAATTAAATGTTTCATTTATAGTTAGAATTTAGATGAGTTTGAAGGAGTGTTGAATGTAATTTTTTAACTACGGTTTGAAATTCTAAATAATTTAGATTACGTGAAAAACAAAACAAAGAGATAGATAATGAAATACACCATACAAATTAGTAATATGATAAAATCCCAACTCTTTATAAAATAGTTAAATATTGTAAAAGTTGAAAAGAAGTCGAAAAATGGTTTTTTAATGCAAAGAAAAAGCCCTTAGGATCCAAAACCCTAACCTTATGAGGCAATTCATTAAACACTTATAAGCATAAATCAAGCACTCTTATGAATCAATTTCCCAATGGTCTTAGGTAAATATTTGATGTTTAAGTAGATATGAATAAAAAACTCTTATTAATCAATTTCCCAACACTCTTAGGAAAATATTTAATGTTTAAATCATGTAGGAATGAGATATGGTCATTTACAAATGAGAGTGATGCAAGCACCTTCTGTTGCATGCTTATTTTTCCCAAGATCCTTCTTCCACTACATGAATTTGATTTCAGTGAAAAAAATCTTGTACTATCCCCTCTAAGCCAACACACCTATGCTTAAATCTACCTTCCCCACACGACGAGACACCTCCTCCATATTCTTTTATTTAATCCAAATCTTTTATCTCTATCTCGTTTATTATATAAACACACAAAACTAAAATGACAATAGGCTACCGCCACATGGGATTTCGCTTGAACTAAGGCTGGTCGGGAGGTGAACCCCAACTCGAGGTCAAAGGTCAATCCATTTGATGGAAAGGAAGAGGAGGAAAGACATAGAATTCACACACAAAAAACACACACACGTTGTGACTCTTTCGTTGATCATACAAAACTTGATGTTAAACGTTTTCGATTAGCAACTTGCCCAAAATAACTTAACATGCAAACACACTAAATTTGGACTTCTCCAAATATAACTCTACCAGACTCACACTTAACTAAGTTAAGTCACACTCTAAATCTGCACTGCTCTTAACTCACCTTATCTCTTCATTCATCACTCAACTTGGATCATGCATTGTTTTCTTCGGTATGCCATATCTTGTCATAACTTTGATAGATTCATGAGGAACTGATGACATCCCTGCTAGGTATAATCGTAGCGTCTCTCTCACCACATTGTGAAGATACTTCAAGCTTGTAACATCATAATAGCTCACTTTGCATTGTTTTCCAATGACCGATTCAATTTCTTCCTACAATCTCTTCATTACATGCGGATGTCTGAAAAACTCGCTCATTGCCCATTCTAACATAGTCGCCATTGACTTAGTTCCGGCAGTGAACATGTCCTGACAAATTCTTGATTCATTTTCATATCAGTAGAAGGAAATTATGTGGATCGATTGAGTCTTAGGAATTAGAAGAATGAAAGATGGAATGAGACCCCTTAGACTTACAAAAATAAATTTCTTAATGGTTTCCCTTGTGTTTTTTGCATCTTTGTTATCACTTTGAATCTAAAGAAGGATGTCAATGAAACCTTCACTACTATTTCATGCTTCTGTACCCTCCACCTAGTCATCCGAGGTCGAGTCCATGCAATGGTCCTCTATCACTTTCTCAGCGAATGCATTAAATATTTTTTTGGCCTCCTTCATGCTTCGATTGATACCTTGAAAATAAATCCAATCCAAATAACAAATAAATTCTCCAATGTTAAAATCTCCAACTGCAGCTTCCACTTCTAACAATAGATCTCTAATTCCTTTTCCATTTCTACCCAAATCATCGTTAGAAAATTTATTCCTCGCCATTATTCACCAAATTCTGTTGGTGGTGAGTGTAAAGAAGGCCTTACTGACATTCATGGCAATTGCGCCACTCTGAATCTCCTCCCGAATGGAACAGATCATGACTGATACTTCTTCCTCTCACACTCCCTTGAAGGATTCAACTCTTTTGGCACTCAGCAATTCTATCAGGCACATTTTTTTCATGTGTTTTCAATAATCAAAATATGGAGTAAATATGACACCCTTGAATTGTACAATAATTATTTTCTAGCAGTTGCTAGTAGCCGACTCGAAAAGACTAAATCATGTGTTTTATAAAAGTTCTTAGTCATCTCAGAAGATGAAAAGACTACGGCCCAGACAAAACCCAGGAAGAGAAACATGATGGGGCCATATTTGTCCACGTAATTTTTGAGAGCACGCTCAGGAGGTAGACTCAATTAATGAATATTCCCAATTATTGGCTAAGGATAGGGCACTGGAGGAAACTTGCTACCCTTTCTTCCTCTCTTGTGCTGCAAGATCCAAAAGATGAAAACAAGAGATGCGAATCCAATCATTTTTTCATTTAATATTGTAGATAGAGTCGAATTTTGAACCAACTCGTTAAGAAACATGTCGAACCGTCTGGAATGCATATTGATGTAAGGAACTATTAGCATTCTTCAAATATAACAAAATATCAATAAAACATAAAGCTTGTGATGAAGGGTAACGTGAATTTCAAAACTCTTTCATGCTTCATGCACCCAACATGATACTTTCACAAATAAAAAACGACTGAGATGACCTGCACCATCACTTGAAAGAAGAACATGATTTTCTAGTATAAATTGGAGAAGCACACTGAGCTTGACTATATCCACAGGATAGCTATCTTGAAATGGTTGTGCATATCCGGAAACAAAAGCATGTTCTTTTGATGTTCCCAAAGCTTTGTCCATAATTTATCCAAAAAAGAAATATACTGATTGTGCAAAGGAAGCTATATTTCAACGTTTAGCAACATGCTTTACTGTCAATAAAACAATTAATTAAGGGACTTTATTACTAGATTAAATGTAAAAGGTTTTGGCATTTTTCTGAGTGATAGATTTGCATTGTGCTTATGCATGATATTTATGTATTGACTCGTAAAGAAAAAATCATTAGCAAATTAATAAAGAAAATAATTTTCCAAATTCGAGAAATAATGTTTGAATTTCGAGATTTATTTCACCATCTACCGCTAACATTTACTTTGAAAATTTCAGTTGCTATTTATTCAAAGTGTCAAATGTGTCAATAAATTAGATCTAAATCTGGTAACAACTAGGGAATAATCATGGTGATGACTTCTGGCATCATACTATTAATCATGATTAATGGTTTTAGTAAGAGAAAACCCTTGTTAGAGATGAAAAACTTGCTCAGAAGATTCTGGAAATTCTGTTAGGAATTTTGCCAAAATCCTACAAAAACTAATTTTTTGGTAAAATTTGTGGCCTCAATAGACAATTGGCTTTGTTAGTATCAAAATAAAAGAAATCCTCAATGATTTACCAATGGGGGTAGCTCAATAACTAATTTAATTTGATATAGAAATAGTGAAACATGTCTACACATGATATTCATTTATGACTATTAATAATTACTGTTGACAATTCCAAAGCTAATTGTCACAATTCTCATGACTTTTTTCTATTATTACTGCATATATGCATCTAGCCATTTTGAAAACATGTACAAGTATCAAGAAATCGTTGATAGATTGTGGGAAATTGAAGCCAAAAAATGCATTAGAAAACCTTTTAGAATGTAGTATTTGTACACAATGGTCTTATATTGTATTGCAATTTATGTTTGTATAACACGTATTTCAATGATATTAAATCAACGAAAATATATGTAGTTAGTGGAGGAGATGGTTTTGAAATATCGATATTTATTTCTATTGTTTCCCATAAATGTTGAATTTGATATTTTCAATTTCTATTTATTACGAGTGTCATATTTGGTAGTTGGCACATGAAAAATAGCAACAACTGTCAAGTTCCATTGCATAAGAAAATTGTAAATTTACGCGATATTGGAAACGAATATAAGTTGCAGTTAAATGAATCAATCTATTTGCAATTGTACAATTAACGAAGTGATATTCGAATCCGACAACGAGTAGGAACAAAAACATTGAAATTTTCTTTACAAAATATTTTCTTCGTCTCACTTCTCAATGGATTTAGCAGTATTCAACAATTCATTTTCTCAATTGCTTAGGTTATTTCACAATTCTCTCTATAAAACATTTCTTTATGTGCATAATTGTTTAGGGATTTGTATTTTCTCTTTATGCATTTTACGAACATAGAAACTCTACCAATTATTTATAAATTAATTAGGGGTTTGTATTTTCTCTTTTCATGTTATCAATTCACTATTGATTTCTCTTTCTCCTCTGGTATGTGCATTTTCTTTTCCCTAATAACTTAAATTTCATGCAAAGAAAGAACCAGTGCATTTTTTGCCTGTCATAATCTATAAGAAAATATGTTTACACAACACATGGTTTATTAAATTTGTAGGAAACCAAAGTATTAAATATCGACAATGGACGCCCAAGTAATAGTTGAGGCAAAAAACAAAAAAACAAAAAACGCAAAATATTGCACAACGATCTTCACCTTCACCACCGAATGTCATCCATGACTCAAGCAAAAAAGAAAAACTCGGTTTTAGAAAATTGGTTAGTGGTAAGTGAGCTAGTAATGAACATGAGCAAGATAATTTTCACAAATTATTTATAGAACAAACAAGTATAGTTCAAACACTAAACTCCAAAAGTGTCATCAATAGAGAAAGCATTGAATAGGCTATAGATGTAAAAAGTTGATAGTAGTGAACAACCTAACTGGATTGTTATTTTTTTAGTGGAAAATAAAAATATAATGGAGAAAATTTTAGAAGAGGACATTATTTTCAATGAACATCCCATCACATTGGAAAATGCAAAGTATGACAAGACGAGTAAAAAATTGAGAGTTGAAAAGGTAAATCTTGAAAATGAAAAGGTTATTATTCAAAAACATGTGGATATTGATCCATCTGACATTGATACGATGGGGCTCATGGTATTGCAACATTTTACCAATGATGTAATTACTCAAAGTGTTACCAATGTTCTTGGAGAAATTCATATGTTGAAAAAGAAATTAAAAGAACAAAAAGACATTAAAGATCCAACTCCTCAGTTAATGACTCCACTGGTAGTACGATCACCCTCATCATCAAGTCATGTTGTTGCAACACCACAAACATTCCATAAGGCTATGAAAATGTGTAATGCAGTGGACACATATATCCTTGAGAATATAAGTGAAATATTAGAAATTATTGAAGATGCCTTGCAAGAAGTTATCGATTTAACGCATTTCCAAGAGAAAATAATGAAATTTATGGACTAATTTAATAGTAATATTAGAGAAAATAGGCAATTCGTTGACAATTAATTAAATAATTTTAAGCATAGGCTAGCAATACTCTCTGATTTTGAAAACAAAAACCAACAGTTACCAAATGTTGAAGGAGTGAAGCAGTTGGAAGCTCAATGGGTGGGAAGGGTCACTACACTTGAGAATTTCAAGTATAATTGTAGTGAAATATCCAAAAGGAGATATGATGCATATTTAAGGGAAATTAACATTATAAAAGGCTTAGAGGGTCTGGGCATGCAGCATGATTCTAAGTATGATTTCAATTGTGGGAGAAAAAACATAAAATGGCAGCAGAGTCTAATAACATCATTTATTTAAATTAAAAAAATTGGCACCTGGCTAATTACCTTTTCCATCTTCAATAAGTAGAATACTAAGTTGGTTGTCAACATGTAGGAAGAAACTAGAGAAATTGAAAAATAGATTTTCACCAAAAACGTGAAGATGGAAGTCATAGTTTCCCTAGATGAGGACTACATTAAAACAATGATCAACATATTTCTTCAATGAGTTGTTGACTCGTAATACATCTTACAAATTATTTTCCTATAGCTATAGATATTGTTCATGGAAACATAAAACCAATTTCTACTACGACAAATCCATTTACTTTACAATTTTCTTTTCACAATTATGATTCTACATAGCAATTTTGTCTTTGAAGAGCATGTTTTGAATATTCTCTAGTATAAATGTGAGTTATGGCCAAACTCATTGGCATTTTATTCTGACATAGTGCTTTCTATAAATTTCCAAAAATATGCTTTCAACTTTTCTATTACATTTAGTGTTGTGTTGTTGCTTTAAACGAAATTTAACATTTGGCAATGATTTGACATTCTAGACATATATCTCTTAATAATAGAATACTACAATGAAAAGTTTCACTCAACACAACAAATTGCTTCTGCACAGTTAAAGCTTTACATAAGGAATATCGTACTTAAAAAAAACTATAAACAAAAAAATCATAGATATAAATTAAATTAAATAAGCTCTAATATTGTTGACAAAATTTGTTTTTAATGCCTATCTCTTGAATCTAAACATTTTGTGAACTAGTTGCTATTTACAAATTGAACTGCAAGAAATATTTTGAATTCAAAACCACTTGACTATATCGATTTTATGATAAAGATTTTATTTGTATTCAACCATATGCTTTGATACTTTGTTTTATATCTCATATTGCATTATTGATCAAAATAAAAATTAACATCATTGTTAACTGCAATTCATTTGAGTTAAGATTTGATTAAATCATTTAAGCGTGAATTGTGAATGCATCCAATGATGCGAAAATTGAATTTTCCAATTTAGAATATTACCAATAGTATTAGCAATAAAAGATTTTAGTGCGAGGTGCGGATTTCCACATAAAAAAGATTTCTATGTACAATGAACTTCCTCCGTACAAACAAAGCTTTTGTTTAATGAAATGTGGTTTTGTACATAGTTTTTTATGCATTTTGCATAACTTTTACTCAATTGACTACTGATATGCATTATATATAACTAAAGTATTAGAAATAATACTAGTAAAAAAAATGTTTTGTATGATGTTTATGCGCTCAAAGATATATGAAGGTGTCTTTTTTGTTCTAAAATTACTTGATGACCTACTTTTTACTAAACTGAGTGTTGATATGCATTATTTTTAGCTGAAATATTAGCTATAGTATTAGCGGTTAGTGCAAAATGTACAAATCCACACAAAGAGCTTCCATAAGAGCCTAAACAAAAAAAATTCAAAAACAAGCATTATTTACACTTAAAACTATTAGCGAGAACTTCACATGCGCATCTATATATAGTGTGTTCAAAGGAAGCTATAAAACCATCATTTGGCGGAGCAAGCATGGGATAAGAGAATTATGCACCTTCAAATAATGTAAACCTATGCACAATGAAACTTGAATGACAAGAAGCACTTACATGTTAATTGACGGAGACATGTTAATTGATGGAGTAACCGTTAAAATCTCCTAGTCGAGGCATGACATTTACATAAATCCTTATTTTCAAATGAAAAACTAAATTTAACTTCCTAAAAAAAAACCACATGCACGATAAAACATAATTTTGCATTATGTTATGCCTTGTTCTACTAAACAATAAAATCTAGCAATATAATAACAAACTGTGACATGCCAACTATGCGCTTCTCCTTTCTGGCATTATTTTCGAGGTTTATTTTACATGCAAGTTTCCAAAGTTATATTCTATTGTGCAGAAGAAGAACGTGTGGAGAAATTTGTGTAGAGGTGGCTATTCAAAGGAAGTGTGTGCAGAGAACAAATTCTCACTGTGTGGAAATATTTGTGTCAAGAGAATCAATTAATAAGCGGTAGAGGTAAGGACTATGTTGTATCATATCTCATCATTATATTTATTATCTTTTTAATGTTATTATCAGTAGTGTGTGTAAAATCGAATGTTAATGACTATTAAAGGGTTTCATAGAGTGTGGTTTTCATTGTTGTTCTAATAGTGTGAAGTGTGAGGACATGCGAACCCCGTTTAATTAGTTGTAGAGACATGGGGATATGAATCATTTATTGCTAAAATGTTAGCAACAATATCGTATAAGTTCAAGAGTTTCCTCGGTCTTATTCCGAACACCAAATATATATTGTTTAATACTAAAATATTAGTAATAGAAACCTTTAGTGCGAAGTGCATCATTCTGCACATTTAAATCTTCCTCCACACAATAGCCTTCTTATGAACTTCAAGGCAAATTCCTTATTTGAAACATATTTAAAGATCCCAACATAAGCATAAAGATATATCATGTGCAGATGAAGCTTTGGAGACATCATTATGATGAACAAGAAGAGTGGAACAAACATATTCTGACACTTAAACGTGGACAAAATATGCATTCACAATCTCACCCACATTCAAAATTAATTCTATTTTTGTACATACTCTTAAATAGAAGTAGTTATAACTAAAATATGAGCAATAATATTATTAGTTATTACAATGTGCAAATATCCGCCCGTACAAAAGTTTGAAGAAACAAATATTCAAAATATTTACAATCAAAATATTGGCAATAACTTTGTATATGTCAATGGTTTACTAAAATAGCTACTTGTTCTAGTATACTCTATCCATGCATTGAGACAAAAATGTGGGCAAAATGTGGATCCCACTTAATTATTTGTATACACAAACAAATACACAGTATTTATTGTACATTGAATGCTTCAACATTGAAGGAAGCTATAAAACCATCATTTGGCGGAGCAAGCATGGGATAAGAGAATTATGCACCTTCAAATAATGTAAACCTATGCACAATGAAACTTGAATGACAAGAAGCACTTACATGTTAATTGATAGAGACATGTTAATTGATGGAGTAACCGTTAAAATCTCCTAGTCGAGGCATGACATTTACATAAATCCTTATTTTCAAATGAAAAACTAAATTTAACTTCCTAAAAAAAACCACATGCACGCTAAAACATAATTTTGCATTATGTTATGCCTTGTTCTACTAAACAATAAAATCTAGCAATATAATAACAAACTGTGACATGCCAACTATGCGCTTCTCCTTTCTGGCGTTATTTTCGAGGTTTATTTTACATGCAAGTTTCCAAAGTTATATTCTATTGTGCAGAGGAAGAACGCGTGGAGAAATTTGTGCAGAGGTGACTATTCAAAGGAAGTGTGTGTAGAGAACAAATTATCACTGTGTGGAAATATTTTTGTCAAGAGAATCAATTAATAAGCAGTAGAGGTAGGGACTATGTTGTATCATATCTCATCATTATATTTATTATCTTTTTAATGTTATTATCAGTAGTGTGTGTAAAATCAATTGTTAATGACTATTAAAGGGTTTCATAGAGTGTGGTTTTCATTGTTTTTCTAATAGTGTGAAGTGTGAGGACATGCAAACCCCACTTAATTAGTTGTAGAGACATGGGGATATGCATTATTTATTACTAAAATGTTAGCAACAATATCGTATAAGTTCAAGAGTTTCATCGGTATTATTGTGAACACCAAATATATATTGTTTAATACAAAAATATTAGCAATAGAAACCTTTAGTGCGAAGTGCATCATTCTGCACATTTAAGTCTTCCTCCACACGATAGCCTTCTTATGAACTTCAAGGAAAATTCCTTATTTGAAACATATTTAAAGATCCCAACATAAGCATAAAGATATATCATGTGCACACAAAGCTTTGGAGACATCATTATGATGAACAAGAAGAGTGGAACAGACATAGTCTGACACATAACTGTGGGAAAAATATGCATTCACAATCCCACCCACATTAAATATTAATTCTATTTTTTTACATACTCTTAAATAGAAGTAGTTATAACTAAAATATGAGCAATAATATTATTAGTTAGTACAACGTGAAAATATCCGCCCATACAAAATCTTGAAGAAACAAATATTTGAAATATTTACAATCAAAATATTAGCAATAACTTTGTATATGTCAATGGGTTACTAAAAAAGCTACTTGTTCTAGTATACTCTATCCATGCGTTGAGACAAAAATGTGGGAAAAATGTGGATCCCACTTAATTATTTGTATACACAAACAAATACACAGTATTTATTGTACATTGAACGCTTCAACATTGAAGGAAGCTATAAAACCATCATTTGGCGGAGCAAGCATGGGATAAGAGAATTATGCACCTTCAAATAATGTAAACCTATGCACAATGAAACTTGAATGACAAGAAGCACTTACATGTTAATTGACGGAGACATGTTAATTGATGGAGTAACCGTTAAAATCTCCTAGTCGAGGCATGACATTTACATAAATCCTTATTTTCAAATGAAAAACTAAATTTAACTTCATAAAAAAAACCACATGCACGCTAAAACATAATTTTGCATTATGTTATGCCTTGTTCTACTAAACAATAAAATCTAGCAATATAATAACAAACTGTGACATGCCAACTATGCGCTTCTCCTTTCTGGCGTTATTTTCGAGGTTTATTTTACATGAAAGTTTCCAAAGTTATATTCTATTGTGCAGAGGAAGAACGTGTGGAGAAATTTGTGCAGAGGTGACTATTCAAAGGAAGTGTGTGCAGAGAACAAATTATCACTGTGTGGAAATATTTCTGTCAAGAGAATCAATTAATAAGCAGTAGAGGTAGGGACTATGTTGTATCATATCTCATCATTATATTTATTATCTTTTTAATGTTATTATCAGTAGTGTGTGTAAAATCAATTGTTAATGACTATTAAAGGGTTTCATAGAGTGTGGTTTTCATTGTTTTTCTAATAGTGTGAAGTGTGAGGACATGAAAACCCCACTTAATTAGTTGTATAGACATGGGGATATGCATTATTTATTACTAAAATGTTAGCAACAATATCATATAAGTTCAAGAGTTTCATCGGTATTATTGCGAACACCAAATATATATTGTTTAATACAAAAATATTAGCAATAGAAACCTTTAGTGCGAAGTGTATCATTCTGCACATTTAAGTCTTCCTCCACACGATAGCCTTCTTATGAACTTCAAGGAAAATTCCTTATTTGAAAGATATGTAAAGATCCCAACATAAGCATAAAGATATATCATGTGCACACGACGCTTTGGAGACATCATTATGATGAACAAGAAGAGTGGAACAGACATAGTCTGACACATAACTGTGGGAAAAATATGCATTCACAATCCCACCCACATTAAATATTAATTCTATTTTTGTACATACTCTTAAATAGAAGTAGTTATAACTAAAATATGAGCAATAATATTATTAGTTAGTACAACGTGAAAATATCCACCCATACAAAATCTTGAAGAAACAAATATTCGAAATATTTACAATCAAAATATTAGCAATAACTTTGTATATGTCAATGGGTTACTAAAAAAGCTACTTGTTCTAGTATACTCTATCCATGCGTTGAGACAAAAATGTGGGCAAAATGTGGATCCCACTTAATTATTTGTATACACAAACAAATACACAGTATTTATTGTACATTGAACGCTTCAACATTGAAGGAAGCTATAAAACCATCATTTGGCGGAGCAAGCATGGGATAAGAGAATTATGCACCTTCAAATAATGTAAACCTATGCACAATGAAACTTGAATGACAAGAAGCACTTACATGTTAATTGACGGAGACATGTTAATTGATGGAGTAACCGTTAAAATCTCCTAATCGAGGCATGACATTTACATAAATCCTTCTTTTCAAATGAAAAACTAAATTTAACTTCCTAAAAAAAACCACATGCACGCTAAAACATAATTTTGCTTTATGTTATGCCCTGTTCTACTAAACAATAAAATCTAGCAATATAATAACAAACTGTGACATGCCAACTATGCGCTTCTCCTTTCTGGCATTATTTTCGAGGTTTATTTTACATGCAAGTTTCCAAAGTTATATTCTATTGTGTAGAGGAAGAACGTGTGGAGAAATTTGTGCAGAGGTGACTATTCAAAGGAAGTGTGTGCAGAGAACAAATTATCACTGTGTGGAAATATTTCTGTCAAGAGAATCAATTAATAAGAAGTAGAGGTAGGGACTATGTTGTATCATATCTCATCATTATATTTATTATCTTTTTAATGTTATTATCAGTAGTGTGTGTAAAATCAATTGTTAATGACTATTAAAGGGTTTCATAGAGTGTGGTTTTCATTGTTTTTCTAATAGTGTGAAGTGTGAGGACATGAAAACCCCACTTAATTAGTTGTAGAGACATGGGGATATGCATTATTTATTACTAAAATGTTAGCAACAATATCATATAAGTTCAAGAGTTTCATCGGTATTATTGCGAACACCAAATATATATTGTTTAATACAAAAATATTAGCAATAGAAACCTTTAGTGCGAAGTGTATCATTCTGCACATTTAATTCTTCCTCCACACGATAGCCTTCTTATGAACTTCAAGGAAAATTCCTTATTTGAAACATATGTAAAGATCCCAACATAAGCATAAAGATATATCATGTGCACACGAAGCTTTGGAGACATCATTATGATGAACAAGAAGAGTGGAACAGACATAGTCTGACACATAACTGTGGGAAAAATATGCATTCACAATCCCACCCACATTAAATATTAATTCTATTTTTGTACATACTCTTAAATAGAAGTAGTTATAACTAAAATATGAGCAATAATATTATTAGTTAGTACAACGTGAAAATATCCACCCATACAAAATCTTGAAGAAACAAATATTCGAAATATTTACAATCAAAATATTAGCAATAACTTTGTATATGTCAATGGGTTACTAAAAAAGCTACTTTTTCTAGTATACTCTATCCATGCGTTGAGACAAAAATGTGGGCAAAATGTGGATCCCACTTAATTATTTGTATACACAAACAAATACACAGTATTTATTGTACATTGAACGCTTCAACATTGAAGGAAGCTATAAAACCATCATTTGGCGGAGCAAGCATGGGATAAGAGAATTATGCACCTTCAAATAATGTAAACCTATGCACAATGAAACTTGAATGACAAGAAGCACTTACATGTTAATTGACGGAGACATGTTAATTGATGGAGTAACCATTAAAATATCCTAATCGAGGCATGACATTTACATAAATCCTTCTTTTCAAATGAAAAACTAAATTTAACTTCCTAAAAAAAACCACATGCACGCTAAAACATAATTTTGCATTTAGTTATGCCTTGTTCTACTAAACAATAAAATCTAGCAATATAATAACAAACTGTGACATGCCAACTATGCGCTTCTCCTTTCTGGCATTATTTTCGAGGTTTATTTTACATGCAAGTTTCCAAAGTTATATTCTATTGTGTAGAGGAAGAACGTGTGGAGAAATTTGTGCAGAGGTGACTATTCAAAGGAAGTGTGTGCAGAGAACAAATTATCACTGTGTGGAAATATTTTTGTCAAGAGAATCAATTAATAAGCAGTAGAGGTAGGGACTATGTTGTATCATATCTCATCATTATATTTATTATCTTTTTAATGTTATTATCAGTAGCGTGTGTAAAATCAATTGTTAATGACTATTAAAGGGTTTCATAGAGTGTGGTTTTCATTGTTTTTCTAATAGTGTGAAGTGTGAGCACATGCAAACCCCACTTAATTAGTTGTAGAGACATGGGGATATGCATTATTTATTACTAAAATGTTAGCAACAATATCGTATAAGTTCAAGAGTTTCATCGTTATTATTGCGAACACCAAATATATATTGTTTAATACAAAAATATTTGCAATAGAAACCTTTAGTGCGAAGTGCATCATTCTGCATGTTTAAGTCTTCCTCCACACGATAGCCTTCTTATGAACTTCAAGGAAAATTCCTTATTTGAAACATATTTAAAGATCCCAACATAAGCATAAAGATATATCATGTGCACACGAAGCTTTGGAGACATCATTATGATGAACAAGAAGAGTGGAACAGACATAGTCTGACACATAACTGTGGGAAAAATATGCATTCACAATCCCACCCACATTAAATATTAATTCTATTTTTGTACATACTCTTAAATAGAAGTAGTTATAACTAAAATATGAGCAATAATATTATTAGTTAGTACAACGTGAAAATATCCGCCCATACAAAATCTTGAAGAAACAAATATTCGAAATATTTACAATCAAAATATTAGCAATAACTTTGTATATGTCAATGGGTTACTAAAAAAGCTACTTGTTCTAGTATACTCTATCCATGCGTTGAGACAAAAATGTGGGCAAAATGTGGATCCCACTTAATTATTTGTATACACAAACAAATACACAGTATTTATTGTACATTGAATGCTTCCTCCGCATAATGAAATTTCTTTGTGCTTCCATATAAATTAAAATATTATTAATAAGATAAGCGGGGGGGGTGACGACAGACTACAGAAGTCATTTTGCAGAGATACTCTTACAAATTTCCAGATCTCATATTGTATGAATGTTTACAGAGGATGGGGTATGTGCAGGAGAACGAAGAATATTATCATGTTTCGTTGTACAGATATTTTACTGTGTGGATTATGAAGTTTGTGTGGAAGAGCAGTTGCGTATGGCTTTTGATTTTAGAGCTATGTATCTTTGAAGAATGATTGATATTGTTAGTTTCCATTGTGTGGGGTGGTCCATAGGTTATTGTTCCAATGTTCTAATTTTCTTAGGCCATGCAGCATTGATCTGCCTTATCAGATATAATCAATTAAATAAAAATCTAAGGATAGACAATGCTATTGAGAAAATATGTCTTATTTAATAGTGATTAAATTATTAAAAATAATAAGCCTTTTGTGCTAAGTGAGGCGATCTACACATTGAAAGTTTCCTCCACACAATACAACTCATCCTCACTTCCGCTCATATGAATAATGATTTACAATTAAACTATTATCAATAATATAAGCATGAAGTATCCATTTCAATAAAAAACCTTTAATGTGAACATAGGCTACAAATATTTATGCAAACAAAATTAATTAAATAGAAATAGAGACAATAATAATTATACAATGAAAGCTTGAAAGCTTCTTCTGCATGATGGGGTTTTTAATTATTATATAGGGAAGGAGTTGTGTGGGGATCGTTATTCATGTGTGGAGGTTATGTAGAGAAAAATTCATGTGCGGGAATTGTGCGAGATCAGGAAAATGCAGACGATCCTTTTAATTATAATGTGTTTTGATATTGGTTTTAATTTAGTTGGTTGAATGTAGAAGTACATATAATGGAAGATTGAGAACTTAAACAACAAAATGACTAGTTGTGTGGACAAAGCTTTGCAGATGCAAAATAAGATGTTGCAAGGTCATTTTTTTTATGTATCACTAAGAAGCTCATATACGAATTAATGAATGTATGCTAATATGTTATGTTTGTATTTGATGTCACAACAAAGCATTACACAAATAGCTTAAGCACAAGATCCATGGTAGAGTTATCCTCTTCTATTCACAGTGTTGATTCACTAATCCACATGTGTTGACTAATGGTATATGATGTAGCATAATATGCTATAGGTTATAGTATATGTTATACTGCTAGATATGATTAAAATCAAATGTGAATCTTGCATTAACGATTAACCTTTGTTAATTTCTGATTCGCATTTTCTAGTTTCTTACCTCATGAACTTGTTTTGTAAGGCTCATTATGAGGACAAGTGCATATTCTCCTCATTGTTATCCTTTAACAATAAATAATCTCACTTTAATTTATTTTAAATAAAAGAAATAATAATATTGCACACGAGAGAAAATGGTTACTAATTTTGCGAAAGAAGTTGTGTGGAAATGACAATAACGAGAAAATGCAAGTGAGAAAAACATTCTTGAATAAGGATTTAATAACGTATATACAAGAAAACAAAGGCAAAAAGAATAAGAAAATGAAAGTGTGAAAACCACTCTCGAATAACGGTTACATTCTTGAATAAGGATTTAATAACGTGTATACAAGAAAACAAAGGAAAAAATAATGAGAAAATGAAAGTACAATAAACACTCTCGAATAAGGATTTACTAGCATTTATATGAGAAAACGACTAGTTGTATGTAGAAAGCTATCCATAAACACATCTTCCTCTGCGCAATGCAACTCATCGTCTCTTTTGCACATATGCCTAATTATTTACAATTGAAATATAATCAATAATTGTTCGAAGCTATTTATATTATTTTATTGTTGGAAAATGAATGCATCATTACCGAGAAAACAACTAATAACTTCTATGCGAGATATTTAGCCTATTTTGCAGAAGCGAGAAACTTGGCCTATTGTGTGGAACTTAGATCATTCCACGAAGCTTATACTCCTTATTGTGCGGAACCTAGGTCATTGTGCGAAGCATTATCCTATTATGCAGAACTTAGTTCATTGTGCAAAGCTTATAGCCTATTGTGTGGAACTTAGCTCATTGTCCAAAGCTATTATTTTATTTTATTATTGGAAAAAGAATAGGTCATTACTTTTATTATTGAAAAAGGAATACATCATTACCAAGAAAACAACTAATAACTTTTGTACGAGAAACTAAGCCTATTGTGGGAAACTTAGCTCATTGTGCAGAGATTATAGCCTATTGAGGGGAACTTATCTCATTGTGCAAAGCTTATAGCCCATTGCATGGAACTTAGCTCATTGTATGGAGCTATTTATTTTGTTTTATTATTGGAAAATTAATATGTTATTACGGAGAAAATATTATACAAAAAAATCAATTAAACTAGTAGAGGCAGGGACTATGCAATAAATCAATTAAATCTTATACCTTGTCAAATTATTTTCTTATACATAAGAAAATAAATCCCTAAAAAATGAGAAACACTTATAAAACACCTACACAATTTACATATTAAAAAATAAATACTTTAATATTAATATTTTAATCTTTTTAATATAAAATTATAAAATTTAAATGAAAAATTAATTATTTGAATACATCTTTTTCCCATTTAAAGTGATAGGGTGAATTTCAAAGATAGAGTGATTTAGGGTGATACCGATTGGGTGAATGGACATCTCCTAAGTGGTAATTAATAGAAAGAATGGTTGCAGAGGAAGAAGGAATAATGAATTACAGTATCACTCATCTCTTTCATCTTGTGTACATTTCTTCACCATGCTTGAGAAATAATTGATATCCTAGGTGAATTATCAGATTGCATGGACATGGCGTTTAAAAATATATGCAAACAATGTGAAAAGTTGAAGTAAACCAAAATTCATGAGATATGTGGGAAGTGTTTGTTTCTTGTGTTACTTCTTTTTTTTCTCTCTCTCTAGGATGGGCTTCCATAATGTTGGACATTGTCAAGTGAGGAGAGACATGTTTTTTTTTCTTAGATGGGATACTAATGGCAAGTGGGGAGAGATGTTGGAAATAATACTGAGAGGGGGGGGGTGAATCAGTATTATCAGATTAATCAAACTTTTCAAATGCCCAAAAACATATACGCTACTTCAGTTAAGTGAACCAGCGTGTACACGCTACTGTGACGAAGTAAAACAGCGTATAAGCAGAAAACTCACAATTTAGTTGGCTTATTCTTCAATTAAGTGCATCAGGACATTATTCATCATATTAACAGTAAACATGTGCAGTATAACAGAACAGATAAAAAGCCACACACATGAACACCAAGATATAAGGTGGAAACCCAATGTGGGTGAAAACCACCTGCTGCAAGTTGTCTCTATCTTTCTTAATATGAAACTTCAGTTTACAATCTTTTGTACTGGTGCAGCCTTATACCAGTACGCAGGCTACAACCTGCAGAAGGCTTCAACCTTCTCTCGTTCTCCAAACTTCCTTGGAAGGGAGCTCCAACCCCCTTTTGCTTTTGTACTAGCCAAGATACTAGTACGTAGGTGCTGACCTACAATCTTCCTTCTTCCAGGTATCACTTTTCATACATTTTCAGACTTGGATATTCCTGAAGCACAACATTACAATCTGAAGACCACAATTCATTCAATTTTCACAACAGATCATTGAAGCATAAAACAACCCAACTTTGAATCACTGAACCACTGAACCCTGTCAATCACCAGTTACCAGAACACAGAGCAGACTACAGAACTCTGTAATAACAGTCAGACCCCACTGTAAACTCAAATCAAGCTTCAAAAGATATACGCTACTTTAATGAGCAGAAACCGCGTATACACGCGCTTTTACCGAAGCCAACCTGCGTACAGATCTAAAAATAAACTTTCTCAATTTGCAGCTGTACCAGATATTAGTTAGACTCAGAACGTAACATTGCGACAATATGCAGATCTAGAAATACGCATAATCAACCATATCATGATAGTGCATTTCAAACCATTTGATCCCGATCTCTCCTTAGATCTAGTTCTCCATCAACCGATGAGATCTCTCCTTAGCTCAGATCAACCAACTCAGAACCTGCATATCAGATCTCTTTCTCTCTTAGATATTCATGCCTTGTCGAAAGATGATCTTTGCCTAATGATCTTCTTCTCCTTATATAGCCTTAGGCCTTTCTCAATACCAAGAGCCAAAACCATAGTAACACAATACCATCAACTTTAAAACTAGGGATCGACACGCCCGTCGAGACATAATGGTCCGAAATCATAGGCACAACTTCCAAGGTCTAACTACCATGAACCAAAGGAACCTTTCCACATACACGCGCTTTTTCTGAATCGAACTTGCGTGTACACGCGACTTGGGCTTAACGAAAGAGCGTGTATGAGCTTTCTTGCCATGCTGTACTGAGATCTGTCTTCTGATTAAGTTGCCATCACCTGTACTAACCTTTGAGCACCTGTACCATCCACTGAGTGAGTTGCCATCAAGGACAACACTTGAACCATAATGCCAACAATCTCCCCCTTTGGACTTGATGGCAACCACCACACCAAGTCACTCTCCCCCTTTGACATCAAGGGCAAAGGGAGACATGCTGAAATCTCCAAGTGTGCTCCCCCTTTGTGAATGCCAAAGAGTACCAATCTATCCATCCTGCTCACCAAGTGCTGTTCATGCTCCCCTTGACTGTAGGCAAGATCTGCAAAAGATGTTCTTCAAGAAGAACATGACTCTATACATCATAAAAGACCTTCCTATCACCAAAGACTCATACATACATCCATTTCTCAACTAAGTGAGGATATACAAAAAAATGACTCATCCACCCAACCAAGTGGGGATACATCAATATTGACTCATCCACCTAACCATGATAATACATGAACATTTCATCATTCATCCCAGGCATAGTGGGGAAACCAACAAAGGCCGTTACATGACCTTGACACCATAAAAGAGACAAGAGAGATACATGACATAGAGACAACAGATCTAGACCAAGACTTAGGAAAGACACCAGCAGCATCTGATAAACATCTTGTTAGATCAGCAACTAGAATTTCTTTCTGAGCTCCTTCTTAAACCAATCAACCAAAACATCTGAATGCCAACAATGCTTTATGAGACTTTGGAGCTGCTCCCCCTGAACCTGTGCCTGTTGTGCCTGAAAACTTCTGACATTCCTATTGCTGTTCAGAACTTCAGAGTTTTCCTTTGCTGTTCAGAACTTCATATACGCGTTTTATCCTGTATAAAACAGCGTATGTACGCGGATATTCTTTCTGCAACAAGCGTCCAGCATACACGCGACTTACTCAGCACAAATCCGCGTGTATACGCTCATATCCCTTCCGTAACCTGCGTATACCAACTTTTCTGTAGAACAAACAAATTTCAACAACAGGATGAAGCATCAACTACTCCCAGCTTTTGTCTGAGATATTCAAATGTTTCCCTGGGCAGTGGTTTTGTGAGAATATCAGCAACTTGCTCCTTAGAAGGAACATACTCCAATTTGACCTTCTGCTCAAGCACTTGTTCCCGAAGAAAATGGTACTTGATTGGTATGTGCTTGGTCTTTGAGTGCATGACTGGATTCTTTGAAATGCTGATTGCACTTGTATTATCACATAAGATAGAGACAGGTGGAGTGCAAGTGATTTGAAAGTCCTGCAAGGTCTGCATCATCCAAAGAAGTTGTGTGCAACAAGATGCTGCAGCCACATATTCTGCTTCAGCTGTAGATAAGGCAATCGAACTTTGCTTCTTGCTGAACCAAGACACTAATCTGGAACCCATGAAGAAAGCACCTCCACTTGTGCTTTTCCTATCATCCACACTTCCAGCCCAATCTGCATCTGTGTAAGCATGAAGAGTGAGATCTGTATTTCTAGGATACCATAAGCCATAGTTTTGGGTCCCTTGAAGATATTTGAAGATTCTTTTGACTGCCTGAAGATGGGTTTCCTTTGGGTTGGCTTGAAATCTTCCAACCATCCCTACTGCATGAGTAATATCTGGTCGAGTACCTGCCAAATAAAGCAAACTCCCAATCATGGATCTATAAGTGGGTTGGTGAACTGCTGCTGATTCATCATTTGCACTGAGGCTGCATCCTGTAACCATGGGTGTACATACTGGTTTTGACTCTTCCATGCCATACTTCTTCAAGATCTGCTTGAGGTATTTGGTTTGAGACAAGAAGATACCTCCTTCATTTTGTTGGATTTGCAATCCAAGAAAATATGTCAATTCTCCAAGAAGTGACATTTCGAACTCTTTCTGCATAACCAAGGCAAAGTTTTGACTCATAGTTTCTTCATTGCTGCCAAAAATAATATCATCTACATAAACAACAAGAATTAGCAATTTGTTATTTTCAACTTTTATATAGAGATTGCTATCTGCTGATCCTTTTGAGAAGCCTTGTTGGTGAAGATATTTGTCCAACCGATAGTACCAAGCCCTTGGGGCTTGTTTGAGCCCATAGAGAGCCTTTTTCAATCTGCATACAAGGTTTGGATCATTCCCAAGAATGAACCCATCTGGCTGCTCAATATATACTTCTTCTTCTAAGTCTCCATTCAGGAAGGCTGATTTCACGTCCATTTGAAATACCTTGAAGTTTTGAAAGCTTGAGAGAGCAAGGAACATTCGGATGGCCTCTAGTCTTGCCACAGGAGCAAAGGTCTCTTCAAAATCTATTCCTTCTTGCTGTGCATACCCTTTACAAACAAGTCTGGCCTTGTTTCTAATTACTTCTCCATTTTCATTTAACTTATTCTTGAAGACCCATTTTGTTCCTATTACATTCTTATCTTTTGGTCTAGGAACTAATTCCCAAGTGTTGTTCCTTTCGATTTGCTCAAGTTCTTCATCCATTGCTTTGACCCAACATTCATCTTTGCATGCTTCTTTCACATTTTGTGGTTCAATGGAGGAGAGTAGAGCCAAGTAGCTTGAAGCTTCTGCAAGTGTCCTTCTTGTTTGTACTCCTGCTTCTTTCTGCCCCACAATCTGAGTTTCTGGATGATTCTTTTGGACATATCTGGATGGAGTCTTCTCTTCTATTCTTGTCTGCTCCTCTGGTTCTTCTTGAGATTCTTCTTCTTCTTGAGGTTCTTTTTCTTCATCACTTCGCCTTTGAGAGTAACCTTCATCTTCTTCATGATGAACTTGCCTAGGAATATATCCCTTCTCATCAACCACTATATCAATACTGTCAACAATTCTGCCAAGTCTTTTATTGTAGCACTTGTATGCTTTGCTATGTGGAGAATAACCAAGAAGAATGCCCTCATCTGCTCTAGGTTCAAGTTTGCCAAGTTGCTCATCAGTGTTCTTAATATAACATTTGCTCCCAAAGATTTTGAAATGCTTCACGGAAGGAGTTTTACCACTCCAAAGCTCATGAGGTGTTTGAGTGCTGTTTACTCGGACATTTGTTTTGTTAAGAATGATAACAGCAGCATGTGCGGCTTCTCCCCAGAAGGTTGCAGGAGTACCTGATTCATCGAGCATAGCACGAGCCATTTGTTGGATAGTTCTGTTCATTCTTTCCACAACCCCATTTTGCTGAGGAGTTCTAGCTGTAGAGAATTCTCTTCTTATCCCATGTTCATCGCAGAAATCAAAAAATTCATTTGATGTGAACTCCCCACCTCTGTCAGATCTGAGGCACTTGATTTTGTGTCCTGATTCATTTTCTGCCAATGCTTTGAAGGATTTGAATTTTTCGAATGCTTCATCTTTGTGCTTCATAAGCCCTAACCAAACAAACCTTGAGAAATCATCAATGAATAATATCAGATATTCTTCTCCTCGAGGTGACCTTTTCCTAAATGGACCACATACATCTGTATGGACTAGCTCAAGAGGCAAGCTAGCTGATCCTTCCTTCTCTGGAAAGTTAGTTCTGGTCTGCTTTCCAAACTGACAAGATTTGCATATGGTGTTGTCTGGAATTTTGATATCTGGAAGATCGCGAACTGCCTGATATTTGCATGCTTTCCTTATTTGTGAGAAGCTTAGATGTCCCAACCTTCGATGCCATAACCAGTGCTCTTCATCCTTGCTAAGATAGCATTGTTGTTGTTCTTCTTCAAATATGTACAGATTATTTGGAGTTCTTTTGCCTTTGAGAACTGTTTCACCTGTATCAAGATCACGAACAAGACATCCATTCGATCTGAAAATAACCTCTGTTTTTTGATCACACATCTGGCTGACACTTAGAAGATTATGTTTCAATCCATCAACATACAAAACATTTCCAGCCTTGACCTTTTCTTTTAAAGGAGCAATACCTTTTCCTTTTATAGTTGCAGGAGTATCATTTCCAAAAGAGACTCTCTTTCCCTTTTCTAAAGTAGAATAAGATTCAAGTTTTTCTTTATCACCTGTCATATGTTTCGAACATCCACTGTCAATGTACCATAGATTTTCCTGTCCTTCTGCATAAAATGCTATCCCACATCTTTCTGTTTGAGGTTCCTTTATTCTCCATGTTTTGGTGCTTGTGGCTTGTTCCTTTTTCTCCTGAAACCTGCTCCTGCATTCAGAGTCTTTATGACCAAAATTATTGCAAATAGAACATTCAACTTCATTTTCAAGCACCGAAAAGTTGTTATAGGTCCTTTTTGTAATCCCTGTCATACTTCTTTGTTTTTGAGCTTCCCTAGTCATGATTGTTTTATATGCAACACATTGAGCTGCTCTGTGACCAAAGTTGTGGCAAGAAAAGCATTGTCCATTGAAGAAGCTTCTGCGGTTATTGAATCTACCAGCCAACTGATTGTAATTTCTATTTTCATCTATTCTTGAGCCAAACTGAGAAGATTTTACCTGTGGTTGGTTGTAGCTTTTGTTCATCCTTAAGGAGGATTGTCCCTGATAGTTTCTGTTTGTAACTCGTCCCTGCTTTACCTGATTATCTTCATTGTTCTTCTGCTCATTTCCTCTTGCTGCATCAAGATAACTTTTTGAGGTGGATGCTTGAGAGGTTTCTCCATTATAGCCCAAACCTGTTTTGTTTAGAGGAGACCGCTGCACACTAATAATCTCATCCAAGGTTTCAGATCCTTTGACAAATTTAAGATTAATAGTTTTTGTTTTCTCAATTTCTTTTCTGAGACCAACAATTTCACCTTCTAGTTTTTCAAGATGTTTTTCCTTTTCATCAATCTGAAATTGCAAAGTATCAATAATCACATTCCTTTCTTCTATGCTTCTCTTGAGTCTAGTGATTTCATTATAGAGATTATCCACATCTATAGCATCCTCATAATCATCATCTTCAAATGCCATTAACAGCTTATATTTATTACCTTGTTCATCTTCATCACTGTTTGATAAGCCATCACTATCTTCATGGGTGTAGTAGCTTTTCCTATTTGCACTTTGTTTCTTGTTCCATCTAGCAGGTTCTTTTCCTTTATCCTTATAAGGACATTTTGCAGCATAATGACCTACTTTCCCACAAGCAAAACATTTGAAAGGTAGCTTACCTCTGAACCTTCCAGAACCCCTTTGAAGATTTCTGACAAAATTTGATTCTTCTTCCTCTTCTTCTGGAACTTGTCTTGCTTCATAGTAATCTTCTTTTCCTGATGCCTTAAAAGCAGCTTCCCTTCTGTCAGATGGACCTCCCTTTCTCATTTCATAAGCGGTTAAAATTCCATGTAGCTGAGACATAGTGAGAACACGGAGGTTTTCTTTTTCTTCTATTGCAGATACTTTAGATTCAAACTTGGGAGATAAAGATCTTAGAACCTTTTGAACAACTATAGTTTCTCTTACTTCTTCACCCAAATTTTTCATACAATTAACAATCTCATCTACCCGGAGAAAATAATTAGCCACACTTTCATCATTATACATCCTGAGAGTCTCATATTGAATCCTGAGAGTTTGAAGTTTAGCTTGCTTTACCTGTTCATCTCCTTCATAGCTAGTGATCATTTTGTCCCATATTTCTTTTGCTGATTTGAAGTGCATGACCTTCATGAATTCTGTTTGAGATATACTTCCTAATAGAGTAGCGACTGCTTTTGCATTTGTTTCATATGCCCTTTTCTCATCTGGATCTGTAGGAGTAGCTGAAGGAAAAGCATAGCCTGTTTCTACAATGTCCCAAACTTCTGTACCAAGAGATTGAAGATATGCAGTAACTCTTACCTTCCAATAATTGAAATTTGTTCCATCAAAAACCGGTGGCCTGATTGATGCTTCTTTCTCGTAGTTGCTCATGATGAATGATCTTCCTTCAAGCGATCAAGCTTCTCTGAAGGACCTGCTCTGATACCAATTGTTGGAAATAATACTGAGAGGGGGGGGTGAATCAGTATTATCAGATTAATCAAACTTTTCAAATGCCCAAAAACATATACGCTACTTCAGTTAAGTGAACCAGCGTGTACACGCTACTGTGACGAAGTAAAACAGCGTATAAGCAGAAAACTCACAATTTAGTTAGCTTATTCTTCAATTAAGTGCATCAGGACATTATTCATCATATTAACAGTAAACATGTGCAGTATAACAGAACAGATAAAAAGCCACACACATGAACACCAAGATATAAGGTGGAAACCCAATGTGGGTGAAAACCACCTGCTGCAAGTTGTCTCTATCTTTCTTAATATGAAACTTCAGTTTACAATCTTTTGTACTGGTGCAGCCTTATACCAGTACGCAGGCTACAACCTGCAGAAGGCTTCAACCTTCTCTCGTTCTCCAAACTTCCTTGGAAGGGAGCTCCAACCCCCTTTTGCTTTTGTACTAGCCAAGATACTAGTACGTAGGTGCTGACCTACAATCTTCCTTCTTCCAGGTATCACTTTTCATACATTTTCAGACTTGGATATTCCTGAAGCACAACATTACAATCTGAAGACCACAATTCATTCAATTTTCACAACAGATCATTGAAGCATAAAACAACCCAACTTTGAATCACTGAACCACTGAACCCTGTCAATCACCAGTTACCAGAACACAGAGCAGACTACAGAACTCTGTAATAACAGTCAGACCCCACTGTAAACTCAAATCAAGCTTCAAAAGATATACGCTACTTTAATGAGCAGAAACCGCGTATACACGCGCTTTTACCGAAGCCAACCTGCGTACAGATCTAAAAATAAACTTTCTCAATTTGCAGCTGTACCAGATATTAGTTAGACTCAGAACGTAACATTGCGACAATATGCAGATCTAGAAATACGCATAATCAACCATATCATGATAGTGCATTTCAAACCATTTGATCCCGATCTCTCCTTAGATCTAGTTCTCCATCAACCGATGAGATCTCTCCTTAGCTCAGATCAACCAACTCAGAACCTGCATATCAGATCTCTTTCTCTCTTAGATATTCATGCCTTGTCGAAAGATGATCTTTGCCTAATGATCTTCTTCTCCTTATATAGCCTTAGGCCTTTCTCAATACCAAGAGCCAAAACCATAGTAACACAATACCATCAACTTTAAAACTAGGGATCGACACGCCCGTCGAGACATAATGGTCCGAAATCATAGGCACAACTTCCAAGGTCTAACTACCATGAACCAAAGGAACCTTTCCACATACACGCGCTTTTTCTGAATCGAACTTGCGTGTACACGCGACTTGGGCTTAACGAAAGAGCGTGTATGAGCTTTCTTGCCATGCTGTACTGAGATCTGTCTTCTGATTAAGTTGCCATCACCTGTACTAACCTTTGAGCACCTGTACCATCCACTGAGTGAGTTGCCATCAAGGACAACACTTGAACCATAATGCCAACAAGAGACATATTTTCTTTTTCTTAGATGGAATGGTCATTAGTAAGGAGAAAGACCATTTTAAATTATTTAGTACTTAGTGGTGTCTATGTATTATGTGGTATTTGGATTGTAGTATTGATAACTATCAAATTATAGATCTTGATTTGATTTAAGGCAATTAGATTTGGACGAGGGGTTTGTTAGTGTAAGTAAATGAAAATCTGGTAAAAAAAGCATAAAATATATGTACTTCGGATCAATGCGAATAAAGGTGAATGCTTTAGGCGGGTAGAAATGCAAATTAGAAAGTTCCTCAACAAAAAAAATAGAGCTAAAGTAGAGGTCATGATTTAGGAGAAAGTCCATAGTAGTTTTATTTGATTAATGAAGTTAAAAGTGGAAACAATTGAAAAATTACTTAAAAAAATTATGATGACCTCTGCATTGAAAATTATGATAGCATTTCCATTAACATTGTTTATGCTAACTTCTCCAATTAGAATCGAGATAAAAAATTTCCCAAAATATAAAACATTAATACTTCAAAATAATAAAACCTTTATAATATAATAAAAAAAATTATTTAATTAAAATTAAAAATCAAATTAAAACTCAATGACCACTCAATTATTCTACCTTTTAATAACATAACCATAAACTCACAACCCAATACTGATCTATTTGAAATATTTTCAAATTAAATAATTATTTTGCAGGTTATCATTGTATTAATAATATATTTTATAAATTATTTTTATTATTTTATATAATAATAAATTATAATATAGATAATTATATTAATAATTTTGATGTCAAATATTTTTAATAAAATTACATATTAAAACTACCTATTATATATATTATTAATAAATAAAAATAATAATATATATGAAAACTAATATTAAAATCGACATAATCTTTTGTCTAATTGAATACGAAAAATCTTCAAAAAAATTTACATGAAAAGGTAAAAGAAAATACAATAGTGATACCTTGATTACAAACCTGACTACATATGGAAACATTGAGGCTGCACAGTACGGGAAAGGAGTTTAAAAATATTTAAACATTGAGGCTGCACAGTACGGAAAAGGAAAAGGAGTTTAAAAACATTTAAACATAACGCAAACCTCATAATGGCGAACATGTAACTAAACCATCAAGTAAAATACATCGCCATAGCGTGTAAGACAACCCTGAAGAACATTACAGGAAGAAAACTGCTGCCCAACAATAAAGCAAATCTCAGAATGGCCATAACGTTTAACATAACCAGCCAACACAAACATTGCTACAACACAGCATTAAGAAAAGAAATGCTGCTGGCCAACAGTGAAGTTGGCGGACAATCACGAAATCTAGTTACCAAATTTCTAAAGTCAATTCAAGGCAACACATAGAGAGGCATTTCTCTTGACATATTCACTTGGAATAATGCGGCCACTTCATACACCAGATCATCGTTAGAAAATTTCTTGCCTTGCTGACTTTCACCCCGAATTGAGCAGCTGTCACTCTCCTCCCAAATGGAACGGATCATGACAGATACCTCATGGCCCACTGAACTGGGATGAAGACGAACGGAGGGTATCACATTATTGTCAATTGCTCGAGCACATATTAAATCTTTCCCTTTCGGCCATTGGTCCATCGCCACGTTCAATTTTAAAGGACATGTTACAGTTATGGTATATTTCTAATGTTAAGACGCTGAAACGTTTTAAACATCTCGGCTTTCGTTCACTTTCAAATGATTTATCGCATTCAATTTAGACCTAGCTTGACACTCGATGCCATTTTTGATATATTTTTTAATACGACGGGTATACGGTTTATTTTAATATATTTGTAGCAATTAAAAATAATGTATACAGTTCGACTGCTGAAATAAAAATAATGAATATATTTTTTCCGCAACATGTTAACAAGTTATATGGTACTAGCTTGTTTTAGATATGGGATCTTTTGTCATGATTATAATGGAAATTGATTTGTTTTCCAATATTATTTTAACGGAATAAGATCTATATATATATATATTTTAAAGTTGTCAAACTAGTTGTTAAGAGTTATTTTGATTAGTTAAGAGTCTAATTTTTTCAAACATAAGGAAATAAATGAATGATCCAATATTTTGGAGGCATCATCTAGAAGTGAAAGTACATTTTTTATGGGCCAATTACAAATCTTTTTTTTGGTATTTTTTTATAAATAAAGTTAAAATTCACTCGTAGGAACTAATGATAATTATTTTTATTCTTCATTAACTGTTAAATTATGACAATTTTTTTTAACAAGAGCGATTAATTTTTATTTATTGATGAAAGGTTGGGCCGCAGCGTTAACAACCACTATTAGTGATGAAAGGTTGGGTCGGCGCCTTAACAACCACTATTACATAGTGCTTCGGCAGTTTGCTTCTAGGCGATAGTGCATCAACAAAATCCGAATGAATCCATTGGCCATGCGATGAAAAACAATCTTAAGCATTAGTTTTTGGGGTAGTTACATAGGGAACCTTGGATGATACACAAAAACCTCAAAAAAGGAGGGGAAACAACTTGTGATCCAATTCAGTTTCTCTCTGATAGGAAGAGTTGAAACCTAAAGGTGCCTAGAATCAAATCCTTCAACTCATTAGATCTGATTTCCTCTGCCTTCAAGGAAAAAAATTGTTGAGCCGTTGTTTTATCACTTTGCTTATATGTTGAATGCGTAGGTGTGTAATGGTCGTGTTGAATGGGATAGGCACGAAATGTGGTCCTGATTGTGATGGTGAAACAGAGTCGTGACAAGGGTAATGCATTCATCAGTAATCAGAAGTGATTAGATCGATTTTGTGTTGCTTGTGTCAGTTATTTGGAAATCATGGAGACAATTGCTTTGCCAGATACAGGGCGTAGCAAGGATATCATTGCTGCCATTTCCTTGTTCTTGCACAGCTCGAAATTCTATCTTATGGAATAGGGTGCCATACTGATGCTTCATCATTCTTTAAAAGATCTTCTTGGGCTAAGAGACATCCCATGTTTGCCCTTATGTCGCTTCCTTGTTAATATTTTGAAGGATGTGGTAGAATGAGTTGGTAGTGAAGCTTTGTAGCACTTTCTTGAGTGTCCGAAGGGTCTTGTTGACCACTGGATTATTGATATGATCACCTGTGTTTAAGATTTGTACTAGGATTTCTGAATCCCCGAAGATTTAGAGGTTTTTTCTCCGTTCCCCTGAGCAAGCTAGCATGCTTTGAGAAGTCCTAGGATTTCTACCTGGATCTATGAATGATGTTCTTGGAGAGCTGCAAAGCCTTGCAATACTGTGTAAGCACTTGTCTTCCCCCAACCCCATTTGTCCCTTGAATGGAGGTGCACAAGAACCAGAATCACAACAAATAAGGGGTGATGTTGAGGATGCAGCCTATCTAGGAGGTGATGGAAAGCTCAGTCAATCCAATTCCCATGAGAGCCCCAAGAAGAAATATCAGTCAGCTTGTGGATGCCATGTTGAGTTAGCCAGTCACGCAAATCTACAATTTCAGGGGCGGAATTGAGGGGTTGGAGGCCCATGATCTTGTCTTCCCACATTCTTATTCTTTTTTCGTTTCTAGGGATTCTGTAGAGGTGATCTTTAAAGAACTCCCAGCCTCGGCTGCATAGCTTCCATGGAGTGGTTCCTTTGCAAGAGGCTCCTTCATCAATATTATTTATTGAGAGCCCATGCAAATACTTTTTAATGAGAACTTGACTTACAGGATGACAATGATTTGAGAAGATTTTTGAGAGAATCTTTCCTCCCAAAGCCAGATTGGCCAACCCGGGGTCTCTTACCTGAAGTCCGCCTTCTGATAGTGGCCTTTTCACAATGTCCTAGCTTACTAAGTGATTTTTTTTGTATTCCCCTTTCCTCCTTGCCACAGGAAATTTCAAATCAAATTAGAAGGTTGTTCGATGATCATTTTTGTAACTAAAAGAAATGAGGCCTAATAGATTGTAAGGGAGGAGACAACAACTTTTACCAGGATAAGCTTCCTGATTGTGGTAAGCCACTGGGCACCTGACGTAGTCATTTTTGCCTTGATTTTGCTGATAATTTCATCCAATGAGGGGCCTTGCTAGTTCCTAGAGTTAAAGGCAGGCCTAAGTACTTGGATTTTCCCCAAGAGGCGAAGCCCATGAAGCCCAGGGCTTGAGAAATTCAAAGAATAGTTTGCTGATCTACCGCCTAACCATACACTATGCTTTTCCTCCTATTGACTAGAGCTCCAGAAACTCTGCAAAAGCTTTGAATAACATCATTAAAATCCCTTGCAATTTTAATGGAGGCACCTCCAAAAGCAGAGAGTCATCGACAAACAAGGCGTGGTTGATTGGGTTTGTTCCTTTTGTCGCCCTGATGCCTAGTAGTGTCCCATTTAACTTCTCTGCTGTCATCTTTCGGCTTAGGGAATCTGCCATCAAAATGTACAAGAAGGGGGACAGTGGGAAACCTTGCCTTATGCCCCTCAAGGCTTTGAAATAGTTAGCAGGCCTGCCATTTACTAAAGGGGCTATCCAAGTCTCTCCTATACATGCTTTAATCAATTTTATAAAATCAGAGCTGAATCCAAAAGAGGAAAGAATTTAGAGGAGGAAAGAATGCCTTACTCGATCAAAGGCATTCGACATGTCCAGCTTAATGAGCATGCCTTGCTCTTGGCGTTGGTGGATGGAATGAATGATTTCCTACACTAGGATCACATTGTCCAGGATATGACTGCCTTTAACAAACCTACCTTGGTTGGGAGAGACGATTTTTTCCACCAGCGGCTTTATTCTATTCGCAACTAGCTTGGAGAGAATTTTATAGGACGCATTGCATAGCAAATTTGGCCTAAAATGATCAAAAGCCATAGGGTTCACTTCTTTTGGGATAAGCGTTGTGAAAGTGGAGTTTGTGCTTCCTCCCACTTTGGCTTTTTGGAGGAATCCTTTGATCATTTGAAACATATTAGCCTTGATGATGTCCCAGCAAATTCTATAGAAATGAATGGAGAGCCCAACGAGTCCTGGAGCTTTGTCTGGTTCCATCTTCCAGATGACATTGATGATTTCATCTTTAGAGAAGGGCTTCAGGAGTCTTGAGTTATCCTCCTCGTTTACCATTCTTGGAATGTGAGTGAGAAAGTCTGTTGATTCCTCATCAATGTCTGCACCTTCTTCTTTGTACAACTGTTGCAATGAGAGGTTGCAGCCTCTTTTACCAGAGTTGTGCCTTTGAGGACAACCCCATATGGGGAGATGATTTTAGCAATGTGATTTCTAGAAAGACGAGTTCGAAGTTGCTTGTGGAAGAAGGCAGAATTTTTGTCTCCAAAGATAAGCCATAGATTACGATATTTGAGCCTCAAGGATTCTTCCTCCACTCTTAATGACCAAAGAGTGCTGTGTTGGAATTCTTGCTCATTCTAAAATTCTGAATGGGTAATATCTTGCAGCTCCATGTCTAGTTGCAAATCGAGCAGCTGCTCGATATTTTGCTTTGTAAGCCTAGTGGGGGAATTTGAGGGATTTTTATCCATTCTTTCAAGGTTGTTTTCATGGCCTTTAGCTTTTGTTCCCACACATAGTTGGGCGATCCAAGAATAGGGATGGACCAGGCCTTCATGACTGTGTCCATAAACCCTTCCCTGTCTGACCAGATAGGGTTGAACCGGAAGGGGATGGGCCCTAGTTTTTCCTCTTCTTCGAACAACAAAAGAATGGGTTTATGATCAGAAGTCAACATTGGTAGAATTTTAGTGGAGATAATCTTCTTTTTGGAGAGGAAGGTGCTCTGCAGTAAAAATCTGTCCAAACAGGCTAATATATGCTCTGCCCCAGCTCTATCATTTGACCAAGTGTAGAGCCCTTTTTTTGGCTTAAAATCCAGTAAGTCCCATTGTCGAACCAGGTCTTCCACGAATGGAAGAAGGTGGTCCCTGCTATTGATTCCTCCTCCTTTTTCCTTTCGTTCGAAGATTACATCGTAGTCTCCTGCTAGAGTTATATTCTTTGGGGAGTAAGCGTTAAGAAAATCAAACAGGGTTTGCCAGTAGTCGTTCTTTTCTGCATAGAGGACACAGACGTAAAGATAAAATAGTGCGAAGGTGATCTTACTTGCAAGGTTCCAGAGTTCAATGTAAATCCAGTGGTGCATTTGGAAGGAGCTCTCGAGATGAAATTTGTCTTCCTCCCAGAGGGTGGGAAGCCCACCACATGAACCCTTTGCACTTACTGCTTTTCCAACTTTTGTTTTCAATTTTACTTTGCTAAGATCAAGAAGGGCATCCCCTTCTATTTTAGTCTTTTGGAGCATGAGGATCTCAACAAATTCTGTTCTCAAAAGGTTCTTCATAAATTCAGCTCTTAAGGGATTCCCCAGGCCTCTGCAATTCCAAGAGACTAACTATATTATTTACTAGCAGAGGGGAGAGCAGACCCTCCCTGGGAGGCCTGGTTCTAGTATTTCCGCTAATGGACATGTCAATCGTGGGCTAGCTTCCTTGCATTTTTTTGTCTCTCTGCCTCTTCTTCCCTTGCCTCTCTGTGAGATTTCCTCCCAACTCTTTTCGAAGGCCTCTCGGATGTCATATCTTCCGAGGATTTAAAAATCTTTGGAGTCTTCTTCCTTGTCATCTCTACGTAGGATGGAGGGCTAGAGACACCTCTTGGAGTTCCATTTTGGAGAGGGCCTGTTTCCTCTTATCTTTTATCTTCATCCATAGTATTGGGTTGTTGTTCAACTACTTCATCTGTTGGAGCTAGGAGTTCTTTTGATGTAATGGGTATTTCAAAGGGATTGTTGGATATGTCTGCTTTTGGAGGGACCGTGCTCCCCTCCCCTTGTACCATGGGTGGAGCACCGCTCCCCGTGGGCACTCCTTTCCCTTTGGTTTAGCTGTTCTCCTTAGCTAATGCTGATTTATGAACTCGAGTTCATTGTTCTCTTTTCGAGTTCTCGGCCTCCTCCTCTATTTTCTTTTTATAGTGCTTGGCAAAGTGCCCGTAGCCATGGCAATGCCGGCATTTAAACAGGAATTGCTCGTAATCTAACACTTGAATGTGAGACCAATCAACCACCGTGAGCTTTATAGCTTCAAGGAGGCCTTCCTCTAGGTCGACTTCTACACAAATTCTCGCGCAGGAGCAGTGATCCCTCCTTTCTGCATGATCTATGTATTTGCTAAGCTTACTGCCTATGGTTTCTAGGGATTTGGGGTTCTAGCAGTGTAGAGGTAAATGTGGTAGGCATACCTAAAGGAGGATAGCCAAGGGAACATCCTTAGATGGATCGAAATCCGGGGTCCATTGGTTCGAACTCTGGGGTCCATTGGTTTAGGTACAAACCGTGAGGGCCCATGAAATATTGGCCACTTCTAAATATGAGATTCCTGTCCTCTATCCATTCAAATACGAACACAAAGAAGCCTTTTCCGACTAAATGGCTTTTGATTCCTTCTTTAACAAGAGGTTGCGAGTTCCATTGCACCCACGCATCAACAACTTTAGGCGAGGGCCATAGCATGGTGAACTGCCCAATAAGCCCTCCCTCTGCAAGGTTCAGAGCTGATCTATAGGGTTCTTTAGTGGGCAAGGCAACTCTGGGGATGGTTTCCAATCTTTTGACAAACTTTTGCTGGTTTTCATTCCTTGGAAGTTTATTGCCTGCCGCTACAAGCTTTTGAAACACCTTTAGCTCAGGGGAAGAGGAAGGTCGAGTTCGGGACCCGTGGGGCCATGGCGATGGTACAGCACGCAAAAGCTCACTGAGTCGGTGCTCCGGGGTATTTCAAACCCTATACACTACACAACTTAATAAACCACTTCACTTTTACCATTTAAATTATACTAGATTACAAAACACTTCAATATTAAAAATAATTTATTATTACCTCCTGGTCCCAGATTAGATCTGTGCCAGGGTTTGAATTATCTGAAATTTAGTACTATTTGCAGTAAGATTATTTCACTTACCATTTACCTTCCCGCATATTAACGGGATTATCTCGGGATTATCTGAGCTTTGATACACCATAGGGTGGCTTTAAATACCATACGCTTCTTCATTGCAATCATCGTATCACTTACATAGGTGTGTTCGGTATGGAATTCCATATGTTGCCTCTATCTGTGTTCCTCTCACTGCCTGCGAAAGGCTCTGAAGGTGCTAATACAGCAGCTATTGTTGGTTTGTTTTCCTGTTTATTTTTCATGTTCTTATTGCATAAGAGAAGGGTTAGGGCTCGATTGCCTCGAGGACCCTTTCCATGGCCAATCGTCGGAAATCTCTTCCAACTGATACCGCCTGCTCACCGTGCTCTTAAAGGCCTTGCTGACAAATATGGTCCCATTTTCTTTCTGCGCTTAGGCTCTGTCCCTACCGTCGTTGTCTCTTCTTCTGAGATAGCCAAAGAGTTTCTCAAAACTCATGACTTGATTTTTGCTAGCCGACCTCCAAGGGCCGCTTGGAGATTAATGTTTTTCAACTCCAAAGATGTGGCCTTCGCCCCGTATGGAGATCACTGGAGGGAAAAGAGAAAAATATGCGTAACAGAATTGCTGAATGCCAAAAGAATTGAGTCCTTCAAGCACGTGCGAGAGGAAGAAGTATCTGCGATGATCCGTTCAATATGGGAGGAGAGTGAGAGCGGAAAAATTGGTGTCAATATTAGCAAGGGCCTCTTTACTCTCACTTGCAATATAGTTTGGCGGATACTGGCGGGGAGGAAATTTCCTAGCTATAGTTTGGGTGGTGATTTCAAGAGTTTGAAGGATTTATTAGTAGACCTGATGACTGCGATGGGAGCTTTAAACATCGGAGACTTTATTCCTTATTTGGATTGGCTTGATTTGCAAGGAATCAAGGGACGCATGAACAAAATCCATAAAGCATTCGATGAATTTGCGGAGAAAATAATAGATGACCATGTTGGCCATCGCATGGCCGCGAGTCACCAGAAAGACGAAGAGCCTCACGTCAAAGATTTCGTGGATGTGCTGCTCGAGAAAGCTGAGGCCGACTCCAAAATCACACGGGAAACTATGAAGGCTCTTGTTCTTGTGTGTCTCTCCGCCTCCGCCCTCGGCCATTCTATTATCATTTTTTATCATCATTCTTTAAGTTAAATTAATCAATTTCTTGCATTAATTGAATTCGTATCTGTGCAGGACATGTTGGTAGCTGCTGTGGACACGTTGTCAACTACGTTAGAATGGGCAATGAGTGAGCTGCTCAGACATCCACATGCCATGAAGAGTTTGCAGGAAGAAATCGAATGTATAGTGGGCAAACATCGCCAAGTGATTGAATCCGATGTAGTAAGGATGAAATACCTCCACTGCGTAGTGAAAGAGACGCTAAGACTATACCCAGCGGGGCCGTTGGGCATTCCTCATGAATCTGTAGAGGCTGTGACAGTAGGAGGATACCATATCCCTAAGAAAACAATGGTAATGGTGAATGTGTGGGCTATAGGAAGGGATCCCAATGTGTGGGGGCCAGATGCTTCTGAATTCAAGCCGGAGAGATTCATGGAGGAGGAACATGTGAATTTAGCAGATCAATCAGACTTCCGTATGATACCGTTTGGGGCAGGAAGGAGAGGATGCCCAGGGACCCCCATGGCTATTCCCACAATTGAACTCGCATTGGCTCAGCTGATGCACATTTTTGACTGGACAGTTGAAGGTGATCCATCGCTGCTGGATATGACGGAATCGTGTGGGCTGATGATGCCAAGGCAAGTTCCGCTGTGTGCATATCCAGGATTGAGGGTCGGCTTTCCACTATAGTCCAGCGATGAAGTCTAAGAAGGGGCGAGGTACCGTGCGGCTTCTTATGGAGCGGGTTTCCTTTTTTCGCTAGTACGCTACAACCTATTTAGTTTCCCTAGTGATATTATTTTCGTTGCATGTTATCCTAATTTAGTGATATTCTACTTTCACTAGCAATGCTTTCGCTACATGTTACTCTACTTTACCTTATGGTAATTACATTATAATCATGGTACTTTACCTTATTTGGTGTTTGAGATTGTTAGCATAGAATTTGGAAGGTTAATAATATAACTAGCTATCGGTAATTTTTTCATTTTTTTTTAATTATGGTGAATCACTAATTTTTTTTTGGATAAATCTAAAGGAAGTCCAGAATCCATTTTTTTGTTTTACTAATCCAATTTTCTTTTTTCTTTTTTGAAATGAAGAGTATATTTCCTAAACCGAAATCATAACAAATAATATACTTAATATACTCAAATGAGATTTAAACAACAATTTATTAATTTTACTTATCACCTAACTAAACTTACCTTTAAACCAGATATCACCGTTAAGCCACGTATGACTGAATGTAACTTTGCTCAATTCTTTATATGGAAACAGCATATAAACAGGTACCCAGTTTGAGAGTGATAATTTAGTTTATGGTATTCTAATTTCGCAAGCGATGGTTTCGTCCACATGTTGTTCTAATTTAGTTTATGGTAATTGCGTTACTTGATTACGTTAACGTGCTGATTTTGGTACTTTACTTATGATTGCTGACTGGGATTGTTATAACCAGCAATCCGCGACCTCTTCAAAAGAAAATTTGAGGACAATCAAATTAAGATTTCCATGTATGGAAACTGACACCAATATTAATTAATCTTCATAAAGATACTTTAACTCATTTTTATAAATAATTTAAACAAAATAAAATAACGCAACGCAATGTAGATAATTAATTTAACATATTTTAATTATTATTATTTTTTATAGGTTGGAAAAAATATATATCAAAAATATTGTTTATATATAAGAAAAGTTTCACGTTAATTATTTGATTAGTAATTTTTAATATTATATAATCACATTTCATCATGTAACGTTTACTTAAGTGAAAATGTCCTTATTATATAATTGTTCAATTATAAGGCCGAAGTGTGATTTATGTGGTCACGTTTTTAAAGTAAACATAAAATGTTTTATAAATAATAATATGAAGATTACTATAATACAAATTAATAATGGACATATATGTTTTGTTAGTTTACTGTGTTTACTAAGCCAATTGATATTACAAGTAGTTCTTATTCTCAAACAAAATAAATATTTCCAAGAAATATAATTTTATAACATATTCATATAAAAATAAAAATCTTATATTTTTTCTTTTCAATATTAAAAAGTTACCATTCTTATAATTTTTTAAAATTATTTCAGTAAAATTTTTATATAAATTATTTAAATATCAATGTCATTCAATTTATATTAATATTAATTTCATATTTATAGAAAGTGTATAATATCATTGTAATAAAATATTTCAATATACAAAGAAAAGAAATAATTCAATGTAAAAAGAGTAATTCAAAATAAAAAGGTTCAATCACATTCTGAATAAAAGGGAGATATCTAAATCATTTGAACTTTGAAATAAAATTAATGTTTTGGAAGCTCAAACCGGTTGCTAAGTACCTCTCGAGTTGGGAGGTAGCGAGGTCAAATCTCCTTGAACACCCTTGGGGTTAGGCCCTGCTTGTTTGGCCGGCCACCTAGTGGTGAAGCACCCATAAAAAAAAAGTTTTGGATTTAAATCATTATTATTAATAATAAAAAAGTTCAATGGAGACAAATGAAAATTTTCAATATACATAGTTAAATAATATTAGCATGTATTTTAAAATATATTAATAATAAAAAAACATTTCACTGTGTAAAATGTAGTATATAAACAAAATATCTCACTTCCCACATTAATATGTAATAATATGTATTATTACGGTAATACTAAAATTAAAAATTAAAAAAAAAAAATTATATATAGAGAAGTGAAATTTATATGTGATATAAATAGTATTATTTTTTAGAACTAGTATAGATATATCTTAACTTCCAATCTACCAAGCACCTGGAGCAATCAAAATCTCTTGAGGTCCGAACTTGTCCTCAAGTTTTGCACTCAAAAAGAGGTTCTCATTTTGAGAAATTGGATTTTGTTGGGAAGAATGATTGGGACCCTTTCCACATATGTTCAATTCTTACAAGTGACATGATGAGCTTCCATGTAATTCAAGTTACATGATGAGTTTCCATGCAATTGCCTTAAGCTTTGTCAATAAAATTGAATAGTTCTATTATTGGATAATCTTTCAATCAATCAAGGAATTGTTGGAATTATTAAATTACAAGTTTGAGTTGTGAAGCCTCTTTATTCCAAATACTTCAATAGGCATCAATCCATAATAAGTATAAAAAAACTTCAACATACATCTTATATTGCTAAAGAAAATAAATTAATAATAATTATAAAAATAATTAATATAAAAATTAAACATATATACAAATAAAAATAAATAAATTTAAATTAATAATAATTATAAAAAGAATAATATATAAATTAAACGTATATATATTTATAAAAGTATGGAACAAGATTTTTAACCATGTTTATTTAGCCTCACTTTACCATGGAAAGTCTTAATCTTTGACTTGGCTTTGTTACAACATCATGGACCAATATAATATTAGTTTATATGAAGCTTTTTAAATTAATCAACTAAATTAAAAGGGTAAGAAGAGCATAACTACTTTGAAAATAAATCTCAACCATTCATTTGTGTATACTAATATGAACATTCTTCTAATTTTCCAAGTGGGTTAATTTTCCATGATTTTTCCAAGTGGATTAATTTGCCATGATTTTTCCAAAAGAAAATTTGCCAATTGTACCCTACAAATTGCCAAAATGATATGGATTCTAACTATAAAATAATTAGAAATTTGGATATTTCTATAAATATATCAGCAAACATTTTATAGTAACAAACAGTTTATAGTTTTCTTACTAGATACTAGTGAGATTGGCCAAAATTTATAAACTTTAAAATAAATTTTCATCCTTGAAACTTTCTCTAGAAAAATGTCAAATTTTATATTGTCAAATTTTACATTAACATTATTCTTCTACTATATGCTTATAAATAATGATAATTTAATACATCTCGTAAAAAAACCTTAATGATATTATCAATGCATATTATTAACTTAGATTTATTTACATTGATATTATTCTTTTCCTTTACATTTATAAATGAGAGTAATTTTACCGGAATGTCTATTTTGGTATTGGACTTACTTAATTTTAATTTATATCAATAATTATTAAGTGCATAGTACGGATTTAAGGTTTATAGCATATTCTAGAATATTTTTAGTAGTATATACAAATAAAAGGTTGACATTTATTTTAAATTAGTTATGTTGTTTTTTCCTATTTATTTAAATTCATTAATTAAAAAAAATAGTCATATGAAGAAGTGTAATAAAATGAATTACAGTGTTTGGGGTATTTGGCATTGTTAAGTCATGATTTGTAACAAAATCTATCATGATGCTTATTACTTTGCCACTAATTTTTTATTTTTGACAATGTCTAGTTGAGTAACTCTCTCATGATGCTTATTACTGTGGCACTATTTTTTTATTTATGACTATCACTGGTTGAGTAATTCTATCATGATGCTTATTACTGTGGCACTATTTTTTTATTTATGACTATGACTGGTTGAGTAATTCTATCATGATGCTTATTACTGTGGCACTATTTTTTTATTTTTGACTATGACTAGTTGAGCTTTGATTAATGTTTAATTTTAAAAAACATTTTCAATCTTATTAAAAAACAAGTTTTTGAGTATTTGACTGGTTCATATTTTGAATATCTGATTACAATCTTCACATTGGAATATAATGAAATGATCATTCACTCAATCGTTCTACGTCACTGCAATTATTTCCACCAAAATTTGTGAAAATTCCACCACTATCGTTACTACGCAATCATTCCTTGCCATTCTTTTTGTTGGGTTCTACACAACTGTCATATGGATTCATATCCATACAACTTATCCTTTCTCATAATGTCTGAGAAACCTTTTCTTGCAGTTCTAGTTTTTGTGAGCAAAATGACATATATTCTCCAAAGTTATTATCCATGAATCATTTTATATTCATCATTTCTCTACCTGTTGAAGGACATTGACAAAGAACCAAAGTTGTAAGTCTCTAAAACTAATCAAGTTCCTTTATTAGAAATAGTGCAAAATTTTGATGAAGCATGTTGACAAAGAACCAAAGTTGTAAGTCTCCAAAACTAATCAAGTTTTTTATAGACACAGTGCAAAATTTTGATGTTACTCACTTGCAAAAGATTCCAATTTGTAAGATTTTGTTGATGAGGTCATGGAACCTGTGGAATTAGATAATTTGAGAGATGTACTAGTATGCCCATATAGCATTACAGGAAAAAGCTGAAAATAGGTGTTGAGCTTGCTAGAACTCCTATAATTTTCATGGGTGATCCCACTTCTCTTTTGGATGCCAGAGTAACTACAAATTTTATGCAAACTATTTGTAATATAATAGACACTAAGAGTACAATTGTATGTATCATCATCCCAACATTAACATCTTTGAATGTATTGATGAGTTAAACTAATGTATATATGATATGTTAACTTATATTGTTTATTTATGAGTGGTGTTGATTTCTAACTTACCATAAATTTCGGTTCAACTATTCTCGATGAAAAGAGGAGTAAGTCACTTATTTTAGGATGTTGGGCTAGAATTCTCATAAGATTCTTGAATAGTTTGAGGTAATCACTTAGCAGAGTCTTGTAGTTAGAAAATGAATGATTTGAATAGAGCATTGTTAATTTGGTGTCTAAATGTGAGTTAATTTTCTTACTTTAACCATCACAAACTGTAGGCTATTCCAAGAATACCAAAGATCAAAGGAAAATACAACCCAACTACATGGATGTTGGAAGTTATCTCTATTTCCATTGAACATCATTTGGTGATATACTTTTAAACGAATTACAAAAAATATTCCCTCCATATGTAAGCATTAAAGTTATCAAACCTTTGGCAATAGAATCCTTCCACTTATAATAGCTAGCACAACAAGTTTACAAAATACAAAGATATCCACTGGAAACTCACAGTCTAACATTTCATCATTTTCCTTGGAAATAAAGGTGGAATAAAGCCTTGGTTAAAGAACTCAATGCTCCATCTTTGAGAGTAAGGGATATATACTTTTCCACCCAATACTTGGATTCGTTCTTCAGATAGTTCACATCCCATTTATGGAAGAAATGGTGGAATTACTTGTGGAGTCTTGATTATAATGTTGTTAGATGATTCGTCACACTTGTTTTTGCTTTGCTTTTTAGAAGGATCTTGTAGAAGGTTAGCACAAAATAGTATATACTTGAAATTTAACTTGGTAAGAGAGATTGCTTTCCAAAACATTATGTTGTTTGGATAGAAAATTCAACAAAAAGTTTGATGCTCTCATTTTGTATCATATGTATGATATACACTCTTCTCTAATACTAAGAAATATGTTACTACATATCAAGGATCTCTTTATCACTGTTAGGGCTTTGTTTAGAGTAGTTATAATTTTAGGAGCCAACAATTGTTCAACTATACATCCTATCCTTACTGTTGAGAGAACCGTGTTCTAGAGAGAAAGGGTTGCATGAATGTACATTTCACTATCTTATTCTATCGCTAAGGTTGGTGTTGTATCACCTTTTCATGTTATGCTATACATTCAAACTCTTTATTTACCAAAAATTGGAATAACTTCCTATTTACATATGTAATATTTGGTAACTATTTTAATAGGTGGTGATTGAGATTCCATACATCATCTTATAGATAGTTATGTACACTCTTATTGCTTAAAGTATGGTTCAATCCAAATGTACAACTAAGAAGTTTGGTTGGTTCTTCATCCTTAACTACTTTTCATTTCTGGTTAATGTAAGTCTCCATTATAAATGACTTCAATAGTAGCAGTAGTGTTCTATTCTCTTTTCAATCTCATTTTCATATTATTCATTCCCAAACTTCTATGTAAGAATATTTCTCCTATTTAATATAGCCAAGATAAGTTGGTTATGACTAATTTAATTACATAATCATCTTCTCCTAATGGGTTTTGAATGAATATGCAAAAAAATGCCCAAATCGTGGATTTGGTACTATTGGATATTCCCAATTTCCTAGATTTTGTATTGCATCATCACCTCATAGTATGGTGAGGTTACAACCCTAGTAGATGTATTGGGCAAGGAGCCAAAACCACTAAATAAATTCACGAAGGATTACTTCATATATAAGCATGTTTTCTTTGGTATAGTCATAGGAGTCTCTATGGAATTTTCTGTTTTGTTTACATTTATGTTTTCTTTCTACAACAATGTATTAAACTTCCAACAAAGCTGAAATGTGGAGGAATGGAAAAATACACAACTCTGTGATTGGGCTATTTTGATTTTTCAAATATTTTGGTTTTGAGAGGATTTCCCTAAAACCTACCTTGATGGCAAGATCTTGTGATGTAGTAATGGATGTAGAAAATATGTAGCAATACATTAGACAAGAGATTTATAATGGTAACTTCTTTGTCTATAAATATATAGTCTTAGCATTTGAATTAATTTATAAAATAATTTAAATTATTATTTGGAAAAGATAGATACAAGACTCCAAATTTTCTATTAGAAATAGATTTTCATGTTAAATACCATTAATTCAACTTTGATAAAAGTATACATTATATAATATTTAATTTTATAATATATGAAACATTATTAAAAAAAATAGTTTTCAAATCATTACTCTTCTTAATTTACAATTATAACAAGCTACAAATATTTACTTATTTCCACCATCTCCGCCAATGGGATAACTATTGTAAATACCATAAATACCCTCATTAGTGAAAAATTTTCATTTCACTTAATTTATTACACTACTTTATTTACGTTTAATTGTATGCTATCTGACCATTTTTTCTTTCTGCCTGAAGAGAATCGAATTCTCCACATCATTAAAGAACAACCTATATCCATCTTAACTCTGAATCTATCAAGCGTCAAGAGGGATCAAATCTCTCGTGGTGAAAACCTCTTTTTTGAGTGAAAAACTTCAGGAAAGGTTTGCACCTCGAGAGATTTGATCCCTCTCAGAGCTTGATAGATCTGAAGCTAAGATGGATCTAGGTCGGTTTCAATCGTGTGCGTCCAAAGAAAATCTAACGAACATATGATTAATTTTATCAATAATATGTAACTTCATCTAATATTAATATAATCATTTTAAATATTGTAAATATGTCTGAGATTAATCTGGTCATTTTAATTTTAAATTTTCGTAGTTACCTCAATTTGTTGAGATGATAAATATTGTTAGTAACTTTAATGATGAAAAAAGATGAAATAAAATCTTTGAATGTATAGTGACAATGTATTAGTGTTGAATGATATAAAATGTGAATAATAAGAATATAATCAATTATAAATAGTCTTCATTGTGATTAAGCTCAAACTATTTTCTTATACTATTCTTATTGTCACCCTCGTTACTTTTGTTGTATTTTCAAATAGATTATATGAAAAGTAAAGGTTAAATCATAAACCATTTAAATCTTTAGCTCCATCTATTGTAGTAAACATCATACCTTGTCTCACTTCCTCTCCAATATTAATAGGTTGAATTACTATAACACAAAAATCAATGTACATTGTCAATAATTTTTTGTGCTTACACTAAAATCAATGCAAAATGTTAATCCAATCACTTTAAAATTAATGTACCATCATACACATATTGCATCAAATCAGAAATCAACATCTACATTAAAATAAATGCATCTAATGCAAGTGATCAAATAAGATTAGAAAACAACATTTACACTCAAATCAATGCATCTAGTGCAATTAAGCAAATAATATTATAAACCAACATCTACACGGAAATAAATGCATCTAGTGCAAGTAATCAAATAGGATTAGAAATCACTATCTAAACTGAAATCAATGCATCTAGTGCAAGCAATCAAATAGGATTAGAAATCACTGTCTACACTAAAATCAATGCATATAGTGCAAGTAATAAAATAGGATTAGAAATCACCATCCGCACTGAAATCAGTGCATTTAATGCAAGAAATCGAATAGTATTAGAAATCATCTACATTGAAATCAGTTCATCGAGTGAAAGAAACCATATATTGTTAGAAATCAACATCTACATTGAAATAAATGCATCTAGTGCAAGCAATCAAATAGGATTAGAAATCACCATCTACACTAAAATCAATGGTGTATTTAGTGCAAACAATTAAACATGATTAGAAATCATCTACATTTAAATCAATGCATCTAGTGCAAGCAATCAAATATCATTAGAAATCAACATCTACACTAAAATCAATGCATCTAATGCAAACAAGAAAATAGGATTAGAAAACACTATCTAGAGTTAAATCAGTGCATTGAGTGCAAGAAATATTCTTCCCTCTCTTCCCCCTTCATATATATCTATATATCCCTCCATATCTCCTTCTTTCTCTCTCTATCTCAACCCCCCAAACACACATGCTCTCTCACTCCATATAGATCAATCTCTCTATCCCTTCCTCCCTCTCTCCATCTCTATCTTCTTCTCTCTCTTAACTCTCCATATATATCTCTATCCCCCTTTTTCTTTCTATATCACCCCCAAAACATACACTCTCTTTCTACAATATATCTATCTAGCCCTCCCTCCTCCTCTCTCTCTCTCTCTCTCTCTCTCTCTCTCTCTCTCTCTCTCTCTCTCTCTCTCTCTTCCCCTTTTATCCCTCTTTGCACTTCTATATCTCTTCCTTCCTATTGTTCTTTGTCCCTCTCTCTCTATCTTCCTTATCACTCCTCTCTCTCTCTCCACCTTTATCTCTCTGTTTCTTTAGTCTTACCTCCCTCTCACTCACCGTCCAACTTCATATCTCTTTCCCTCCCTCTCTCCACTCTCTCGCATCCTCTCTGTCTTCCTTCCTCTCTCTCCCTCTCCCTCCCTCTCTCTCTCTCTCTCTCTCTCTCTCTCTCTCTCTCTCTCTCTCTCTTCACCCTACAACTATATTACTATATCACTCCCTCTCTCCTCTCTCTCTTTCTCTCCCCCATTCTCTCCATCTCTCCTCCTTTGTTTCTTTATCTCACCCCTAAACATACACACTCTCTCTCTGTCTCTCCCTCTCTCTCTTCACCTCTCACTCTCTATGTATTTATTCTTCCCTCCCTCCCCCCCCCTCCAACTCCATCTCCCTATCCCTACATCTATCCTCCTCTCTCCCTCCCTCTCTCCTCGTCTCTCTCAAGTCCTCTCTCTTGTACTTCCTCTCTCTCCCTTTCTATCCTACCTCCATCTCCCCTCCTCTCCCCCTACCTCTCTCCTCGTCTCTCTCAATTCCATTCTCTCGTACTTCCTCTCTCTCCCTTTCTATCCTACCTTCATCTCTCTTCCGCCATCTCTCTCTCTCTCTCTTTCTTTTCCCTCCAATCCTCTCTCTTCCCCCATCACTCTCATCCTCTCTCTCAAGTCTTGTCACTCATTCTTCCTCACTCGCCCTTTCTCTCCTACCTCCCTCTCTCTTCCCCCATCACTATCTCTTTCTCTCTCTCTCTTTTCCCTCCAATCCTCTCTCTTCCCCCATCTCTCTCTATCTCTCTCTCTCTCTCTCCAACTATGTTACGATATCCCTCCCCCTCTCCTTCTCTCCCCGCTTCTCTCTATCTCTCCTTCTTTGTCTCTTTATCTCACCCCTTCTCTCTATCTCTCATTCTTTATCTCTTTATCTCACCTCTAAACATACATAGTCTCTCTATCCATCTCCCCCTTGTCACTCCCTCTCTCTCTCCACTTCTCACTCTCTATGTCTTTCTTATTCCCTCCCTCTCTCCCCCTCCAACTCCATCTCTCTACCCCTCCCTCTCTCCTCCTCGCTCACAAGTCCTCTCTCTCCCTTTCACTCCTACCTTCCTCTGTCTTCCCCCATCTCTCTATCTCTCTCTCTCTCTTTCTTCCCTCCAATCCTCTCACTATTTCACTCCCTCTCTCCTCTCTCTCCCCCCTCCATCTTTGTGTCTCCCTCTCCTTATCTTACCCTTCTCTACCTCTCTCACTCATCTCCCCCTCTCTCTCTTCATTCCTCCTCTCCCATCTCATTCAGTTTATCTCCATCTCTCCATTGTTACTCCCCCTGTGTCTCCACCTCTATCACTCTATGTCTTTGTTCTTCCCTCCCATATCTTTCTAGAGTTAATATATATAAGATATATTAATATATATTATAATATAGCAAATTTAATATTTTATTAATCCAAATTTATTAAACTTAATAATATTAATATTATAATATATTAATATGAATATTAGATTTTGATAATAATAATAATATTAATATTAGGGTTAATGATGTTTTTTTTGCATGGTATTAATAATAATTTGGCCCATGGTCTTTGTCCCATAGGCTTCACCTAAGTAAACTTGTTTTTTGAGTGTTAGTAAGTATAAAGAGGCTTATGGAGGAAACATAAAAAGAGGTTTTATTTATTTACCATCCTATTTGGCCCAAAGGCTTAGTGTGTGTGTGTATATATGTGTGTGTGTGTGTGTGTGTGTGTGTATTTCTAATTCTATATGATATATTTTTATTTAATTACCATACCTCTTTAAAATTCATTTATATTTATTTATTTACCATACCTCTTTTATAAATATGGTATTTGGACCATGGTATTAATAATTATTTGGCCCATAGACTTCACCTAATGTGTTTAGGTGTTTATGTTTACGTTTACATGTTTATGTGTTTATGTTTACGTTTTTGCGTGAGATATACCCCCATAGTGGGCTGTAGAGCACCTCTATTTTTCAATATTTTGGTTCTCAAAGGATTTCCCTAAAACCTACCTAATTTGTTTAGGTGTTTATGTTTACGTTTACATGTTTATGTGTTTAGAGCACCTCTATTTTTCAATATTTTTGTTCTCAAAGGATTTCCCTAAAACCTACCTTGATGGGAAGATCTTGTGATGTAGTAATGGATGTACAAAATATGTAGCAATATACTAGAAAGAGATTTCTACTGGTAACTGCTTTGTCTATAAATGTATAGTCTTAGCATTTGAATTAAATTATAAAAAATTTTAAATTATTATTTGGAAAAGATACTTACAAGACTCAAACGTTTTCTATTAGCAATTGATCTTCTAGTTAAATACCATTAGTCAACTTTGATAAAACTATACATTATATAAGATTTAATTTTATAATATAGAAGACATAATTAAAAAAAAAGAGTTTTCAAATCATTACTCTTCTTAATTTACAATTATAATAGCTACAAATATTTACTTATTCCCCCATCTCCACCAATGAGATAACATTTGTAAATTCCATAAATACCTTCATCAGTTACAACTTTTCATTTAAATTAATTTATTACACTACTTTATTTACGTAAAATCTAACAAACATATGATTAATCTTATCAATAATATGTAAATTCATCTAATATTAATATAATCATTTTAAATATGCTAAATGTGTCTCAGATTAATCTAGTCATTTTAATCTTAAATTTTCTTAGTTACCTCAGTTTGTTGAGATGATAAATATTATTAATAACCTAAATGATGGAAAAAGATGAAATATAAATTTTCAATGTAAAGTGACAATGTAAAAGTGTTGAATGATAGAAAATATGAATGATAAGAATATAAATATTCTTCATTGTGATTAATCTCAAACTATTTTCTTCTACTATTCTTATTATCACCCTAGTTATTTTTGTCACCTTTTCATATCGATTTTCATATTTTCATATTGATTATATGAAAATGAAAGGTTAAATCATAAACCATTTAAATTTTTAGCTCTAGCTATTGCACTAAACATCATACATTGTCTCTCTTTCTCTCCAATATTAATAGGTTGAATTACTACAACAAAAAAATCAATGTACATTGTCAATAATTTTTTGTGCTTACACTGAAATCAATGCACAATGTTAATCCAATCACTTTAAAAGTAATGTACCATCACACATCCAATTACATCAAATCAGAAATCAACATCTACACTAAAATCAATCCATCTAATCCAAGCAATCAAATAAGATTAGAAAACAACATTTACACTCAAATCAATTCATCTAGTGCAAGTAAGAATATAAGATTATAAACCAACATCTACGCTGAAATCAATGCATCTAGTGCAATCAATCAAATAGGATTAGAAATCACCATCTACAGTGAAATCAATGCATCTAGTAAAAGAAATCAAATAGGATTAGAAATCATCGTCTACACTCAAATCAATGCATCTAGTGCAAGCAATCAAATGGGATTATAAATCACCATCTACATTGAAATCAATGCATTTAGTGCAAGAAATCAAATAGGATTATAAAACATATACATTTAAATCAATGCATCGAGTGGAAACAATCTAATATTATTAGAAATCAACATCTACATTTGAAACAAATGCATTTAGTGCAAGAAATCAAATAGGATTATAAATCACCATCTACATTGAAGTCAATGTTGCATTTAGTTCAAACAATTAAATAGGATTATAAGTAATATACATTGAAATCAATGCATCTAGTGCAAGAAATCAAATATAATTAGATATCAACATCTACACTAAAATCAATGCATCCAGTGCAAACAAGAAAATAGGATTAGAAATCACCATCTACACTGAAATCAATGCATTGAGTGCAAGAAATATTCTTCCCTCTCTCCCCTCTTCATATATATCTATATCTCCCTTCGTCTCTCCTTCTTTGTCTCTCTATGTCAACCCCCCAAACACACATGCTCTCTCACTCCATATATATCAATCTCTCTATCTCTTCCTCCGTCTCTCCATCTCTCCTTCTCTCTCTTAACTTTCCATCTATATCTCTATCTCCCTTTGTCTCTATATATCACACCAAAAGAAACACTCTCTTTCTCCAATATACCTATATATCCCTCCCTCCTCCTCTCCCCCTCTCTCTCTCTTCCCCTTCTCTCCCTCTCGCACTTCTATATCTCTTCCCTCCTGTTGTCCTCTATCCCTCTCTCTATATCCTTTATCACTGCCCCTCTCTCTCTCAACCTTTCTCTCGCTATTTATTTCTTCTTACCTCCCTCTCTCTCTCCCTCCAACTCCATATCTCTTTCCCTCCCTCTCTCCACTATCTCACATCCTCTCTGTCTTCCTTCCTCTCTCTCTCTCTCTCTCTCTCTCTCTCTCTCTCTCTCTCTCTCTCCAACTCTATTACTATATCTATCCCTCTCTCCTCACTCTTTCTCTCCCCAATTCTCTCCATCTCTCCTCCTTTGTCTCTTTATCCCACTCCCAAACATACACACTCTCTCCCCATCTCTCCCTTGTCACTCCCTCTCTCTCTTCACTTCTCAATCTCTATGTATTTCTTCTTTCCTCCCTCTCCCCCCCTCCAAATCCATCTCCCTATCCCTCCATCTCTCCCCCTCTCTCCCTCCGTCTCTCCCTCTGTCTCTCCACGTCTCTATCAAGTCTTCTCTCTCATACTTCCTCTCTCTCCCTTTCTATCCTACCTCCCTCTCTCTCCCCCCATCACTCTCTCTCTATCTCTCTCTCTCTTTTCCCTCGAATCCTCTCTCTTTCCCTATCACTCTCATCCTCTCTCTCAAGTCTTGTCTCTCATTCTTCCTCTCTCTCCCCCTTTCTCTCCTACCTCCCTCTCTCTTCCCCCATTGTTATAGACATTTTTGGGCCCTACAACCCCAAGCATGAAATGTCAATAAACCAAGGGCTCCTAAGTCCCTAAAAGTGTTTTTCTAACCCCTAAAGGAACAAGGTCAACAGATTACAGCTTCTCCCAGAAGTTCTCCATGAAAAACTGCTCAGAATTAGTCAAAACAAGATCATTTCAGCTGCTCCACTGGCCAGGTGCGTTGCATCTCACCTAGATACACTGTGTGGGTGCATTTCATTTCAAAAAGCCCTTCTATGGGGTGCGATGGGTGAGAAATGACAAATGGCAGTGTCATTCCGCGAGGTGGAGAGGCAATGGAAGTTTCCAAAAACTTCTCCTGTGACACTTGCCTCTCTGAATTCGACCAAGGATGAGTAAGAGATCATCAATCTCCAAGTGGAAGCAAGAACTATCAGAGGGAAAACACTAATCAAATCATAAGCTGACTCATCTCCATTACAGATATCTATATATGGATCCCTCATCCCAGAGATCCAGAGGATGGAATTTTGCATATTGTAAGGAATTTCTGTTGGTTTCTTGAGACAAACATCAGATTGTTGGGTGATCTAAGCTTTGTATGAGGTGAAGAGGGCTTCCTTGCTGAGAGGTTGATGTTGGGTCAGAACAACTAGTTGTAACTCCTCTTGGCTCTTTCTTGTTTATCAATAAACGCTATTCAAGTTTTCCTCCATGCTCTTGTGTCATTGATATTTGCTGCATTTGTATGGTCAATTTACATCTGATCCTAGATTGTTTACGATTATAGATCCATGTCTTTGTATAGTGCTATGCTACTATGATCTTACAGGTACTTTGTGAAGCTGGTAGTGCAAGGGAACAAGTAGTGAAAGACTGTCAAGGAAGAGAGGAATCAAATCAGGAGATTAGTGCAAGACAGAGATTGGTCTTTATGTTCCTCTCTATCTATAATTCATAAAGGAAAAACGAAAGTAGCTTTAATCTATTTGTTTCTAAGGCAGATGTCACACCTTAGTGGGATAGAGCAGTTCTATATAGACACTTTTCCCTGTAACACCCATCACTCTCTCTCTCTCTCTCTCTCTTTTCCCTCCAATCCTCTCTCTTCCCCCATCACTCAATCTCTCTCTCTCTCTCTCTCTCTCTAACTATGTTACTATATCCCTCCCCCTCTCCTTCTCTCTCCTTTTATCTCCCTTATATCTATCTCTCCTTATTTGTCTCTTTATCTCACCCCTTCTCTCCACCTCTCCTTCTTTGTCTCTTTATCTCACCCCTAAACATACACTCTCTCTCTCCAACTCTCCCTTTTCACTCCTTCTCTCTCTCCACTTCTCACTCTCTATGTCTTTCTTCTTCCCTCCCTCTCTCCCCCTCCTACTCCATCTCTCTATCCCTCCCTCTCTCACCCTCCAACTCCATCTCTCTTCCCCTTCCTCTCTCCTCCTCTCTCACAAGTTCTCTCTCTCATCCTTCCTCCCCCCGCTTTCTCTCCCACATTTCCCTCTCTTCCCCCATTTCTCTCTCCTTCTCTCTCTCCAATCCTCTCAATATCTCACTCCATCTCTCCTCTCTCTCCCCCCCTCCATCTTTGTGTCTCCCTCTCATTCTCTTACCCTTATCTACCTCTCTCACTCATCTCTCCCTATCTCTCTTCATTCCTCCTCTCGCCTCTCATTCAGTTTATCTCCATCTCTCCCTTGTCACTCCCCCTATGTCTCCACCTCTATCACTTTATATCTTTGTTCTTCCCTTCCTTATATTTTTCTAGAGTTAATATATATCGTGATATATTAATATATATTATAATATAAAAAAAATAATATTGTATTAATCCAAAGTTACTAAATTTAATAATATTAATATTATAATATATTAATATGAATATTAGATTTAATAATAATAATAATATTAATCTTTAAATATTAATATTAGTATTAATAATGTTTTTTTTATGGTATTAATAATAATTTGGCCCATGGTGTTTGGGCCATAGGCTTCACCTAAATAAAACATATTTTTTGAGTTTTCATAATATAATGTTTATGGAGTAAATATAAAAAAAGGTTTATATATTTACTATTGGGTTTTGTTATATTCTTTCCACGACTAGCCCATGTAGTTAACTGGGGTTAGAAGGGGGGTGGAGCCCCCCTTTCATTGCACTGATTCCATAGTGAGGGAAGTCACAGGGGGTTTGAAAAATTTTGTTTTTGGACCCTATATTAGGTTGGATGGACCTACCTATGGTTTTGTGCATGAATTTTCGCACATGGTTTTGGATGCGATGGTTTTCGGTCCATGGTTTTGCACACGATGGTTTTGAGTCCATGGTATTGGATGCTTTGGCATGTATAAATATGTATTGTAACATTGAAAGGAACATAATGAAAAATCAAGCTAGTAGTCCCGGTTTTGGGATCCGGGGGAAAATCTCTATGTATATGTGTTTTATGTGTTATGCTCTCGCATTGTTTATTTTCTGTGTTTTAGAATTCGTGTGCAGGTAATTTTTGTACAAGGTTAAAACATACATTTGGTATTAGAGTTGTTTTGGCTTCAAGGGGACACCTTTGTTGCTGAGGGGTTTGGCTCGAGCCTGTGGTAGACCTTGCTCAGTGGGAGATTTACGAGATCGATTCTGGTGGTGAAAGAAGATGGTGAGTAATGCAAAGATAGAGATCGAGAAATTTAATGGTCAGATTTTTGAGTTGTGGAAACTCAAGATGGAAGATCTGTTGATGGATAAAGATCAGGGGATTATGGTAGATCCAGGTACTAAAACAATGGGAGTGTCCGATGAAGAATGGAAGAAGTTGGATTGGAAGGAAAAGAGCACAATATGATTATGTGTCCCAAATTCAATATTGTTGAATGTATCACGGGAAGCTACAGCGAAGGTTTTGTGGGACAAGTTAGGGACTTTGAACCAATCTAAGTCTCTGGTGAATAAATTGTTCCCATGGAAAAAGCTGTATAACCTAAGGATGAAAGATGGAGACTCGGTGATAGAGCATCTGAATGCATTTAATACTGTGGTATGTCAGTTATCATCTGTTGATATTAAAATTTCAGATGAAGATTTGTTGTGTTCTCTACCAGATTCGTGGGATAGTCTGGTTATTGCAATAGGTAGCAACGCAACTGCCTTACAGTTTGATGAAATAATCTCATCCTTGCTGACAGAGGAGATGAGACGGAAAAATATGGAGAGCAAAAATGGTGATGCCTTGTCTGTACGAGGATGGTCCCAGAACAGAAACAAAAATAGGTCATCGAGTGGGAGATCTAAATCTAGAGGGAGATCTAAATCTCCAAGAAAACCTGTAAAGGTGGTGTGTTGGAAATGTGGAAAGGAAGGGCACTACAAAAGGGACTATAAATCTAAAGCTCATGATAAAGGAAAGGGATCTGATGATACTCCTTTTGCAGAGGCGAAAACCACCTCAGATGAAGGTGGGGATGTGTACTTGGCTTCTTCAAGTACACATGTATATCATGAGTCATGGTTGATTGACTCAGGTGCATCTTTCACTTCACTCCCCATAGAGAGTGGTTCTATGAGTATGAGAAATATGATGGTGGTGACGCCTTCTTGGGGGATGACAGGAAGGCTAGAATCGTTGGTCATGGAAAAATAAAGTTGAAGTTGCAAGGTGGAAGGGTTAGAACACTTTCAGGTGTTCTGCATATTCCTGCATTAGCCAGAAATCTGATTTCTGTAAGAAAGCTGGATGATGCAGGTGTAAAAACAGTGTTCGAGAAGGATACCTACCATATGGTTCGGGGAGCACTGGTATTGATGCGGGGAGTTCGGATTGGAACTCTATACAAGCTGAAAGGTAGCACTATTGTTGATGGGTGCAACAACTCTGTGGTTCCTGGAAGTGAAGCAAAAAATCTAGTGGTCTCTTGAGAGAAGACCATGATGTGGCATCAAAGGGTTGGACATACTGGAGAGAAGGGCCTTCGAATACTTCATGGTAAAGGTATGGTAAAAGGTATGAGTAATAGTTCTCTAGATTTTGATTTCTGTGAAAATTGTGTATATGGGAAGCTGAATCGGGTGAGTTTCCCCTCTTGTGGTAAGAGGGCGAAACTGATATTAGAGCTTGTGCATAGTGATGTGTTTGGACCTGTGAAGGTTCCATCACTGGGTAAGTCTGTGTACTATGTATCATTTATAGATGACTTCTCAAGGAATACATGGATATATTTCCTTGAGAAGAAATATGAAGTCTGACAATTTTAAAGAATTTAAGGCTCTAGTGGAAAACCAGACAGAGAAGAAGATAAAGGTGCTGAGGACAGATAATGGTGGAGAGCTTTTCAGTAAGGAATTTGAAGAATTCTTTAAGAAGTGTTGTATAGCATGGCAGAAGACTACTCCATATACACCTCAGCAAAATGGAGTTACAAAAAGAATGAACAATACATTGATGGAAAGGGCAAGAAGCATGCTCAGTGGTGCCGGGTTAGGACAGGAATTCTGGGTAGAGGCGGTGGAGACAACATGTTACCTGGTCAATAGATCACCTTCATCAGCGTTGGAGGATAAGACTCCACAAAAGGTATGGACTGGTAAAAAACCCTCTCTTTCACATCTGAGGGTATTTGGATGTGATGCATATGTACATGTTCCAAAGGAGAAATGAACCAAGTTGGATAGTAAATCTGAAAAGTGCATCTGTATTAGGTATAAGTATGGTTTAAAGGGTTATAAGCTTTGGATACCAGTAATAAGGTTGTGTACAACCGAGATGTGGTGTTCAAAGAGGTAAAAGATGTTATTAAAAATGAAGTCCAACCAAAGGAACCTGAGAAGATAGAGTTGGAGCTAAAGGAGGAAGAATCAAACTTTACAGCAGAGGAGGAATCAGAAGATGAAGAGCCACAAACTCTGGGTGTGAGAAGATCAGTTCGAGAAAGAAGGCAGCTAGAAAGGTATAGTCCATCTGCTTTTTGTTCAAATTTTTTTTTATCTATTACTGATGATGATCCCGGAACTGTGAAGGAAGCAATAGATTCAGAGGATGGAAAACTCTAGAAAGAGGCCATGGTTGATGAAATGGCATCTTTGCACAAAAATGAGGTTTGGGATCTGGTGGAGTTGCCGACTGGAAGGAAACCCATTAGCAAAAAATGGGTGTTCAAGAAGAAGACAAATGCAGAAGAAAAGGTGGAGAAATACAAAGCTCAGTTGGTAGAAAAAGGCTATTGCTAGGTGTCGGGAATTGATTTTGGTGATATTCCTTCTCCTGTTGCCGAGGTAACTTCTAATAGATTACTTTTATTTGTTGTTGTTGCTTTTGATTTTGAGGTAGAACGGATGAATGTGAAGACAACATTTCTTCACGGGGATCTGGAAGAGGAGATCTACATGAAGCAACCTGAAGGCTTTGCGGTGAAGGGTAAGAAAGAACTGGTATGCAAGTTAAAGAAGTCTCTGTATGGGTTAAAACAATCACCAAGGATGTGGTATCAGAAATTTGATACATTTATACGGAGACTTGGCTTCACCAAAAGCAAAGAAGATCATTGTGTGTATTTTAAATTAATTGGTGACCATGTTATTTATCTAGTCTTGTATGTGGATGATATGTTGCTGGTTAGAAATGACAAAGAAATTATCCAGGATTTGAAGACCCATTTGTCCTCCAAATTCGACATGAAAGATCTTGGTGCTGCAAACTATATTTTGGCATGGAAATTAAAAGAGATCAGATAAAGAAGGAGCTCTGGTTAAACCAAAGGAAGTATGTCGAGACAATATTGCAGAGGTTTAAATGCAGGATAGTAAACCGGTGAAGGTTCCTATTCTTGTAGGTGTAAAGTTATCTGCTGAACAGTGTCCCAAGACATAAGAAGAGGAAGAGGACATGTCTCTTGTTCCATATGCAAGTGCAGTCATTAGCCTGATTTATGCGATCGTCTGTACTAGACTAGAAATTGCACATGAAGTGGGAGTATTGAGAAGGTTTATGTCAAAACCACGGAAGGAGCACTGGACAACAATGAAGCGGGTTTCCAGGTATTTGCGTGGCAATAGTGATTATGGTTTGTGCTACCAAGGAAGACCAGGATTGGACAGGGTGTTGGATATTTGTGGGTTTGTTGATGCAAATTGGGCTGGAGATCTGGATCAGAGAAGATCTACAAGTGGGTATGTATTTAACCTATTTGGAGGTGTAGTCAATTGGATGAGTAAGAAACAATCTGTAGTGGCACTATCAACTACAAAGGCAGAATACATGGCAGCCACTCATGCAAGCAAGGAAGCAGTTTGGTTGTAGAGATTTTGTTCAACTATGGGGTTAGTACAGGGAGCTATAAGGATAGACTGTGACAGCCAAAGTGCAATTTTCTTGGCAAGGAACCCTGCTAATCATTCAAAGACAAAGCACATTGATTTTCAATATCACTTTGTGAGGGATATGATAGAAGAAAAAAGGTGTTGCTGGTAAAGGTGGACACTTTGAAGAATACCGCAGATGCATTGACAAAATCTGTGAGCTCTGAGAAGTTCTCTTGGTGTAGAGAAACAATGGGTGTTGCAGGGCTAGATAAATGACTAAGCTCTCTTGTGGCCCCCTATGGAAAGAAAACAACAAGTGGGATAATGTTGGGTTGTGTTATATTCTTTCCACGACTAGCCCACATAGTTAACTAGGGGTTAGAAGGGGGCGGAGCCGCCTCTTCGTTGCGCCGATTGCGTAGCGGGGGGAGTCACGGGGAGTTTGAGGGGTGTAGGTGGACCCTATATTAGGTTGGACGGACCTACCTATGGTTTTGTGCATGATTTTTCGCACATGGTTTTGGATGCGATGGTTTTCAGTCCATGGTTTTGGACGCGATGGTTTTCGGTCCATGGTATTGGATGCTTCAGCATGTATAAATATATATTGTAAGAATGAGAGGAACATAATGAAAAATCAAGCTGGTAGTCTCGGTTTTGGGATCCAGGGGAAATCTCTGTGTATATGTCTTTTATGTGTTATGCTCCCGCATTGTTTATTTTCTGTGTTTTAGAATTCGTGTGAAGGTAATTTCTGTACAGGGTTAAAACCTACATTTACCATACTTCTGGAGTAAATATAAAAAATGGTTATTTATTTACCATATCTCTCATTTATTTATATTTTTATTTGTTTACCATACTTTCTTTTTGAGTGTTCGTAAACCTCTTTATATTTTAAATTTATATCATGTTTATACATAATAATAATTAGATTGATTTTTAAATACAACCAACAATAGATTAAAAATGTTAATGGTTAAATGTTAAACATTATGTTTACATTTACGATTACATGTTTACAAGTTTATTAACATAAGTTTATCTCAAATAAATCCTAACAACATTCCTTTGAAATGAAATACATAATTATTAAATATAAAGTTTAAATTTTGAGTTTGTGGAAATTTATATCGAAATGAAATTATTTTTTTAATTTAATAAATAATTTCAAATACGTATTTAAAAAAATAAACAATTATGTTAACATACATTTATATTCAAATTTATTTGACGGGGATACAATACTTGTTAAAAAACAATATTACTTTCATAGAAAATGATGAGTAAAAGGTCAAGGCTACACATTTTGTCACGTATGACCTTTTCATGTATAAACTTAAATATAGTGTGAAGACCCATCTTCCACAAAGTATCTATGATATATTTCTAATAAATATATTTTTAATAATCTATAATATAGTTTTAATAAATATTTTTTTAATAGTTTATATAGATTTTATAGTTTTAGTTTTAACCAAAAAATATTTTCAATCCTAAACAAAACTACCATGTTTGGTTTATGATGGTATAAGGGTGTTAAATTTAGGGATAAAAAAATTATTATTTCCCAAAATAAGAATAGTTTTAAATTTTTTATATATATTATAAGAATTGTGAGTTTAGGATGGCATATGAATATTTAATTTAGAGATAAAAAGGAAAATGTTGTTTTTCAAAATAAGAAAAAGTTAAAAATATTATTACATTAAAAAAATTATTAGATAATAAAATGTTAGAGGAAAAAATAACTTTTTATTTAGATTACAAATTTCTTTAACCTGTTTACATGGCTCAGTGGATCACCTTTATCTAAAGTCTAAATTCCTTCAAACTCTTTATGTGACTCAATGGACCCCTGCCTAGAGTTGTTTGGGATCATCGTCCCTTGCCAGAAACTCCTTTAGTTGAAAACATTGAATAGAGCACCCTGCATGTGCACGAGTGTGTATTTCAAAATTCTTTGTACCACATGTTTCCATATTGGCTAGGGGCTCATGTTGATCCACGTTGCCTCTCCTGTAAGCTACCTTTAGGAGTAAAACCCCCAAAGTTCAACATGTTCATAATTGAGTCATGTTAGAAAAATATGTTGATTTTCTAAAGAAAGTAGAACATTCAAACCAATCTATACCCATTTCTATTGGACTAATTGAACCTCAAAACCCAGGGACTCTTGAAGGATGTGGTTAGGTTAGAACAGTAATCTACACCCATTTTTATTGGATTAATTAAACTTTGAAAATATAGTACTCTTGCAACACATGATTAGGTTAGGAAAGGGGTCCTCGAGATCTCGTTCATGCTACACCCATCTTCATCTTCCATAGAAGTTTCCAATGAGGCCCTTGTTCTCCACTTGCAACTAGTTTCCTGCCAGTTTCTTGAGATCATTACCTCTAATTTCACCATGTTAAAGGTCTTTCTCACTAACACCGCATCTTGTTTCATAATTTGTAGGTATGGGGCACATGAAATCTCAATCCCATCGAACAAATGAATATATCCCTCTCCAAGTTGTAAAGATTAAACATAGATGATCCAACTTGAGTTCGACTCCAACATGTATGTATGTCTAGGGGAGAAGGTCAAGCAAGGATTGATAAATTGCTTAAATGTATCCATCTATTCATTCATGAGGATCCCAAAAATCTTAGGCACCATGTCCTTGTTGACATATGAAGTTTTTTACACTTCACCAACAAACCATGGAATCTCACTAGGCATGTGAGATAATGGGGCTAGGAACATTGTTTTACCCCCTACTTGTTTTGACTTATTGTTCATTTACATAATTATGTACAACAAGGATAATATAAACAATGAAGTACATAGTTGAAAATGGAATTAAAAAATGTAATAATTATAAATTTTTATAGCAATGAGATAAAACCATGTACACATGAATAATGTATAACAACAAATCAAAAAAATATTTGAACCGATAGCACTGAAACTAAATTTTTTTCTTATGTGAAGATTAAAGTAATGCTTCTTTAGCCAAAAAGCCATCCAAGCATGTAGAAAACTAATTCATAAATATATAAATAAATTTTAGTGAAATTTTTCATGTTACAAAAATGAAGTTTCAGAAAGATATGCAGAAAAAATGGCTAAAAAATGACTTGTTTTTTATTGATAAATGAGAGTATAACTGGTCGTTTGGATAATACTTACCAAAATTATTTTCTAGAATTTAATTCAGAAGTGTTTATGATGTTAAAGACTTGTACACAAACAATTATAGGAAAAAAATATAATAAAGCAACATTAACAACCCTTTGGGCCATTATGATATGATTATATCAGGAAAGATTCTCTACAAAAAATTTAGATATTAGAACTTGCATTAAATCTAGACCTTCTATCCCCTGATCGAGGTGGAGGAGATGGGGAAGCACGGTAAAATGATGAAAAGGGCGAGGTGGCAGGAGGAACCACCACGAGTCATTAATAACACACAAATCGAAATGATGGAGCTCAGAATTGGCAGGATCCCGAGGCCAGGATTTGTCAGGGCAATCAAGACAGGTGATGGGAAGAAGGGCAGTGATCAGAAGTGGAGGGAAGAGTGTAGGAAAGGTGGCATGGATGCGAGAGGTCGGAAGGTAGATGGCAAAAGTTTAAAGGGAACTCCAAGGAAAGGCAAGCGTCGAAGGAGGGAGATGCAGGGCAGAAGAAAAGGAGCGAAATTCCAACAGAGGGTGGTGGTGCAAAGGAGCAAAGGAAGAACGGTTAGTAGGGTCAAGAGCACTTGGAACTGGAGCGATAAGGTAGCTCTCTCCATTGCACAGATAGTGAGTACAGGTGGAAAAAA